>CM064877.1:21940866-22434997 GCA_003313485.2 Penstemon barbatus | reverse complement strand
CGTCACTGCCTCACATACCAAAGAATTGCTTAAGGAGGTCTGAACAAGATAGATCTGGCCATGAATACTACATTTTCCAATTCCTCCCATATCAAGATAGTGATATAATGATACACTAGCCAAGGAGCATATTGTTCAAAAATTGATTCTGGGAAATATAAGGATTTGGAAAAGATTGAAAGGGACATTTCTCGGTAGAATGACATAAAGAAAACCAAGGATCAACAAAGGGATAATAACCTCCTTATATAAGATTCGGATCACAAAAAGACAAAAGTACAAGGCTTAGATCGAGCATCGACCAAGATGATGCACTTTTTCGATATGAATAACCTATTGCCAAAATTGTGACGTAAAATATACGGGTGCATACTGGATTTTGATCAACAAAAGGCCCTAACTTGCTGAAGCAAACATTTATGCAAAAAAGGAAGCATGAGCATAACAAAGTATACATACGAAAGACAATTATACTGGATAAAGTCTGCCTACAAAAGATCATCGTTTCCAATTTCTCCTCCCATTACAAAAATTTCAGCCCAAGTAACTACACAAAACTCGGGCCATAAAAAAAAAAAAAAAAAAAAAAAAAAAAAAAAAAAAAAAAAAAAAAAAAAAAAAGAGACAGTCCAAGGTCTGCCAGGTCGAGCAAAAGTCACTGAGAAGAACGGTCAGCAGGCCGACTACCAGAAACAGCTTTCCGAGGAGTCAGACTCCCAGCAAAAGCCATCAATTCTTCTTGACGCTTTAGATAACCGGCGTCATAACCTTCCTCATAAGACTGCCGACGAGATTCTTCCGCCAGAACAGCTGCCTGAGCTAAATTGTCTCTCTCCTTTTCAAGGACAACTTTTTCGGCCTCCAATTTTTGAAGATCATCTCTATCAAGTTGCAGCTGCAACTGTAAACCTCTGCTTTTAGCTTTCTCGGACTCCAACTGACTCTGAAGAGCTGTCCGACGATTCCACAGTTCGTCATTTTGCACACCCAGTTGGAGCGCAAAATATTTGCCCTAAGAACAGAAAGGATAAGAGAAATCGCCTTACAACAAGGAATTCTAAAACAAAGAACAGAAAAAATATTCGAAATATGTCTACCTGCTCACATATCTTCACCAAAGATTGAACAAGGCGAAGATTGGAGGTGCCTTCGAGCTTCCTCAACTCGCCAGGCAGAATAGTACTCATGCCCAGGTCCCATGACAAAGCATCAGGTTCAACAGAACCAGGCAGCTCGCTGGACAAAGGGACACCATCCGAACGAGGAGTCTCCGACAAAAGAATGTCATCAACTTGTTGAAGGATGCATCGCTCATCTAACTGACGAGGAGATTCTCTCCCATCGGGACTAACAGTGGTCTCCTTACCAGAAGCAGAAATTATGGTTCGGCGGCCAGACCCGGAACCAGTTCGACCTCCGGAAGGTCCTCCAGACTCAAAGGAGGTAGTCATCACAGTAGTATCATCAAACAAAAATTCTGGGCAATCCTGCACAATAGATTGTGCTACGGAAGGATTAACAAATAAATTATCGCCAGTTTGCCCTCCGCTAGTGATTGGGGCAGTGGAAATAGACAAAGGAAGGGAGATAGCAAAATCCCCTCCATGAAAAACATGCTCAAAGGAAGGAGCATTTGAACTAACAGCAATATTGTAAGCAGGTTCCTCGCTCGACATATTGCCAAAGGCATACCGACCAGGAGAAGGCATTCTTCCTACTTGAGTGGAAGCAGGAAGGATTGGTTCAGAAAAAGACGAGTCTACCGCAGAGAAAGGCTCGGAAACAATAACACTGGTATCGATCTCCGACCTAAATGTTTGGGACGAACGAGGAGGTTCCATCGACGGACCATCTCTTCGATGCTTTTTGGACCTATTATCACGAGCGCTCTCTCGAGAAGGTCGCTTCGAAGTATTGCCAAAAAGGTTACTCATCGTCGGATTATGAAAAAGCACAATTTAATATCGAGAAGATTTATCGACTAACTAAAAGACGAGTATTCTATCCAGAGAGAAGTATAGCAGTAAAAACAAGTCAAGGTTTTACCTTTCGTATTTATACTACGCGAAAGGACGCGACAGACCTAAAGAAAGGGCGCGAAACAGCTAATATGACCTTGGAGCAAACGCTGGAATATGAAAAGACACACGCATAATGATTACGCCAGATTTAATGACTTGTCTGAATTATTACGGCGAAGCCGAAAAGACACGACTGTCAGAATACAAAACACTTAGCGTACATAGAGAAGAAACGGTAAAATTACAATTATTACATACGAGTAAAATAATTACAAGAGTTATTCAAGAAATCACTATCTTAAAGAGCCTGCTCACTATCCGAAACTCTCTGGTCGCTACCGACGACCTCGGTTGTACCAATGTCCGCTTCCTCTTCTTCCTCGACTTCGGGATCAACAAAAGTATTATCGAACTCTTCATTCACATCAGAAGGAGGAATGGGCAATGGATTTCCAAATTCTTCGACAAGGTGAGCTAGAGGAAGACCTTGATATAGAACATCTGGGACCTCGGAAGAAGAATAAAGTTCACCATACCGATTCAACCGAATATGAGCGGCCCTGAAATACTCTTTCCGACGATCATCGATCATCTTCATAGCGACCAGCTGATGAATCGCTTTCTTAAAAGTATTTTCAAGTAAAGGGCCGACCATCCGATACACCAACGCCGTGTGAACAGGAGAATTGAGGAATTCGCGAACGGCACTTTCATCAGATTTCCTGACATATCTATCTCTTTGCCTAAGGGGGACATCGTTTTCATACTCCTCTAAAGAAGCCTCGAGGTTTAACACTTGAGATTCCAGCTCACTAATTCGAGCCGTGCTCTGCAACTGAAATTCCTCTAACTTTCTAGCCATTTGATTGGCCTGCTCTTGAGCACGAGAAACCTCCATCACCCTATTCAACACTTCTTGATCGTCGGTCTCGGCAGCACGAGTTTCTACGACGGGAACAGAAGAAGATGTCGAGGGACCAACCTCTGAACCAGAAGATTTATGAAGCAAAGCTTTATTCTTCTCCTCCAAGAACTCGCACTGTTGTTTCCAAAGTGCATTCTCGTAGGCGTATGACGTAAGACACGTCTTAGTCTGAACAAGTAAAGAGGGCAAGAAAAAGAGATGGATTAAGTAAATTAAGGAAGAGACTTAGAGTTTTCTATTAACATAATTAAAGGAAAAGGATATCACCTTTTCAGCGTAAAGACAAGCTCGTTGGAATTTCTCCAGAGGATCCTTATGAAGAAGTTTGTTCAGATCGCGGGTAAAAACACCAGACAAAAGAACACGAGTTGCCTTATCGATCGCGTTCTCATTATCATCGTGGATAAGAGAGTCCTTCTCGGAATAACCAGCGGCTCTCTTTCCCTCCAAATGTTCCTCGATCATTTCGACAAGAGTAGGTCTTGGGCGTTTTTCTCCGACTAAAGAAAGATCCTGGCCGGAACGTCCATAATAAGTCCTCTTCCTATCGACTGGGTTATTAGTTGGATGAGGTTTCGACCAGGAATGACATCCTCGAACACCTAAAGATGTCCTAAGAGAAAGAGGAGGATAACCAGGTCCCGTGCCCTGACGAATAGGGGGCTCCTGAGGAGATTCTGATGATTCCTCTCTGTCCTCCTCGGATTCATGGCCTAACTCCAACTTCCTTTTTCGGGACGCCCTCTGCTCGATGGGCGCATTCTCAGCGGATTTAGAAGATTTGGAAAGGACCATCTTTCCCTTCGAAGAATGTCGAGAATTCTCTACCATATCAGCTGAAAAAGAAATTAATCATAAATTATGTACCTTCCCAATAAATGATATCGTCACTACACTAAGATAAAATAAATTACTAACCAAGAGGTTCAGATGGTGTATTGATGGGGAAACTATGAATGCTTAACCCCGCCTTACGAAGGAAAGCTTCCCCGATCAGAAGAGCGCTTTGGTATTTATTTACACGCGATTCGAAGATATCAGCAACAAACTGTACATCGTCAGGAACAAGTTCACCAGTCGGAGAGCGACCTCCTGGAATCCAACTAGAATCATGATCCCATGAAAAAGGGACACTCGTACCATCCGCTAAACGAAGATTAGACGGAGGACGAACAAAGAAGAAATGAGATTTCCATAAGGGATTACTAGAAACAGGGGCATCAAAGATTGCTCGGCTAGGTCGTTGGCTAGCGAAGAAATATCCACGATTTGAAGAACTAGAAATGTTAAAGCGAAAAAGTTGTGTAAAATTACGGAAAGAAGGTTTAAACCCCTTGGCGATCATCAAAACCGAAAAGCAAACTATAAAAGCAACGGAATTAGGAACCAGCTGTGTCAAGCACACACTAAAAGTTTTCAAAACTTCCAGAAAGAGGGGAGACAAAGGAAGACGAAGCCCACTGTTAAAGTGAGCCGTATAAAAGGCTCGACATCCCTCCGGGGGAGATGTAACCCTATCATTAGGGGAAGGAAGAACTATCTCAGAACCTTCCGGGAAATATTTGATGTAACTATTCGCAACCTCCGGAAATGTCTCCGCCGTATAAGCGCAAGCGACATCCTCAATTGGTTCAGAAACTTGAGGAACAGTACCTTTGCCCTTTTTGGCTCGGGCCGCCACATCCGCGTCAGTAAGGATCCGTACCTTAAAAGTATCCTCAACAGGGATGGCATAATCAGTTACGCTAGATTGCAATTCCTCCTCATTGTCGGGGGCGACAATCTCTCCAGAAGAAGACCTTCTCACAGAAGCCATATATTATTCTCGGAGAATGAAGGTCGATAAATGGAGAAACTTAGCGTAATGAGCGACTAACCAAGAAAATAAGTACGAGTTATAAGGAAGTATAAAAGAGAAATGGCGAACCATAACGTCACCTATTTATAAGAAGATGAGAAATGACGTTTCAAACTTATGGCAACTACTGATATTCCCGCCAAAAAGGGAAGGATATGAAAAGTTTCCAGAATAGACGCGTGGCGATCCGTAACTGGACATATAAAACGACTGTCTGTGATATGTAGCACTCTTTTCCTTATTTAAGATTTTTTCCCACTGGGTTTTTTCTTAAGTAAGGTTTTTAACGAGGCTCCATTCATAGAAAAGAAACAGTCGTAAAGATCTATCTACTTCTACGAGCTTCTATTATCTATACGCTCGAAGAAGTGAGGGAGTACTGATGGGGGCTATTTCGCACCCTATATATTACTCGATTCGGATGAAGAAGTTAAGGTCGATCCGACCAATCCAAACAGATCGGGATCCCCTCGTAGACCCGGCAAGACGCAGCTCTCTTCGACCAGAAGATGATACTCCGGACCCATGAAGGATAATTGGGCCGAGTCCTATTAGGACTATGTTTCCATGTAACGCTAGGTTAAACATTGTATAAATACCTGGCTAATCATTGTATTAAACAACGACGAAATCCTCTACTTTAAGGATACTAATATATTCTCTGCCTAAGGCATTACTACTGAATAAGAATCAATATTATTCATAGTATTTCAATCTCCAGATTAAAGTGTTATTAAGCTTTCTTTGTGGTTTTGCTTCTTGTTCTTAATCATTGCTTTTCTTTGTGTTTGATCCATCCGGAATAAAGTAACAGAGCCCTACATAATATATATACACAAATATCGTAATCCCCACCTATATTACGAATTCACTGATATACAATTAACCCGACGAAATCCGGTTAAATCAGATTAATGGTTAGCTTTTTTTTTTTAAGAGATTTTTGATAAAAGTCCATATTCATCCCATAATCAAAATTTGTTAGTGTTTTCAACTTTAGAGAATTAAGTGCTTAAATTTAAAATTGGGGTGTTTGCACATAATACTTCAACTTCTTTGATATTTGGTTTAAAGACTGAAATGCCCCTAACCAAAACTCGTATTTATTACATGCATGGAACCAACTAATTGGCATTATATATTGTCTATAAAAGGGTTCGGGCATGTTCACCTTTACAAATCGTCATTCATACTCAATAGAAATCAATACATTCACGTTAATATGGCCAATGGGAATATCCATGTCGTAGATTTTGAGTTGGAAATCAGATTTTTTTTGTTCGGAGTGACCCTATGTGTTGGAATAGATTTTAAAATTTCCTTTGCATCAGTTGCTGATATATGATTCATTCTACTTGAGCATGGCATCATGCATTTGTCGAACTCAATGATAATTGAAAGTCGTTTCACTGCTGCACACCACATTGCAAATAGTGCATTCGCGCAAAGCGTCAATTATTAATCCTTCTAGAACCTTACTTCTCTTCATTTCCACACCCTAAGTGTGTGCATCTGCCTTTTTTTTCCAGGCTATTTGAGCTTTGAAATTTTGACCATTTCCGAGTTATCTTCTGATCCAATAGTTGGTTTATCTATTGGAATTGAAGTGGAGACAAACATAGGTATGAAAGTAGCTACAATGGACGGGGAAGCAACTGGAATGGTTGGAGAAGCATGTAGAATGGGCAAAGAAGCAGTTGAAATTGTCGGAGAAGCAACTGGAATGGCTGGAGAAGCAGGTAGAATGGGCAAAAAAGCAGTTGTAATTGTCGGAAAAGCAACTGGAATGGTTGGACAAGCAGCAGCTGGAATGGAAAAAATAATTGGTTGCAATGGCGGGATAAGCGACTGCGATGGGAGGTGCAATAGTTGCATCGGGAAGTACTCATATATTTGTGAAAATTACTTTTAATTTTTTGAGATTCTTTTTGTGCTTCTTTCTTAATTTATGTTGGTCAAGAACATCCCTATTGTTGCAAATTTCACACCTTGCCGATTGTGCAATCATTATTTTCTTGGGCCTCTTTTTCAAATTATGACTTCTCTGTAATAACTTAAAGACAAGAGTAGAAATATTTTGAATATGAAAATCTTTAATCAATGCTCAACATAACACATTGATCAACAAAAATAAGTAATCATTCAACAACAAATTCAAAAAAACAAATAAAAAAGGCACTAATGATCAACAATAATTTCAATTACTAAAACGTCATTCTTTGTACATATAGGCTTACATCAATATCTTTAGATCACATGTTTGATAACCTATACTCCTACTTGTAAAAAACAACCAGTATGATAAATTATAATAGCATCATGCATCGGCCTTTATGTCACCATAAATCCCTATAGACATATCATATTATATGTGTCCAACTCTTCGAATAAAGGCAATAACTATCCAATAGGATGTGACAATGTGCTAAGTTCATATTATATGTGTCATATTTCTTAATATTAATATAATTGAATTGAATAAATAAGAATTGAAGAATTAATATTCCCTCGGTTCCTTTTTAATTGTCGAAAATAATATGTTCTCGATAGATTAATGGTTAACTTTTTTTTTAAGAGATTTTTGATAAAAGTCCATAATCATCCCATAATCAAAATTTGTTAGTGTTTTCAACTTTAGAGAATTAAGTTCTTAAGTTTAAAATTGTGGTGTTTGCACATAATACTTCAACTTCTTTGATATTTGGTTTAAAGACTGAAATGCCCCTAACCAAAACTCGTATTTATTACATGAATGGAACCAACTAATTGGCATGATATATTGTCTATAAAAGGGTTCGGGCATGTTCACATTTTCAAATCGTCATTCATACTCAATAGAAATCAATATATTCACGTTAATATGGCCAATGGGAATATCCATGTCGTAGATTTTGAGTTGGAAATCAGATTTTTTTTGTTCGGAGTGACCCTATACGTGTTGGAATAGATTTTAAAATTTCCTTTGCATCAGTTGCTGATATAGGATTCATTCTTCTTGAGCATGGCATCATGCATTTGTCGAACTCGATGATAATTGAAAGTCGTTTCACTGCTGCACACCACATTGCAAATAGTGCGTTCGCGCAAAGCGTCAATTATTAATCCTTCTAGAACCTTTATTCTCTTCATTTCCATACCCTAAGTGTGTGCATCTGCCTTTTTCTTCCAGGCTACTCGAGCTTTGAAATTTTGACCATTTCCGAGTTATCTTCTGCTCCAATAGTTGGTTTATCTATTGGAATTGATGTGGAGATAAACAAAGGTATGAAAATAGCTACAATGGACGGGGAAGCAACTGGAATGGCTGGAGAAGCATGTAAAATGGGCAAAGAAGCAGTTGAAATTGTCGGAGAAGCAACTGGAATGGCTGAAGAAACAGGTAGAATGGACAAAAAAGAAATTGTAATTGTCGGATAAGCAACTGGAATGGTTGGACAAGCAGCAGCTGGAATGGAAAAAATAATTGGTTGCAATGGCGGGGTAAGCGACTGCGATGGGAGGTGCAATAGTTGCATCGGGAAGTACTCATATATTTGTGAATATTACTTTTAATTTTTTGAGATTTTTTTTGTGCTTCTTTCTTAATTTATGTTGGTCAAGAACATCCCTATTGTTGCAAATTTCACACCTTGCCGATTGTGCAATCATTATTTTGTTGGGCCTCTTTTTCAAATTATGACTTCTCTGTAATAACTTAAAGACAAGAGTAGAAATATTTTGAATATGAAAAGCTTTAACCAATGCTCAACATAACACATTGATCAACAAAAATAAGTAATCATTCAACAACAAATTCAAAAAGGAAAATATTAAGGCACTAATGATCCACAATAATTTCAATTACTAAAACGTCATTCTTTGTACATATAAGCTTACATCAATGTCTTTAGATCACATGTTTGATAACCTATACTCCTACTTGTAAAAAACAACCAGTATGATAAATTATAATAGCATCATGCATCGGCCTTTATGTCACCATAAATCCCTACAGACATATCATATTATATGTGTCCAGCTCTTCGAATAAAGGCAATAACTATCCAATAGGATGTGACAATGTGCTAAGTTCATATTATATGTGTCATATTTCTTAATATTAATATAATTGATTGAATAAATAAGTATTGAAGAATTAATATTCCCTCGGTTCATTTTTAATTGTCGAAAATAATATGTTCTCGATAGATTAATGGTAAGCTTTTTTTTAAGAGATTTTTAATAATAGTCCATAATCATCCCATAATCAAAATGTGTTACTGTTTTCAAATTTAGAGAATTAAGTGCTTAAATTTAAAATTGGGGTGTTTGCACATAATACTTCAACTTCTTTGATATTTTGTTTAAAGACTGAAATGCCCCTAACCAAAACTCGTATTTATTACATGCATGGAACCAACTAATTGGCATGATATATTGTCTATAAAAGGGTTCGGGCATGTTCACCTTTTCAAATCGTCATACATACTCAATAGAAATCAATACATTCACGTTAATATGGCCAATGGGAATATCCATGTCGTAGATTTTGAGTTGGAAATCAGATTTTTTTTGTTCGGAGTTACCCTATGTGTTGGAATAGATTTTAAAATTTCTTTTGCATCAGTTGCTGATATAGGATTCATTCTTCTTGAGCATGGCATCATGCATTTGTCGAACTCAATGATAATTGAAAGTCGTTTCACTGCTGCACACCACATTGCAAATAGTGCATTCGCGCAAAGTGTCAATTATTAATCCTTCTAGAACCTTTCTTCTCTTCATTTCCACACCCTAAGTGTCTGCATCTGCCTTTTTCTTCCAGGCTATTTGAGCTTTGAAATTTTGACCATTTCCGAGTTATCTTCTGATCCAATAGCTGGTTTATCTATTGGAATTGAAGTGGAGACAAACATAGGTATGAAACTAGCTACAATGGACGGGGAAGCAACTGGAATGGCTGGAGAAGCATGTAGAATGGGCAAAGAAACAGTTGAAATTGTCGGAGAAGCAACTGGAATGGCTGGAGAAACTGGTAGAATGGGCAAAAAAGCAGTTGTAATTGTCGAATAAGCAACTTGAATGGTTGGACAATCATCAGCTGGAATGGAAAAAATAATTGGTTGCAATGGCGGGGTAAGCGACTGCGATGGGAGGTGCAATAGTTGCATCGGGAAGTACTCATATATTTGTGAATATTACTTTTAATTTTTTGAGATTCTTTTTGTGCTTCTTTCTTAATTTATGTTGGTCAAGAACATCCCTATTGTTGCAAATTTCACACCTTTCCGATTGTGCAATCATCATTTTCTTGGGCCTCTTTTTCAAATTATGACTTCTCTGTAGTTGAATTATTGGATTATGTATTTTTACACCCCAAATTAAAGGAATACGATTTCTTTTCTTGATGATAATAATTTAAAGACAAGAGTAGAAAGAATTTGAATATGAAGAGCTTTAACCAATGCTCAAAATAACACATTGGTCAACAAAAATAAGTAATCATTCAACAACATATTCAAAAAGGTATATAAAAAATGCACTAATGATCTCCAATAATTTCAATTACTACAACATCATTCTTTGTACATATAGGCTTACATCAATATCTTTAAATCACATGTTTGATAACATATACTCATATTTGTAAAAAACAACAAGTATGAGAAATTATAATAGCAGCATGCATCGGCCCTTATGTCACAATAAATCCCTATAGACATGTCATATTATATGTGTCCAAACATAATACTTCAACTTATTTGATATTTGGTTTAAAGACTGAAATGCCTCTAACCAAAACTCGTATTTATTACATGCATGGGACCACCTAATTGGCATGATATATTGTCTATAAAAGGGTTTGGGCATGTTCACATTTTCAATTCGTCATTCATACTCAATAGAAAATAATACATTCACGTTAATATGGTCAATGGGAATATCCATATCGTAGATTCTGAGTTAGAAATCATAATTTTTTTGTTCAGAGTGATCCTATGTGTTGGAACAGATTCTGAAATTTCCTTTGCATCAGTTGCTGATATAGGATGCATTCTTCTTGAGCATTGCATCATGGCATTTGTCTAACTCAATGATAATTGAAAGTCGTTTCACTGCTGCACACCAAATTTCAAATAGTGCATTCACGCAAATTGTCAATTATTAATCCTTCTAGAACATTTCTCCTCTTCATTTCAACACCCTTAGTATGTGCATCTGCCTTTTTCTTCCAGGCTTTTTGAGCTTTGAAAATTTTGACCATTTCCGAGTTATCTTCTGATCCAATAGTTGGTTTATCTATTAGAATTGATGTGGAGATAAACAAAGGTATGAAAATAGCTACAATGGACGGGGAAGCAACTGGAATTGCTGGAGAAGCATGTAGAATGGGCAAAGAAGAAGTTGGAATTGTCGGAGAAGCAACTGAAATGGCTGGAGAAAAATGGCTGGAGAAGCAGGTGGAATGGGCAAAAAAAGCAGTTGTAATTGCCGGATAAGCAACTGGAATGGAAAAAATAAGTGGTTGCAATGGCGGGGTAAGCGACTGCGACGGGAGGTGCAACGGTTGCATCGGGAACGACGTATACATTTGTGATTATTACTTTTAATCTTTTGAGATTCTTTTTGTGCTTCTTTCCTAATTTATGTTGGTCTAGAACATCCCTATTGTTGGGAATTTCACACCTTGCAAGAAAATACCAACTAGTGTTAACAATTGTCCTTGATTATGATCATATTGTTATGAAATGATTAATTTCAGCTGTAGATGTTAGTCAGTCTGTAATCCACTACCACAATATCTCATTATGATTATATATGGTTCACGTAATAAACAACAAGCGAATTCGAATCCATAACATCTTTTTGTGGAAAGTAATGGATCAGTCCATGAAGCAAACCACCTTGCTTATTGTCTTTCTTTCTCATTTAATTTTGAGTTGGACATTCCCATTGCTCTACGTAAAGGTACATGATCATGTACTGTACATCTTATTTCTAATTTTGTACTTTATACGAATTTATTTCTATATTTTTCCTCATTTATCTCTACAATAGATTATATTTCCATACCTAAATATGTACATGAAGCCCTTTCTCAACCAGATGGGTATACATAGTCAAAGTCCATCCAGATGGTTCCCTTGAAATGTTAAAAGCACATTTTGTCTCCAAGGGTTACACTCAAGCATATGGATGAGATTATTTGGATACATTTTCTTCAGTAGCCAAGATTGTCTCAGTCCGCCTTCTTATTTCTTTAGCTATCACATTTACATGGTCATTGTATCAGTTGGATGTTAAAAATGTCTTTCTGAATGCCTATGCTTTAGAATAAGTTTTCATGGAGCAAGCACATGGGTATGTTGTTTAAGGGGAGTCTCGGCTAGTTTGACGCCTCAAGAAATCTCTATATGGGTTGAAACAATCTCCTCGAACATGGTTTGGATGCTTCAATAGCGTTAATACCTCTTTTGGGATGAAATTGTGGATCATTCAGTTTGAAACCAATATACATCTTCCGGTAAGTTATTTTGTTGTATATGTTGATCATATTGTCATTACTGGAGATAACGATGTAGGAATCAAGGATTGAAGTCATTTTTGCAATCACAGTTTATAACCAAAGATTTGGTGCCTTTGAGATATTTTTTGGGAATTGAAGTTGCCAGATATCGACATGGTATCACTATATCTCAAAGAAAGTACACACTTGATATACTTTCTGAGACTGGTACATTGGGAGCCAAACCTTTAGAATCAGATGCAAATATTAAACTTCTTGAAGATCAAGGGGATTTGTTAAGACATTATAGGAGACTTGTGGGAAAACAAAACTATTTAACCCTGTTACTCGACCTAACATCTCATTTGCAGTCAGCGTAGTGAGTCAGTTTCTCAACTCACCACAAACTAGTTTGGAGGAAGTTACAAGCATTTTGAGAAACTTGAGGAATTCACTAGGAAATGGTTTATTATACCAGAACCATGGACATCTCAATATTGTCGGTTATACTGATACGGATTATGCTGGGAACATATCTAATCGAAAATCCACTTCGGTGTATTGTGTCTTTGTTGGTGGTAACTTGTAATTCAGAATTTTTTTGATCGGAGTGACCTTATATGCTGGAATAGATTCTGAAATTGCCTTTGCATCGGTTACTGATATTGGATTCAGGCTTCCTGAGCATGGTATCATGTATTTGTCGAACAAAATGTTAATCGAACGTCATCACAATGTTGCACACCACATTGCCAATGGTGCATTCACGCAAAGCGTCAATTACTAATCCTTCTAGGACCTTTCTTCTCTTTATTTCCACATCCTTAATATGTCCGTCTGCCTTTTTCGTCCGGGCTTTTTGAGCTTTGGAAATTTTGACCATGTAAGAGTTGTCTTTTGATCAAATAGTTGGTTTATCTATTGGAACTGAAATGGAGACAAACATAGGTATGAATGTAGATACAATGGACGAGGAAACAACTGGGATGACTGGAAAAGTATGTAGAATGAGCAAAGAATCAATTGAAATTGTTGGATAAGCTACTTGAATGGTTGGACAATCAACTGGAATGGAAGGATAAGTGGTTCCAATGGCGGGGTAAGCAACTGCGATGGGAGGTGCAACAGTTGCATCGGGAATGACGTATACATTTGTGATTACTATTTTAATTTTTTGAGGTTCTTTTTGTGCTTCTTTCCCAATTTATGTTGGTCAAAAACATCCCTATTGTTGCATTCGATGTTGCAAATTTCACACCTTGCCAATTGTGCAATCATCATTTTCTTGGGCTCTTTTTTCAAATTATTACTTCTCTATAATTGAATTGTTGGATTTAAAGGAATACGATTTATTTTCTTGACGGTGATAACTAAAAAGACAAGATTAGAAAAATTTTGAATATGAAAAGCTTTAAGCAATGCAATAAATGCATAATCAAAATGATTATATGAAAAATAAATTTCGAATTTATTTATTTCGTTTAAATAATATTCAAGTACACGCTTTAAGAGCATCATACTATCTGATAATAATAGTAATAACTCGTAATGACATTAACAAACCCTGAAAATGTATCTAGAATATTTAGAGCATATATTCACTGTGATATGTTGTCAATATTCTTACCATGTAAAGACCTGTGTTATCAGGATATGATTTCTTTGTATGATCTCCTTTTGTAGAATAAATAGAGGCTAAGTCAATCTCATTCAGCAGATTTACACAATTCCTTCATATATGTGTTCAATATTTTACTTATCACCAACCAAGTAAGACACTTAGAAATATCAAAAGACACAAGGTTGTTACTTTTCCCAAATACACGCTTGAAGAGCATCATGCCTAACAAAACTAGCATCATATTTGATAATAATATTCATAACTTGAAATTAGAATAACAAACCAAGTAAGACACTTAGAAATACCAAAATACACAAGGTGGTTAGTTTTTTTTAGTGCAGTTTGGAAACCTCTAGTAAAATGACCATAACTTTTTCCACATACGTTCTTTTTGTAAGCCGTTTATTTGTAAAACTAGAATCCTTTGGCTTTCCAATTGTGTAACACACACATTATAATTTATTGTAATTTAGAATTTTTTTGATCGGAGTGACCCTATGTGCAGGAACAGATTCCGAAATTGCCTTTGCATCACTTGCTCATATTGGATTCATGCTTCTTGAGCATGGCATCATGCATTTGTCGAACAAATGATAATTGAACTTCGTCACACTGTTTCACACCATATTGCAAATGGTGCAATCGTGCAAAGCGTCAATTACTAATCCTTCTAGGACTTTTCTTCTCTTTATTTCCACATCCTTAATATGTCCATTTGCCTTTTTCGTCCGGGCTTTTGGAGCTTTCGAAATTTTGACCATGTAAGAGTTGTCTTTTGATCCAATAGTTGGTTTATCTATTAGAACTGAAATGGAGACAAACATATGTATGAATGTAGATACAATGGACAAGGAAGCAACTGGGATGGCTAGAAAAATATGTAGAATGGGCAAAACATCAGTTGAAATTGTTGGATAAGCTATTTGAATGGTTGGACAATCAACTGGAATGGACTGGAATGGAAGGATAAGTGGTTCCAATGGCGGGGTAAGCGACTGCGATAGGAGGTGCAACAGTTGCATCGGGAATGACGTATACATTTGTGATTACTACTTTTAATTATTTGAGGTTCTTTTTGTGCTTCTTTCTCAATTTATGTTGGTCAAGAACATCCCTATTTTTGCATTAGATGTTTCAAATTTCACACCTTGCCAATTGTGCAATCATCATCTTCTTGGGCTCTTTTTTCAAATTATTACTTCTCAATAATTGAATTGTTGGATTGGGTACCGTTACACTCCACATTAAAGGAATACGAATTATTTTCTTGACGGTGATAACTAAAAAGACAAGTGTAGAAAGATTTTGAATATGAAAAGCTTTAAGCAATGCAATAAATGCATAAACGAAATTATTATATGAAAAATAAATTTCGAATTTATTTATTTCGTTTAAATAATATTCAAGTACATGCTTTAAGAGCATCATACTATCTGATAATAATAGTAATAAATCGTAATGACATTAACAAACCTTGAAAGTGTATCTAGAATATTTAGAGCATATATTCACTGTGATATGTTGTCAATATTCTTACCATCTATAGACCTATGATATCAGGAATATGATTTCTTTGTATGATCTCCTTTATAGAATAAATAGAGGCTAGGTCAATCTCATTCAGCCGATTGACACAATTCCTTCATATATGTGTTCAATATTTTACTTATCACCAACCTAGTAAGACACTTAGAAATATCAAAAGACACAAGGTTGTTACTTTTTCCAAATACACGCTTGAAGAGCATCATGTCTAACAAAACTAGCATCATATTTGATAATAATATTCATAACTTGAAATTAGAATAACAAACCAAGTAAGACACTTAGAAATACCAAAATACACAAGGTGGTTAGTTTTTTTTAGTGCAGTTTGGAAACCTCTAGTAAAATGACCATAACTTTTTTCACATACGTTATTTTTGTAAGCCGTTTATTTGTAAAACTAGAATTATTTGGCTTTCCAATTGTGTAACACACACATTATAATTTATTGTAATTTAATATATTTTTTGATCGGAGTGACCCTATGTGCAGGAACAGATTCGAAAATTGCCTTTGCATCAGTTGCTGATATTGGATTCATGCTTCTTGAGCATGACATCATGCATTTGTCGAACAAATGATAATTGAACGTCGTCACACTGTTGCACACCACATTGCAAATGGTGCAATCGTGCAAAGCGTCAATTACTAATCCTTCTAGGACCTTTCTTCTCTTTATTTCCACATCCTTAATATGTCCATCTGCCTTTTTCGTCCGGGCTTTTTGAGCTTTGGAAATTTTGACCATGTAAGAGTTGTCTTTTGATCCAATAGTTGGTTTATCTATTGGAACTGAAATGGAGACAAACATAGGTATGAATGTAGATACAATGGACGAGGAAGCAACTGGGATGGCTGGAAAAGTATGTAGAATGAGCAAAGAATCAGTTGAAATTGTTGGATAAGCTACTTGAATGGTTGGACAATCAACTGGAATGGAAGGATAAGTGGTTCCAATGGTGGGTAAGCAGCTGCGATGGGAGGTGCAACAGTTGCATCGGGAATGACGTATACATTTGTGATTACTATTTTAATTTTTTGAGGTTCTTTTTGTGCTTCTTTCCCAATTTATGTTGGTCAAGAACATCCCTATTTTTGCATTCGATGTTGCAAATTTCACACCTTGCCAATTGTGCAATCATCATTTTCTTGGGCTCTTTTTTCAAATTATTACTTCTCTATAATTGAATTGTTGGATTGGGTACCGTTACACCCCACATTAAAGGAATACGATTTATTTTCTTGACGGTGATAACTAAAAGACAAGAGTAGAAAGATTTTGAATATGAAAAGCTTTAAGCAATGCTCAACATAACACATTGATCAACAAAAATAAGTAATCATTTAACAATAAATTGAAAAAGGCTTATCCAAAATGCACTAATGATCCACAATAATTTCAATTACTAAAACGTCATTCTTTGTACATATAGGCTTACATCAATATCTTTTAATCACATGTTTGATAACCAGTTTTCTAGTTGTGCACAGGGTTTT
Source organism: Penstemon barbatus (assembly GCA_003313485.2). Classification (NCBI taxonomy): domain Eukaryota; kingdom Viridiplantae; phylum Streptophyta; class Magnoliopsida; order Lamiales; family Plantaginaceae; genus Penstemon; species Penstemon barbatus. The sequence continues at coordinate 22,418,044 of CM064877.1, read as the reverse complement.
AGACACTTCATCACAACCCTTGGATTAGATTGATCTAGCCATTTATTTCAAGTATAACTAGTCTAAATAGGGACTCCATTAACCAATTAGTAAGCTTTTCTGCTAAACTTCAATTTCAATGGTGCAATGTGCCAAAAAACCTAAAAGTGTTAAAAATGGTTAAGTTTTTGGTCGTTTACACACCCTTATTATGAAATTTTAGGTAGGCCAGCACTAAACTTATTTAAGGCACTGATCCAAAATAACATGGTGCTTCTAACTTCTTCTGCTACGCCTTCTCTAAACCGCCCCTCTCCGAATTCGATTTCTATGTTACCAAAATGACCTACTACTATTTTGAACTTCAGAGTGAGGACCGCATTTCTATCCACAAACTCGATCTCGAAGTTGTCTTCGAAGCCTCTATTTCGACCTGTACGTGCGGCATTGGATTATATACCACATGGTAAAGGTTTTAATTTTTTCAATTTTAATTGTGGATTTTGTATATATTAATCGAATTTCTTCTTCATTGTTCTCTTCAAGATTCTGAAGTTTGTTTAACATCTAAAAGTAAAGTCTCCTACAGTGGCTGGGGTAGGGAAAATGGTCAACGATCTTTATATGGGATGAGAGTGCTATAATATTGCTTTATCTATTAAGCAAAAAGTTGAACCAAGGACCTCAGTCAAAAAGGTGACTCGTGGATTTGGAGTCCGAAAAAATATTCAAAAATAACTATTTCACTCTTCCATCAATAATTTTTTCTTAAAAACACAGACTATGATCTAAAGTGCCAAATAAATTGTATTTTCAGGATACAAAGTGTCAAAACTTTTAGTCTTGCTGAAAAATGTCAAAACCCCATAATTTCAGGGTCTAAAGTGCTAAAAACCCAAAGAAAAATTCATTAAGAAGAATACAATTGGATGTAAAATATGAGTTTATGAACAAATTTGGTATGAGGTTAAAATTAACAACCATTATCATTTATCAATTTGGGTAGAAAATTTGTGACTTTTACTAATCAACATTGGAAGAGAAAGTGTTACAAGTAATACTTTAGGGTGGTAATTGACACACATTCTATACTTTAGGGGGTAAACTTTATTTAACCTATTTTTTAAAGATAAGAAAATTGTTGTTTGTTTGACTTTTGAGAGAGTAGATTGAAAAAATTGGAAAAAGGATAAATTTATTTCATAAAGTAGAACACATGTTTATCTCGATTACACCTTATATGAAATAATTTCGGAAATGTCAGACAAACATGCCCAATGTTTTTAATTAAGGAATAATGGACATGTTTGTCTCGATTTTCAGAGAACATTAACCAAACAAATAAAATTCTTTTATTTTTATAAAGAAGATCATCGTACAAGTCTTTTTTCTCAAGTTTCAAATAATAATATTTTGTTAAAAATTTCTTTTTATTCTAAAAAAATATGATTTAAACATTGAAAGGAATAAGTGTTACGAGTAATACTTTAGAAAGATTATTGATATACACCCCATAATTCAAAGGATAAACTCAAACAAATATTTGTTTGTAAATAAACGAAAATCAAGCATATCTTAAAATTCTCCATTTCTCTAAAATTATTCTTAGGAAAGAGAAACAAACACGCCCAAAGGGCCTAGATGGATTGGTTTTGCCGAATTTCACAGTTTCATGAAAATCGATCAAACTCATTTCAAATAAGGTTTATGTATAAGTTTCACGAAACTCAAATTTCAAATAATAAATTTTAAAATTATTAATCTCAAACATATGAAAGACATTGATTAATTTGACATCTACCGCATACTTTTTTATTTTTTACTTAAAAATACTAATTTGACACATATAACCTATATTTTTTTCCACCTCACACCTCAAACCTTAACATCCAAAGGTATATATACACAAGTAATATCTTAATTTTTTTTTAAAAAAAATCCATAAAACCAAACATCCAAACTCAATTCAAATGATATTATTATTTTTTTTAAATCAAAACAATCAAAACCCAATTACCAAAACTAGTTCATATATATAAAGTCTTTGGTATTTGCTTCGGGAAGAGATATTTTTTCTAAAGATCATAAAATGCGAAATCAATAAAGAGAGATATATCAACAATATGTAACAATCAACAAAAAGAAAAAGGAAAAAAAAAATCAATCTGATGCTTAAATAACGATAATTTTATCTCATATAATATTTTGTGTACGTACTTGTTTTGTTATAGAAAATCAAAAGGCGAAAAGGTTTTGGTTTGAATATCAAGTTTGTTGGGAAAGAAACGAATATGTGAAAACGTACGTGTGTTCCATTTTTTAAAGTGAATTTTCGAAGTCCATAGAATTAATGAACTAACTGAAACTAAGCATGGACGTGGATACAACGATATAATATGATACAGGACACAATGATACAAATTTTTTAATTTTATAGGATTCGGTATAAATAACAAATCACTTAACTACACAGTAATTATAAAAGAAATTCTCTAATATTCTAATTCTAATATTACATCGTTTTCGTTGTCTTATGTTATATATACAACCTGACATGTCATAGCTAGATAAATTAATTATGTTGCATTTGTATATGATAACTCATATGTAAATTAGTTTTTCTTACAATATATATATGATCTCGATTGAATTTTGCAATGATATTAGTACTCATAAATTTCATTTTGGTTTTTATTATTTAATTTTACTATTCGTAGATTTTTCAATTGAGCTTCATCGTCGTATCAGGTATGCACTTTTATATGATAACCCATAGTCAAAATTTATATTTTTTCTTGTAGTGTAGCTATTATTTTTTCAGAATCGACCCGGTTTGGCCCACACGACATGAACTAATATGGCTTACCGTTAGAGGCTTTAGGGGAGTTGAGGTCATGTAAGGACACATCGCCTGGATACAAAGTGTAGTTCGGTGTCTTATAATGTCTTCTTAGCAATTGCAATATTCAGCAAAATTCAGAATCTTAGCTCAAATGTGTTGGATACGCCAAAAAGAAAAAAATTGACGTATGCACGTATTTGATTTTTTATTTATTTTAAATTTATGGACACGCCATGTGGCATACTAATACATAGTGGACGAGTATGCCAGATTTCTGAATCTAGTATCCTCTGCTTCAAAGTTCTAGATAATATGTGCTTTCAAGTCCTGCAAAACATAGACCACGCGTTGGTGTAATACCGACAGGACCGACCCAAGTGTTAGGCAATTTGGGCCATCGCCTAGGACCTCCAGTTTGGAGAACCCCAAAATTTGTATTTAGGCCTCTAGAATTATTTAAAATTAATTATTTTTAATTTTATTTACACGTCATGTATATCTTGGTTCATTTGGTTAAGCTTTTTCTTCGTGAGTAGGAGGTTTAGAGTTCAAGTTCCAATAGTGACTTTTTTTCCTATATTTTGATTGTTCTATGTTCTTAACCTTTTTTTTTTTAGTAATCGTTCATCTTTTTTATTTTTCTTTCATAGTAATTATTTTTTATCCCTTTCCTTTCTTAATGATTTCGTGTCAATTTTTTTCTTTATAGGTACATTTAAAAAATTATTTCTTAATAATTAAAAAGAATATGAATTATTTTCTTTATAATATGATTATTTTGCTTATTACTTTCGTACTTATTACATTGCAAAAAAAAATTTTGTCCCCAATAAAATTGGTCTAGCTCCATCCATATTTATATATGTATGTTTATATTTTCTTAGATTTACATATGATGTGTAATCTTTTCTATACATGATAATATATAATTGATAGAGTTAATAATGTAAGTATGTAACGGAATGAAATAAAGTCAAGCAATCAATTATGATATTTGTAAAAGAATGAAACAGAGTTAAGGATATAAGTATACTTGTAAAATTTGCTTCAGGTAAAATAATATTTTCAATATTAAAAATTATAAAAAAAAAATTCACGGTTAAATTTTCGAAAAATAAGTGAATTTGTTGTTAAATTATCTATCTAAAAATAATATGTTAGAGAAAATAATTTGTCAGTATTTAATTAGTATTATTTTATTTTAAAAATAAATTGAATATATATCTTTTTTTATAAAAAGAGTCCCAAATTTGAAATTCGCCTAGGGCCCTCTAATGTCTAGGGTCAGCCCTGGATACCGGCGAAGTCTCCGACAAAGTATTATCGGAACTTAAGAGAAAACTTTAGAAAGGAAAAGTAGAATATTAATTTTGTATTTAGGTTTTAATTGATCATACCTGGGGACTGGGGTATTTATAGTGGAAAGGATCCATGATTTGGAAGAATCCTTAATGTGTGACAAGGTAAGTTTACATGCATGAGTATTCTATTCCCATGCAACAATTATCTTTTCCTTTTGAGATGGAGGCTCGCGAATGGGAGAGTTTAGATGTGAATCTCCTCGTAGATGTGTGATCTCGCTCGAGCGAGTGTGAGCTCTGCGACGACGGGATGGCTTGGGCATTAGTATGAGCGACTTCTTTTCGAAAGGCGCATTCGCTGGTCGCTAATTTATACGGGTCGTATCCTATCAGTCTCGTATTCAAAGATTATACGTTATTGTATTTTATAAGATGATGGATAAGTGAACTATATATCGTATTCTCCCATTGCACACTAGTATGTACTGCTAGTCTCAAGATAGAAGATATCAGCGACGCTAAATTTCTAATTTTCTATTTGCAACAATATATGAAAAGTAAATAAATAAAATGGAACATCTATACGGTTAATTCCTCTCGAACTTTTCGAGAGAATTTCACTTTTGGTAGTACAATTTATCTTACTTTAAGAATTTTGTACTACAATTATTTCGTCTGACACGTTTGGTACTATTATTTGACGGGATGTTACACATTTCATACTTTCGTCAAATTTATGACAGAATTTAACACATGAGCAGCACATGCCTGTTGATTTTGATTTTGGGAGAAAAGTCGATCCAGGTGGCTTTGTTTTGGAGGAAAATTTGCCTTGTCAACTACCTTAATTTCATAACATAAAAGACGGGCAAGATGCAAATTCCATACCAAGAAATTTTTTGAGTGAGAGAATTACATTTTTGGTACGGAGCTATAGGTCAATTTCCACTTTTGGTACTGAACTATATGGGTCCAACACATTTGGTACAATGTTTTAACAAATTGTGACACATTTGGTTCAACCGTTAAAAATTGGCGTTAAGTGATGACGTGGCAGTTAAGTCTAATTGCAAGTTGATGTCATTACTTATGTTGTTTGATAATTTTACCCCATAATATTTCAAGTTACCAAAAAAGCCCCACATCTCCAAATTTAGTGACGATTTTAGTCCACATTGTTGCAAAATTTCAAAATTGACTCGAATAAGACCACGTGCAGACCAATTTGAATATTTTACTTATTTTATTTAAATAACTAACTTGATTTATAAATAATTTTAATAAATTAAATAATAATTTAACATAAATATCACCAAAATTAAGAAAATATATTCTTTTTAAATATAAAATTTATATAATAGAATTAATCTATTTATTATTTATTAAAATAATAAATTATATAATTAAAATAATAAATTATAAAATTAAAAACTATTTAATATTTATTAAAATAATAAATAATAAATAATTATAATTTTAAAAAAACTTCCCAAACCCACCCACTCACCCCCTCCCCATCCCCCTCCCCACCCTACCCCAATTTACATGCCGCCTGGGGGGAGGGGAGGAGAGGGTGTGGGTGGGGTTTGGGATTTTTTTTTAAAATTATTTATTATTTATTATTTTAATAAATATTAAATAGTTTTTAATTATATAATTTATTATTTTTAATAAATATTAAATATATTAATACTATTATCTAAATCTTATATTTAAAAAAAAATTCTTAAATTTGGTGATATTTATGTTAAATTATTATTTAATTTATTAATATTATTTATAAATCAAATTAGTTACTTAAATAAAATAAGTAAAATATTTAAATTGGTCCTCACGTGGACTTATTCGAGTCAATTTTGAAATTTGACAACAATGTGGATTAAAATCGTCACTAAATTTGGAGATGTGAGGCTTTTTTGGTAACCTAAAATATTATGGGGTAAAATTATCGGTCAATATAAGTAATGGCATCAACTTTACAATTATACTTAACTGCCACGTCATCACTTCACGCCAATTTTTAAAGGTTGTACCAAATGTGTCACAATTTGTTAAAGCTCTGTACCAAATGTGTTGGATCCATAAAGCTCAGTACCAAAAGTGGGAATTGACCTATAGCTCTGTACAAAAATGCAATTCTCTCTTTTTTGAGCCCTACTTTTTCTCTCTCCCCACGTCCACAATCAATTAAGGCAAATCAATTATGTCTTCTTCTTCAACTTCAAACTCCATGAGTTATTTCAATACGGGAAGGGTGATGAAGTGTTTTTGTCAAGAAACCACCACTCTCACGAATTCCTGGACAGACGAGAATCTACACAGAAGATTTCATTCTTGTAAGAATTATGGCAATGGGAGTGGGTGTGGATCTTTTGAGTGGGAAGACATGCCTATTTGTGAACGAGCTAGGCATATTATTCTGGATTGTTGCATAGAATGAATAGGCTTGAAGGTGAATTGAACAGGGTTCAAAGGGAATCTTCCATTCACGAAGATCGTGTGGGTGAAGTGAAGAGGAAGAACAATTTGTACGAGACAATGCTTGGCCTCGCTTCTATGTTTCTTTTCTAGAAGATTTTTTTTTGAAGTTGTTGAAGTAGTGTTGAAGAAGAATTATGTGTTTAGATTGTTTAAGTGTTGTAGTGTGAGTTTAGTACATTCTTGTAACGGCAGTTAGTGTTTATTGGTTTCAAATTCACTACATGTTTAGATAACATGGAGTGAACATTTCCCCAACTTTAGTGTTTGATATTGTGTTCATGCTAGAATTTGGAGGAGATTCCTATTTAACTAGGCAACATAACAAGGTTGATGTATTCAAGTGCTTTCGTCTGGGTACGAAGCTAGCTTATCTTATGTTCGAATTGAAGAAGAACAACCTGATTAATACGAAAATGAAGAGCTTCAGGTCATCATAGCCATCACTTACTGCTCGAAAGAGAAGTTGGTACGAGATTGCAGATAAGTAAGTTCGATCTTTTCATCGTTAAGTATTGCTTTTAAATAATTAACCATTTGTAATTTGTGGTGTTGTTTCTTTTTGTTTGCATTCTTCAGGGAATATCTCAAGGAGTTGCCTAGTAGCAAGAAGATTGAAATGAGGACTTTGTAATTATTGCTGATAAATGTATTTGGCTCTTTTATGTTATGAAATTAGGGCAGGTGACAAGCTAGGTAAATTTCCTCAGTTAACAAAGCTACCTGGATCGACTTTTCCCAAAATAAAAATTAACGGGTACGTACTCCTCACGTGTTTAATTCCGTTAGTTATTTGACGGAAATATGAAGTGTGTAACGTTCAGTCAAATAATGGTACGTACCACATATGTCGAACGAAATAATTGTTGTACCAAATCCTTAAGATAAATTGGGTACCAAAAGTGAAATTCTATCCATATTTTTCAAGCTAACTTTAAGCTTTTCCTGTAAATTTAATCTTTTGTATGGATATAGAGATGGGTCGGAGCTAGAGGGACCGATTGGGATGGTACTTGCCTAGACCAGGTCTTTCATGGATCATGAACAAAATCAGTGTATCCACCAAACATATTTGCAAGATTTTGTGTATAGTCTATGAAAGACCGAGTCTAGACAAGAGTTTTCCGACCGATTGGATATGATGTATGGATAACCACTTCATATCTGAACAGAGTGGCAAAATCAGCTGCCAGAATACTACTGGCTCCCAGTTTTGGCCTTTTCAAACATATATGAGATATCCTTTTTAATACAAAGGTTGTACGTCTAGATTTACCATTTATGACCATTGGGGATAAATTCACTTAATTGTGAAACCATGGATTACTTATAAAAGAAATAAAAATGAAACCATGAATTAAAGTTTGGTTTTCCGGCCATATTTCGGTTGCTCAAACATTAGAAACATTTGTAATTTTTGGAAAATTTCAAGAAACATTTGAAAAACTTGTAAATTCAAGAAAAATATCAAAATTGAAACTACATTATATTTTTATTTCGGTTCACTCCAAAATAGAAAATTTTCATTGTATCGGTGATCTAAATTTTGATGCATGTGTGGAACTAACACTTTGTTTCCTCGAATTATTATATATACCAAACGTCTTCTATCATCAAATTTTGTTTAAATTAATTGTGGAATAATTTGGACCAGAACGCCTTTTAAAAAAATAAAAATTCAAGACGAACTTATTACAATAAGATGAATTTTGTTCCATCTTGTATAGTTTTAATTGAAATGTAAAAATACTCCTTAATTATATTTCCCTAATTATCAAAATCACCCTTTAATATTTTTATTACGACAAAATTTTAAATATAATTCTACAACTTTGAAATACTTTTAAAAATAATCTTGTATTAATTATGCTGAAGAAACATTTAATCCTCTAATTTTCACCTAATTTTAATTTTAATCCTATAACAAATTTCGTCCTTTGTGATTATTTTTAATTTTTTTGTTTCTTGATAATTTTTTAAATTATTTGTAATGTAATTATTGATTATTAATGCATTCTAAAAAAATCAACCCCGCTTAACTAAGTTATACAACATGCATAACTACATCAGAGAAAGTAGATATAGAAATAGAAATAACCAAAAAGAAAAAGTAAATCCACCATATTACTCCCGCGCGCGTCACGCAATTAACGAATAAGAAAAAAATCAAACCACATAATATGGGCTGCATACATAAACCTAACATTAATTCCTAAATACAAACTATAGTAAATTAATTAAAACAATACTATTGTGATTTTTGAAGTGTTTGGCCCTGATTATAAAATTAACTTCTGCTCAATCGTGATTTTCATGGTGTTTGACCCCCAAGATCATAATCACTTTTGAGATCTCGAGAAACAAAAAATTAACATATTTTAGAAGCTACTAAAGTGTTACTTTTGCAAAAGCTATTATACAAAATAAATTATTCTATAATTAATTTTTATTATAATCAATTATTACCAAAATCAATTGTAGTAAAATTAATTCTCATATAATTGCTTCTGGTATCGCTAGGCCAAACTCACCCTAAATAGAACTAAGGGCATCTCCAGTGAGTATGAACTCCCCTTATCCTCAGACTCTCATTCCCCTTCAGACTCATCTTTTTTTAATCATCTTTAGTGACTCAATCTTCACATTCTATTTAATTTCAATTATCATACTTCCTTACTCTCACTTAATCTTTCCAACTTTTTAGGATGATATGTTGGAAATTCCCAATGGTTATGTGGGCTTAATATATTAATTTCTTGTGTATAGCTATAAAGTAAAGTCCATAATTATGTTGTCTAATTATGTTAACTTTTGGACTATGGGTATTAAGTTTATCATGAAATAAAAGTGTAGATACCAGTTTGTGATTTTCAATTTGATGAAGGGCCGAATTGAAAATAATGGAACATATACTAACCCTATTAGGTTATTATTTATAAGGGGTTATGATCCCCACTTGTACACAACACAACAACAAAATATAGAGTTATATTCTCTGCAATCCATTTTTGCGTGAGTATTAAGGTTCTAAGGTGTGTATCAAGTGGAAGATCATAAAACCCATCATCACTAAATCATCAATAACATCAAGATTGCTGGCATGAATCAAGGTAAGTTTCTGCTGCATTAAAGTTTCAGATCTACTTTTAATCTCTTGACAATCGACATGGTTAGGCAATAATGTTTTCGGTATTAAATCGAATTAGATCTTATGATCATTATGTTTGTGTATTCGATTTAGATCCAACAAGTGGTATCAGAGCCACCCAAGTTCGATTACATGAGATTTTCATAAACTTATGTTTATGATATATGAAAATCTGGATTTGGTTCTTAAGTTTTGTTGATTAAGTTTAAAAGATCTAGATTATGCATGTTACGTTTTTTTGCTATTTTGATCTTGTATTCGATATAATATTTCATGCTTTATAGATCTTGATTATGCAAATTAGGGTTTATTGATTTCTTGATCTTGAATTAAAGATTATGGTTCATGTCTTAGGTTAATACCTTAAGCCATTAAGGTTATTGTTCTTTTGGATTCTAGATCTAAATAAAGTTTTCTTGACTAGATTATCGAACTTTAGTATAAATCTATCTTTATAGATTGATAAATTCAGGCATTATTGTTTTTCTTTTAAATAAGTTAAATTGGTTGAATAATATAAAACAAGAAAAAGGGAAATATAGGATTATGGGTTTTTTTTTCTCTTCTCTATCCATCAACACCGCCAATCCACTTCTGCACCCCGCGCCGTTTCAAGCTGACTTTAGGATTCAGTTGCAGGAAGTTTAATTAGCTTGTTCGATTGAACTTCATTTGTGTAGATTTTGCAATTTTATCTTATGTTTATGTTGTGAGAATTGAGAAAAATCGTACTTCGCCAGATTTGTATGCTTCTAATCCAGTCCAGATCGATTGATTACAAGTTTCCTGATGGTTTTTTTTTCGGCGTAATTCATAAACGGGGGAAGAAGATGAAGTCTCGGGTTGTTTTCGATTCTTTTGGGTTAGGAGATCCGGATATATCCAGAACATTTAGATGGGTCAGCTAACGGGTCGGGTTACCTGTTATCTTGTATTAGATTTGGGTCAGTTTTGACTCATTGACTTTAGATCGGTTCTGGGTGGATTTAATTTTTATCTAGACTAAATCTGGGCAGGTTTTGTTAGGGGCTGTTTGGCTTCATGAAAATCCGAAATTACTGTTCCTAAGGGCCTGTTTGGCCAAAAAATAAAATAAAATAAAAAATTTAAGGAAATTGCCTGTTTTGGCAATAACATTCGAAAATTTTTTATACATAATAGTGACTTTATCAGTCAGTCTGACATTCAATATAACCAATTGAAGCAACATGTCGCCAAAGTGATCCTCTTGTGTAGATTGTCTTATTGAGATTGTTAAGATGAATTTGTGTATGCAAATTCATGCGAATATTAAACCGACCCAAATGAAGGATAATGTTTAGCCGAATTGCATATACACCTGTGTTGATGTATGTGTGATTATTATTAGGTGTCCACGTGGGTATTTAGTCGATCCAAAGATAGACTCTTTATTTGACAAGATTTATTTTCAACATTCGATCACTACAACAAGAGTACCACTTACAATTAATATTAGTGTCCAAAGACTTGATATTAATGTTGTGCTAGGTATCTTGCTATGTATTTAATAATTATTTGAATTAATGTCTTTCATAAAGTAAATAATTATTCTATAATTATTTAATATGTGAACATGTGCCTACCTTAAAATTCGTTCTTTGTAACAACTATAATGTCTGATATTACTGTATCTACTAATTCATTATTTGATAATAATGATCGCATTTCTATGCTCAATGGGAATAACTTGGGCAATAAAATAAAATCAGAAAATAATGCTGCTAAACGTTCTTTGTTTAATTTGGTCTGTTCTGAAGTTAATTTAGCTTCAGTGCTAATAAACACTTGGTGGTTAGATTCTGGTGCTACTACCCACATAAGTGTTTCTATGCATGGTTGCCTAAGCTACCGAAAGCCAAATGATGTTGAAAGACACATCTTTATGGGCGATGAAAAATCGGTAGAAGTTGAAGCAATAGGTCATTTTAGGTTATTGTTAGGAACTGATCATTATTTGGATTTGAAAGATACTTTTGGCGTACCGTCTTTTAGACGAAACTTAGTTTCTGTTTCTTTATTGGACAAATTTGGTTATCATTGTTCTTTTGGAAACAGTAAGTTCGGTCTTTCTTTAAATTCCAATATTGTTGGAACTGGTTCATTAATCATGTATGATAACCTATACTTACTTGATACTATTACTTCTTATAATGAAACTCTGCATGTGGAATCACGTGGCACTAAACGCAAATTAAATAAAAAAAATTCTTCAACATTATGGCACAAGCATTTAGGTCACATCTCAAAGTCTAGAATTGAGAGACTTGTGTCAGAAAACATTCTAGATTCACTCGATTTTTCGGACTTCGATATTTGCGTCGAGTGTATTAAAGGAAAACAGACCAAACAAAGAAGATTAGGTGCCAATAGATCTTCAGACGTCTTAGAGTTGATTCATACAGAAATTGTGGACCATTCCCTTCGGCTTCTTGGAATGGCCAACGATATTTCATATCATTCATAGACAATTACTCACGTTTTGGGTACCTATATCTCATTCATGAAAAAACAGAGTCTCTGGACATGTTCAAAGCATTTAAAGCTGAGGTTGAGAACCAACTCAACAAAAGAATTAAGTCTGTCAAGTCTGATCGTGGTGGTGAGTACTACGGAAGATACGATGGTTCAGGTGAACAACGTCCAGGACCATTCGCTAGATTCCTAGAGGAATGTGGAATCGTCCCACAGTACACCATGCCGGGGTCACCTATCATGAATGGTGTAGCTGAAAGACGAAACAGAACATTTAAGGACATGGTAAAGAGTATGATCAGTCATTCTACCTTGCCAAAATCACTCTGGGGAGAAGCACTAAAGACAGCAGCTTACATTCTGAATAGAGTACCAACTAAAGCAGCCGCCAAAACACCTTATGAGGTTGGGACAAGCCACAAACTTAGTCTAAAGCATTTTCACATTTGGGGATGTCCTGCTGAAGCTAGGCCTTATAGGCCTAAAGAAGGAAAATTGGACTCTAAAACAGTGAGCAGCTACTTTATTGGATACTCTGAACGATCTAGGGGCTTTAAGTTTTACAATCCCACATTAAGGTCAATTTTTGAAACGGGAAACGCAATATTTTTTGAGGATGTTGAGTTTGGGGGGGAGAAATAAGGTTAGAGACATTGTCTTTGAAGAAAAATCAATTACGGAGGAGGAATCAATTATGACTCCTACTACTGCTTCTGATACTATTCAGATTTTCATTCCTGCATTTAGTCGAGAAGCATATTTCGATCCTCAACAAGACAATGTTAATCGAACCCCAACTGAAGTTGAGATGATTGACTGAAGTTCAACCTCAAGAAGAATCACCCTTAAGGAGATCCACGAGAGAGAGGAGAAATCCTATACCAGATGATTATATAGTGTTTCTCCAAGAAAATGAGGAACATAATGGATCGACGGAAAATGATCCAATCAACTTCCGTCAAGCCATGCAAGATATTAATTCTCTCAGATGGATTGAAGCCATGAACGAGGAGTACAAGTCTATGCAAGACAATCATGTTTGGGATCTTGTCCCATTACTTGAAGGAAAGAAACCAATTGGTTGCAAATGGATATTTAAAACCATGAAGGATTCACAAGGTAATGTGGAAAGATATAAAGCTCGTCTTGTAGCTAAAGGCTTTACTCAAAAGGAAGGCATCGACTATAAAGAAACTTTCTCTCCGGTATCTTCGAAAGACTCTTTTAGGACGATTATGGCTCTTGTTGCGCATTTGAATCTTGAGTTACATCAGATGGATGTTAAGACAGCGTTTCTAAATGGTGACATTGATGAAACGATCTATATGGTGCAACCGGAAAACTATGTCTGGAGACCCAAAGAAAACGGTTTGCAAATTAAGAAAATCAATCTATGGACTTAAGCAGGCTTCCTGTCAATGGTACTGCAAATTTCATCAAGTAATTGTCTCATTTGGTTTCGAGACAAACACTGTTGAAGATTGTGTTTACCAAAAGTTCAGTGGGAGTAAATTTGTATTTTTGATTTTATATGTGGATGACATACTACTTGTCAGTAATGATATATAAAGGTTGCATGAAACCAAGATATTTCTATCAAAAAGATTTGGGATGAAAGATCTTGGAGAAAAACTTCTTTTGTATTAGGGATTCATATACATCGAGACTGCACTCGAGGTATCCTTGGGTTATCACAAAAGAACTATATAGAAAAAGTGCATGGCATACATGTAAACCAGAAGATACCCCTATTGCTAAAAGAGACAAATTTAGTCTCGATCAGTGCCCTAAAAACAACCTTGAAATTAAGGAAATGCAGATGGTTCCCTCCCTATATAGCATTTATTGTTGGGATGCTTGGCAGATACTTAGAAATCTTAAGATGGATTGGCAGATACTTAGAAATCTTAAGATGGATTATTGGAAAGCAGCCGATAGAATTTTAAAGTATTTACAAAGAACTAAAGACTACATATTCACATACCGGAAATCAGACCAGTTAGAGATCATAAGAAATGCTGATTTCTGATTTTTAGTGGATGCTAAAACATTAAGAGATCCACATAATGCTATAACTATTTTTTAGCTGGAGAAGCTATCTAGTTAAAGAGTATCGAACAAACACTCGTAGCTTCCTCCATCTTGGCATAAAAGTTTGTGGCTTGTTATGAGGCATCCAATCAAGTTGTGTGATTGAAGAGTTTTATCACTAGGTTGCATATTATGATTCAGTTAAAAAGACCACTAAAGATATGTTGTGACAATAACTTAGTAATCTTATATTCTAACAACAATAGGAGCTCATCAAAGTCAATGCATATTGACACAAAGTTTCTAGTTGTAAACTAAAGAGTACATAGTTGGCAGATTTTCATAGAGCATATTTGGACAAGCTCCATGATTACGATTCCGCTAATTAAAGTATTACAACCTGAAGGTCTTCCTGAGCATACTGCTCTTATGGGTGTAATATTAAATGAAGGTTTTAGTGGGAGTTTGTGATTTAGCTGCTCTATATGTCGTTAATTTTGGATCCATTTATATATTTGGATATTTCTGCAGAAATAAGGTTTTCAGTTTTTGCACTATGTACAATTATGTTAAAGTTGATCTCAATAAAGATTAAGGAGGATCAGTTGAAAATAGGCATGTGTAAGATCACATTACATGTAATTTTCATGCTACGCTCCATGATAAATCTATGTCATTTGGTTTTGTTAGTGTATGTGATTACTGATGGGTTTAGTTACGATATTTGTGACGAAAGCTCCTTTAGTCCTTTGCCGACTAAATCAATGGACGAGATTGTTTGAAATACCTAAGGAAATAATAGCAAATTCTGAGCTCATAAGGATATACACATTTATCTGATAACATATGTGGCCCAAGTGGGAGATTGTTGGAAAATTTCGTGGGCCTAATATATTAATTTCGTGTGTATTGCTATTATAAAGTAAAGTCCATAATTATGTGGTCTAATTATGTTAACTTTTGGACTATGGGTATTAAGTTTATCATGAAATAAAAGTGTAGATACCAGTTTGTGATTTTCAATTTGATGAAGGGCCGAATTGAAAATAATGGAACATATACTAACCCTACTAGGTTATTATATATAAGGGGTTATGATCCCCACTTGTACACAACACAACAACAAAATATAGAGTTACACAACTCATATTCTCTGCAATCCCTTTTTGCGTGAGTATTAAGGTTCTAAGGTGTGTATCAAGTGGAATATCATAAAACCCATCATCACTAAATCATCAATAACATCAAGATTGTTGGCATGAATCAAGGTAAGTTTTCGCTGCATTAAAGTTTCAGATCTACTTTTAATCTCTTGACAATCGACATGGTTAGGCAATAATATCGAATTAGATCTTATGATCATTATATTTGTGTATTCAATTTAGATCCAACATGATAATAATATTAATAACTAATAATAATAATAATAATAATAATAAGAATAAGAATTAAGTCAATAGTAAATTAAATATTGGCATTAATAATAAGTAATTTAACATTGGCCTTAATAATAACTAATTTAGCATCAACATTAATAATAAAAAATATTTAATAATAACAATACAATAATTAATAATTCATATATGGAAATTCATCGTCGTTGCCACCATTAATGTCGTTGTTGTTGCCATCGTCGTTACCGCTTTTATTGTCACAACCATTGCCTTGATTGGAAGAGCCTCCAGATGAACCTCCAAATAAACGAGTCCAAATGGTGGTCATGTGTAATATTTCCAATATATATTTGACAGGGTTATGTCGTTTCTGATTTAATTTATCGTATTTAAATTATGTGACCAGTATTCTATTTTTAATCCACTACTTGTATTAAATTTTAATGTATTTAATTTCCATAAATTTTTTTCTTTAACAATGTGATTAAATTCCAGACAAAAAATAAATTAATGTTAAGTTTATTACATAAAAGTTATAATATTACAAGTAATAAAATATCTTTATTAATATTAACTTATTTTCATTTATTACACAAAATTCTAGTTCTCATATTTTTCCACTCTCAATTAATATTAATAATGATAGAGCTATATAATAATAACAATTAAGAAACATAGTACCTAAAATTATAATATTACATGTTATAAAAGTACAAAATGCACAAGTAATAAAAATAAATTAATGTTAAGATATTAAAAGAATATATTTTTAAATATGTAAATGTTAATAGATAATTTATGTTACTATTTAAATAAAAAAATTATATGTCATTTGAATTTAAAAAAAAAAAAAGAAATTGGGCTGGGCAGCCCATTTAAAGAATAAAAAAAATAAGTATATGCAGCCCAATTAAACAGAAAAATATAATAAATTAAAAAAAAAAATAATGGGGATTGGGCACGTTGCCCAGCCCCAAAAGGAACCCACCATCCCACACATCTGGGCGGTGGATGAACCCCTCAACCACCACTCCCTCCTTATAAATTTTCATTTCTTCTCCCCCTCCTCCATGGCTTTCCCCTCCCATCTATATAACGGAGATGCGCGCCCTAATTAACCAAGATCACTTCATTTTCGAACAATAAGAAACATAAGTAGTAACAACATTAGTCCCTTCAGCAATAGCATGCTTTCCCAAGCACCCCCGGCAACACAAGCTTTACTGCCCCTTGAATCTCCCTCGCTGACATCGCACGTCGCCCCATATACGTACCATATATGTCACCAACCTCGCCGCCTCGCGTCATTAATAACTATTAGTTACAAAAGTATGTTAACTTAATTATCACTATTTGCAATTTTCTTTATTTAAGGATGAACTTGAGATTTATTGATTAAACATTTTGTATCCAAATTAAAAAAAAACATAAAAAAAGAGAAATTACTAAGTGCAGCTTTGGCCAAGTAATGGGCCACCTCATTCCTATCGTAGGGTACATTTTGTGTCCAAATCAACCGAAAAAAAAAAAGCCGAGAAATTACAAACTGCAGCTTTGGCAAAGTAATGGGTCAACCTCATTCCTTATCGCAAACCAGCAAAGAGGGAAAACAAGAGGCCAGCTATCTCTTTATGTGATCAACAATGGTCCCATAGTTCCAAATATTTTTAAACTTTTTTCATATATTCTGATATAATTAGAATAGATAAATATTTGATTATATACTCAAGTTAAAAATATTGTGCTAGTTTCAACTTTATAATCGAGAGAATTGTATTTTTGGTACTGAGTTTTAGGTCAATTTTTATTTTTTGTACACATCTGGTATAGCACTTTAATAAATTGTGACACATTTGATACATCCGTTAAAAATTGTCGCTAATGGCGACGTAACAGATAAGTATAATTGTTAAGACACCATTACTTATGTTTACTGATAATTTTACCCAGTAACATTTTAGGCTACCAAAAAAGCCCCACATCTCCAAGTTAAATTGACTCGTATAAGACCACGTGCAAACCAATTTAAAAATATTACTTATTTTATTTAAATAATTAATTAGATTTATAAACAATATTAATAAATTAAATAATACTTTAACATAAATATAAAAAAATAAGAGAACTTTCTTTTCAAATATAAGATTTATATAATAGAATATCTATTAAATATTATTACAATAATAAATTTTATAATTAAAAATATTTAATATTTATTAAAATGATAAATAATTATAATTTATAAACTAAATCCCAACCAACCCCAACCCCTTAACGACAGGCCGCCTGAGCTACAAGGGAAAGCAATGGAGAAAAAATAGTCATTCCAGTCCAGCGATTTTCCTTTCTCCACTCCGATCCTGCTTCCGTACCCCTCGTTCAAGCTCGGCAAATTCCCATACCTTTGTTTCTCCTCCAACGACAGCTTAAAAATAAATTAATATCGATCACAGATAATTAACTCATTACCTTGTGCGAACCATGAGCTCATGGCTCACGCCATGATTGACAACTTGTGCGGCCTAGGAATTGGGAGAAGGGGGTGGGTTGGGTTTTAGTAATTTTTTTAATTATAATTATTTAATAGTATTTATTATTTTAATAATACTATTATATAAATTTTATACCTGAAAATAATATTTTCTTTACCTTTTTATATTTACGTTAAAGTATTATTTAGTTTATTAATATTGTTTATAAATTAAATTAGTTATTTAAATAAAAAAGTAAAATTTTCAAACTGATCTGCACGTGGTTTTGTTCGAGTCAATTTTAAAATTTAGCAATAATGTAAACTAAAATCGTCACTATATTTGGAGATGTGAGGCTTTTTTGGTGCTTGAAATGTTATGGTGTAAAATCATCAATCAACATAAGCAATGATATCAACTTGGCAATTAAACTTAACTGTCAGGTCACCATTTAACTGCAATTTTTAACGATTGTACCAAATGTATCACAATTTATTAAAGCGTTGTACTAAATGTGTTGAACACATAAAACCGTGTACTAAAAATGAAAATTTACCTAAAGCTCAGTACCAAAAATACAATTCTCTCCTTTATAATCGTATCAAAATTAGTTTTCTTTTTCTATTAGAGGATGCATAATAGAAGAATAAGATTCAATTCTTCCATAAGCCAGAAATCCTATTTCAAGAAAATTGACAACACCTTCATATGACAGAATTATATATACAACTATACAAGTATATTAGTTCTTGATATATAATAATTTATAAACTCTAATTGTGTGTACATTATAATATATTGTATTAGTAGTAGAATTACATAGATATCATTCATAAAATTTTGTAAACTAAAAGTTGTGAGCAGTGCACTATGCTAAACTCTAGTAAGTGAATGTATCCCATGAAAAAACCAAACACGAATTCTTGCCAAACAATCCCCTCTGAAAAAAAAAAAAAAAAAAAAGGGAATTATTGCTAAACACTAGAGAACCCACCACGTGTCACCATCTTAAAACCCCCATAAATTTTTCGAACACATATTCACCGTCCATCCCCACCAACATAGAATCAAATAATATTTAAAAAAAAATAACACTAGCTGGAAGAGGCACGAGTTCTCTAAGTACCATGAGTCATTCTTTTCTATGTGCTTAATAGATTTCTATGATGGAATTTTAGTGTTCCCACGTACGATGCCAAATTATGACTTGTTCACAATCACCAAATTAAGTATCTTCCTCGATCCATGTGATATGGACATGTGGACATGTTCTTCCTATGAAAAAAAAAGCAACTTTAGAGATCGGGTCATATATGATTTCAATGAAGTCCCTAATATATATGATTTTAAAATTAAGAGTAAAGAATATTTAAATTGTAGTGAATTTGTGTTGTAATTAATTTGTAACTTGAGCAATAAGACTGACCTTATATATATGTAGTGGATCTAAGGTTTGCACCCTAAAGGCAAGTCGAGTGGCACTCAGGTTAGGATCCAGGATTTTGGTCTAGTGGAGGCTAAATTATATGCTAAATAATTGAAATACAAAAAAAAAAATCAATCGAGTAGTCCAACTTAAAATTCATAATTCATTTACGAGAAAATGTATGAGGAGATACAAAAAAGAGGAGGTAAAGTTTGATAAAAATAATCTCTAATTACAAATGACATCCATTATGACACCAAAAGAATTCAAAATATTTATGTAATTACAATTTCAAATGACGTCAATTACATTCACAATTGACCGTGTCAACATAATATGCGGGGCATAATTAAATCAATATTTTTATATTGGATCGCGAGCAAAATAATTGTGTAGTAATGGATTAAATAAAAAACTAATATGAAAAAACGGTACTATAAAATATAATATGAATGCTCTTGATAGTTATTAAGAAATAAAAAAAAATATTAAGAAAAATAAATAAAGAAAAATGCTATGAAAGAAAAAAGGACTTGATATGTATATCAGTATATAAACTTATATACTTGAATTCTCTAGGGCAGTGTTCGGTTTGTGTTATTAGCCCATGATAGCCTCTAATTCGGCCCACTAAATCAAATATAAACTGTCCAACTCTTGTTCGGTTGGGCTCACAAAAACCCGGGCAGCCCGTGCTAATATGTTCGAAATGTGGGCCAGCCCATGCTAATATGATGGATTGTAATTTGGCACTCACCCCTCCAATTATTACTTGGGAGCCCAAATTGATTTTGCTATACCTACAATGCCCCTGAATTTGATAGTTATTACAATTAAACGTGCTATGTTATATCAATAATGCCCTTGAATTTCATAGTTATTACAAACAAACCTGGTAACTTTAATAAAACATCAAAAAAATTTATTTCCCACCCATCTTTCCCTCTCTCCTCGTCTCAGGTCCGCGAAAAAGGAAATGAAGCTCCATTTTCTTCATCTCAATTCGGCCATTGTTGCCCGAGTTAGAACTTGTTCAATTTTTCGATTTATGAAGTTTTGGGTATGAAATTACTAACATTCCTCCTTGTATTTTGTAGGATTTGAAGATCTGCTTTTGCAATTGAAGACTTCGAGTTTGGTAACAAAGGTAAAAATATTGGGTTTTTCTTCTTGAGCCTCCAATATTGGAACAAATGAGATAGTTGTTGGGATTTTTTCCAAAGTTTTGGGTCGATATACTCGATTTCGAATTTCCTTGGGCAAAAATTGTATGTTGCTATGTACGACTATTTTGAAAATTTGTATGTAAATTTGTTAAGTTTGGGTTTGTAGATAATTTGTTCAATTTTTAAAATATTTTTTAGATGAGTAAAATATTGGGGACTTATTTGCATAATTTTGTTGTTTAATTTTCGATTTGTCATAAATAATTTATGTGTGTAAAGTTTGGCTTTGTAGATACTTTTTTCAAGTTCACTGCCATATTTTCGATTTATGTATAGTTACTTTCAAAAATTGATAGTTACATCTACTTGTTGATTGGTTATTCAAGATTTTAATCAACATATATTTTAGAGTTATAGCTAAAGCAGCATCTGCCAAAATTTTGGACTCAATCCGATACTTATTAATTAATTGAATCTTGCAAAATTTTATTTTTTAATATTTGTTAGTTATAGCTAGTGGACTGATTATCAAAAAAATTTAGTTATGTCTACTTGTTGATGGATTATGCAAAAAAATTTCCCAAACATTTTATAGTTATAGTTGCTTGATTTGTTTAGTTAAGTTTTAAAAAAAAGCCTATTTTATATATGCTTTTTATGTCTTTTGTTACTTATTCTTAAATATATTTATCATGCATTATAGTTAAGTACGAGCTTTATATGACGACATTGTTAAATACGTTTTTAACAGCATTAGGCAAATGGATCAACGAAGGAAACACCTCTTTATGTTGATCTTCCACCAATTCTTTTGGTCGGGTGTTTTCTTAATTGCACTAAGAAATATTGCACACCACGCAAAGAACCGACCGATTCGATATAGCCTAATAAGTAGGAAGCGGAAAATTTTCATTACGTGTTTTATGAAGATTCCATAAGGTGTCAAGACAACATACGTCTTAACACGAGTGTGTTTGATAAGTTTTGTTGTTTGCTACATAACGTGGGGTGGGGGGGGGGGGGGGGGTTAAGGGATACCAAGTACGTTCCCATGAAAGAACAAGTTGATATGTTCTTATCGGTTCTTTCTCACCACAAAAAGATTCGTGTTGTCCGGACTGACTTTCGTCGTTCGGGAGACACCGTCAGCAAGTGTTTCTATCGTGTACTTAATTGTGTGCTAAAGCTCCATCCAATTATGCTCTCTCAACCTGATCCAATCACAAATGAATGTGACGACCCTAGATGGAGTTGTTTTCCGGTAAGTGAGGTACATTTATGTTTGAATCTTGGATTTGTACAAATATTGTTGGAATGTGATTGTTTTTGCAATTTTGACATTCTTGATTGTGTAGGGATGTATTGGAGCATTGGATGGAAGCTATGTTCCAGTCTTGGTTCCATCCGTGGATAAGCCGCGTTATAGATCACGCAAGGGTGTTATTTCCACTAATATGCTTGCCGCATGTGATATTAGTGGGGCATTCACGTATGCTTTGATTGGTTGGGAGGGATCTGCGGCAGATGGTCGAGTTCTAAGGGATGCCATTAATTCGACCAAACGGGTTAAAAGTGCCTACATGTATGCAACTACATTGTCCAAAGATTTTTTAAAGCATCAATTACTTAAATTCAAATATGGGTTTGTATTAATATTTTGTTTTTTCATAGGGACTTACTACCTTTGCGACAATGGGTATACTAACGGAGAAGGTTTCCTCGCGCCTTATAGAGGAGTGTGCTACCATTTGAAAGAGTGGGGAGTTGGCATGGATGCCCCCCAGAATGCTCATGAATATTTCAACATGAAACATTCTCAAGCTAGGAACATAATAGAACGCAGCTTCGGGATAGTTAAGAAAAAATGGGCAATTCTTAGAAGCAACACTTTCTATCCCCTAAAGACGCAAAATAGAATGATAATGACTTTGTTGTTGATTCAAAACTTCATGCGGAAAACACAATCGGATGAACCTTGGCCAGTTAATCTGATGTATGCTTACTCAAGTGACTCAAGCGAGTCGAGTGACGACGAGGATGATCCTCGAGTCGAAGAATACATTGACCACATTGAGAGTCTCATGGATGGAACCAGTTTTGTGAACAAATGGCGAATGATATGTTCATGAAATGGAATGCAGAGCGCAATTAAGTTGTTAAATATTTGTTTGAATCCCGAGTTTTCTTACACGAGGATTTTGTTCGAAGTTGATCTTATATTTTTTATGTACCTTATTTATGTCATTGGATTTGGTGTGTACTTGTGAAATAATTTGTTTTATCGTGTGACTATTATAGTGTTGAGAAAACTTTATAATATGTTTTTTTTTTTTCCGATGTTCACCAATTTGCATACAAAATTTTGATGATTTCATGTGTAATGTATAAAAGAAGTTGTGGTGATGACCCGTATGTTTGTATTTTCAGGTTAAGACTTATTTTCAAATGGCGTCCATATCACAATATGGAGATGCAGTTCCCACACAGAAGAAAACACAGGGTGTGCGTAGAACTTGGAATCCGCTCGAAGAGAGTGGACTTATTCACCTATTGAAGGAAATGATCGCAAGTGGATGGAAGGCCGATAATTCCTTTAGGTCGGGTTATTTGCAAACCCTTGAGACCGCACTAAAAGCATGATTACCTTCGTCGAAGATTTCATCGAAGCATATAAATTCGAAATTGACCGTGTGGAAGAAGACCTATTATGAATTTGTAGGTATGCAAGGGACAAGTGGGTTCAGTGGAACGATAGTGGGAGGACTATCGAGGTAGATGATGAAGTTTGGACCCTATACGTGAGGGTGTGTTGTTTATTAGCCATTTCCCATTTATATCATGCATAATTGGCATTATGGATCATGAGATTGATATTATGGATCATGAATAATTGCATATACCCTCTGGAATGTTTATGTTATAACCAATGGGAATTATATAGTTTTGCAAAAATAAATGGTTTGATGCAATTGCAAATACCCCCTTGGAATTATTTTTGCAAACCCCCCCTGATTTCATGTATAATTGCAAATACCCCCCTCAAATTCATTTATGACATTTCCCCCCTTGAATTCATGTATAATTATAAATACCCCCTGGAAATTATTTTTGCAAAAACCCCCCATGGAATTTATTTTTGCAAAAAACCCCCTGGAATTTATTTTTGCAAAAAACCCCCTGAATTTATTTCGAAATAAAACCACCCCCCCTCTCTCTCGAGCATGTATAATTGCAAAACTACTTTATAGTTATCTTGATTGATTTCGTTGCATGCCACTTGATTGATTTTTAGAATGACACACATCCCGATGTTTCAAACATGATGTTCAAGTCCTATATTTACTTTGACGATTGGGTTGAGATTTTTGGGAAAGATAGGGCAATCGGAGATGATGCCGATGATTTCGTAGACGTTGTTGAAGATTTGTTAAAGATCAATCCCGTGAAGAACACTAATCCGAAGGGGAAAGAGCCCGTTAATGACCCAATCAATGATGACATGGTGTAAAGCAGCCCTACGGTTGATTTAACAACGGATTTTTCTGACGGGTTAGAGTATGGAGAGGAGATCCCACCGTACAACAAGGGTTTGTTTACCAATGGACCTACGAAGACGAAGTTGACAAAGAAGGGTAAGGTAGAAAAGATTAAGAAGGAAAAACAAACGAGGAAGTGTAAAACGCCGGAATCGTATGGGTCCGAACATTTAAAACCGGACATGGAGGAGTTGATGAAGGCGACTAAGTCCACATGGGCCGATCTTAGCTCAAAATTTGGGGAGGAGGAGGACACATACGACGACAAGGCAAAAAAGATAATTGCGGCACTTGATAACATTAGCTCTTTAACGGACGAGAATCGAAACTACTTGTCTTTCAAGATAATGGATAATTTGAAGCACATTAGTTTGTTTTTGAATTCGTCCGAGCACAACCGTGAGATGCAACCACACATGATTCTTGATGGTAAGATGCCGTGACTATCCTCATAAATGTTGAACTTGGACTTTGCTTGCATTCATGTATAGCTTTTGTTGGAAACTTTGGTTAAAATCCACACTCATTTTTTGCTTCAAAGTGTGTTGATGCCCCTGGACAATTTTTTTATGATTATGTAGTTAGGCTTGAAACAAAATTTAATCAACTTTTTGTAATTTGCCTAACTATGTAGTAATGGTTTAATTATTTCTTGGTATTTCTTGGTATGCATGTAAATTGTATTCGGCCACTTATGCAATTTTATATATTCGGCCACTTAGGCAATTTTATCATGGTTCTCTAATTTTGTTTAGATGTGTTATTTATTACTTTAAATTTTGTAGCATGTTGTTAAAATCAAATTTACTATATTTTAGAGATGTAAATATTTAAAAATTGCACCAAGTACCATTGGATTTAAATATCAAACATTTAATTTAACAATTAAAAAAAATAACATAAACTTAAAAACAAAAGTATTTGAAAATAACATAAACTTTGACAAGGGACTTCATTAAGAATAACATAAACTTAAACATCTCGTTTCAATAAAAACACAAACACGGGACTTGAATAAAAATAACATAAACATAAAAACGGGACTTCAATAAAAAAATAACACGATCACAAACACGCGACTTGAATAAAAATAACATAAACATAAACACGGTACTTGAAGATGGACAATACATAACCTTAAAACTTGATTCAATAAACTACTTTTTTCCAATACCCGAACTCCCAGAGGTTCCTTCACTTGGCCATAGGCACTTAACCACCGGATTATAGTTTTCAGCTTCATCGTTTTCACTATCCGGAATGGTGTTGTTAAAATTTGCCAAGTCATCCCAAAAATCTAAATTAGTACACGGGGAGAACCTAATCCGCGGTTCATTAATGGGAACTGGAACAGGTGTTTCAAGGCCAATAGCCGGGCCATCATCTCGTTCAAACCACTGAAGGTCTATCGGGGATGGGGGTGGTTCAATAAAATAGTCAATTTCGTTTTTCCCGAAGATTTTACACAGTTCATTCCACATTGGTTTTCCATGAATAGCGTAAGCCTCGTAAAATGGGGTTTCCTTTAAGATAAAATCAAAATCTTAAAACTTGAGTGCAATGAAATAAAAAAGATAAATTGTCAATTCAAAATAGTGCAATTTATTCATACTCGGCACAGATTCCCAACAATCTCTTGGCCGTTTTGCCCGACATTGTTCGTACCTTCGATCAAGCGATAACCGAAAACTGTTCTCAAATAACCAAATGTAGCATGTCTACGTTTAATCTTTTCGAATCTTGTCATAATTTCCTTTAAGGTGAAGGACCGGTTGAAATAAAGATTCACCTCATCCCGAACAACCTTAAGAATGTCGACTATAGTATTTTCCTCAATTGCATTTTGATAGTAACCATCAATTGATAAGAATTCGATGAAGTATTCATCAATTCCTTTTGGCCATTTTTCGGTGTATAAGAAGTTCGATTGAGGGCGAGGGTTGAAGGTAACCATTGCAAATTTGGCACAAGTATGTTTCTGGATATTTTTGCAAGTGATTTTTGTATACATTTGCCTTGGATTTGAGTGGGTTTTATAGGAATTTACCACATGTCCTATTGAGTAATTAATATATTGAGGGGGCTACATGTAAAAAATGTATTTGTACTATTACCTATGGATTGATACGATGAACACTTTTGATTTATATGAGATACGAATGTAATTGTTCCAAGATTTGATTGGATGGAATCCTAATTGCAAAAGTCACCCCTATTTTTGCAGGCTATTGTATTTTTGTATTATATCATTGATGTTAACATACACATATTACTTATGTAAATTGCACACACCACCCTCTTGGGCCTACCATATCACTTATGCAAGATTGAATTTTTGTTTGGATTGATGTATTGACCAATACTTTTGAATTTTTAACTTTCACATTAATTAATGCAAACATGTGAACTGGACATGAAACAAGTATGGAAATCGACATAAACTTGAACAATAAATTAAAAAACAGCACCATTTTATTACAAACTTAAAGTTCAAAATACAGAATGATAATATTACAAGCCTTTCATCCACACTACCATGCATTACATCATTGTGTGCAGGGTAATCAGTTTCCAATAAAACATAAATTATCATAGTAGGGGGGTATCCGGTGGAACCATGCCATAAACCACAAAACAAACTAAAAAAACCAACATAACAGCAGCAAAAAAAACATTCATACCAAATAAAGCATAAATCCATAAACATAGAAGGGTGCTATTTATAAAGAAACCAAATTCAGTCAACATCACTTAAACTTGAACCCGAGTCGAACGGCAAAATAGGAAGGGAAGGGACAGAAGAACCAGTTTCGGCATACGGGACAACCGCCATTTCTTCATCAGAGTCGTCACGAATGTGGATTGGCCATTCAGGACTTCCAGTCAGATCCTTTGGGAGTGTGGCCACTTCATGATCATCAAATATGGCTACGAGCTTCAAATGGTAGGGGTCTCCATTCAGCCTAAACTCCCGAAACATCGGGGTCTCCACCTTGAAAAAAAAAACACATTCATATGAGTTATTTATAAAATAACATTGAGGTAAGAATGATGTATAAGGTATGAGTTAGTTACATTATGGTCAACAAATCTCCAGTAGAAGGAATTGACATGAGTCACACAGTTTTGTGTGTCATACCATACTCCGGGAATATACAAGAACTTGTCAAAAACCTTATTCTTGTGCTTTAACCATTCAACCTTCTTCTTCACAGCGGGGAGGCTGAAACGACGAGGGAACTGTGAGTTCATTGCAGCCTGGATCCGGTGGAATGCTGCAGTCAGAGTTGCAACGTCGTTGCAATTTCCAGCTCTGGCTTCTTCTAGCAGCAAGTCAATGAATCTTGTATTTTCTTCATGGGACCATCCGTCGTTGATCTTGTTCGCTTCACTTCGCATGCGCCTAGTTTTCGGCATATTGGCACTTAAACCTGATGAAAACAATATCAAAAGGCAGTTAACTTGATATCAATGGAAGATGACTTTTGATTTTAAATTAAATATAAAAAATCAGAAATATGCGAAAGGAAAAAATTATGGCTACTTTCAGATTCTAAAACTTCTCATGTGTAGAATGAATGTGACTGTCCATATTTGGTTATATAGAAAGGTGGGGGAGGGGGGACTTTTGGAATAACCCCAATTTTAATGCACACTTAAATGAGGGTAGATAAGCATTAATTAACACAGTTTGGTCAAGTCAATCAGATATAACTTGTAAATTCAAAAAATTGAATAGTATTTCAACTACCAAGAATGATAAGGCATGTATTTATGCCACCAATGCGGCTGGTCAAAAATCACCAAAATTTAGCAGTGTCGTTTATAATTAACAAGAAATAGCAGTAAAGAATCCATCAAATATTCTCAGTGTAAGGACATCCCATTATTAAGAAAGATTTGCAAAATTATTACAAATAACCATATAGCATTCATCAACCAGAATCCAGACTTCATTAAATGACATGAATTACCATATAAAGAAATCCAGGAAGGAGGGGGGTATGCAAAAAAACAAATTCCAGATTATGGTATCTAAAAATGAAAAGAGAGGGATGTAGTTGCAATTAGAGAAATCCATGAGGTATTTTAATAACATAAAAACCTGGGGGTAATTGAAATACACAATAATTTATGCAATTATTGGAATTTATACAAATCCTTTATTTGAAAAAACACAATCTATGGGGAGTAGTTGCAGGCACACATTCCAAGGGGTATTTGCCAAAAAAAACATAATAAAGGGCCTTGATTTGCAATTCAAAACAAAGGGTTGTAGTTGCAATTAGACAAATCCCAAAATTACACTGCCTTACAAACCAGGGGAGTATTTACAAAAAAACAGAATCCAGGTACATGGAATTGCGATTCAAAACAAAGAGCTGTAATTTCAATTAGACAACACCCAAAATTATACTGCCTTAATCCCAACATAAGCCAATCAAGTAAAATTTAACAACATGGATCATACAACAACATGAATCAAGCAACAACAATTTCATATGATAGCTCCAAACTTGGCGCAAATCTTATTCATCATAATTGTCAAGATATCAAATTTAGAAACAATATGTACTCAACAGAGGAAGATGGTACTTTATTTCACTTGCAAAAAAAAACCCTCAATTTAAACAAACAGTAACAATATTTACTCAAAAGAGGAAGATGGTACTTTATGTCATTTGCAAAAAAAAACCCTGAATTAAAAACATGTACTCAACAGTGGAAGATGGTACTTTATTTAAAAAAAACCCTCAATTTAAACAAACAGTAACAATATTTACTCAAAAGAGGAAGTTGGTACTTTAGGTCATTTGCAAAAAAAAACCCTCAATTAAAAATATGTACAACAGTGGAAGATGGTACTTTATTTCATTTGCAAAAAAAAAAAAAACCCTCAATTTAAACAAACAGAAACAATATGTACTCAACAGAGGAAGATGGTAATTTATTTCATTTGAAAAAAACAACCCTCACATTAAACAAACAGAAGCAATATGTACTCAACAGAGGAAGATGGTAATTTATTTCATTTGAAAAAAACAGCCTTCACATTAAACAAACAGAAGCAATATGTACTCAACAGAGGAAGATGGTAATTTATTTCATTTGAAAAAAACAACCCTCACATTAAACAAACAGAAGCAATATATATGTACTCAACAGAGGATGAAAGCTCTTTATTTCATGATCCCGAAAAAAAAAAAAAAACCTCACATTAAACAAACAGAAGCAATATGAACAATAACAGAGGAAGAAAACATGATATTTCATTTGCAAAATAAACCCTCACATTCAACAAACAGAAGCAATATCTACACAACAGAGGATGAAAGCTTTTTATTTCATTTGCAAAAAACAAAAAAAAAAAACAAAAAAAAAAAAAAAAAAAAAAAAAAACCTCACATTCAACAAACAGAAGCAATATGCACTCAACAGAGGATGAAAGCTTTTTATTTCATTTGCAAAACAAAAAAAACAAAAAACAAAAAACAAAAAAAAAAACCTCACATTAAACAAACAAAAGCAATATGAACAATAACAGAGGAAGAAAGCATGATCTTTCATTTGCAAAATAAACCCTCACATTCAACAAACAGAAGCAATATGTACTCAACGGAGGATGAAAGCTCTTTATTTCATTTGCAAAAAAAAAAAAAAAACCTCACATTAAACAAACAGAAGCAATATGAACAATAATAGAGGAAGAAAATATGATATTTCATTTGCAAAATAAACCCTCACTTTCAACAAACAAAAGCAATATGTACTCAATAGAGGATGAAAGCTCTTTATTTCATTTGCAAAAAAAAAAAAATACCTCACATTAAACAAACAGAAGTTATATGAACAATAACAGAGGAAGAAAACATGATATTTCATTTGCAAAATAAACCCTCACTTTCAACAAACATAAGCAATATGTACTCAACAGAGGAAGAAAACATGATATTTCATTTGCAAAATAAACCCTCACTTTCAACAAACAGAAGCATTATGTACTCAACAGAGGATGAAAGCTCTTTATTTCATTTGCAACAAAAACCCTCACATTAAACAAACACAAGTAATATGTACTCAACAAAGACACAAGACACAAGACATATAAGCATAATCAAGTAGATTGTTCAAAAAGAGAAAACTCATATAAGCATGATAAATAGAGCACAGATCATCGCAGGCTGTTGCCTACGACGCAGTGATATTTCCTCAGCCAAAACTAATATTTGAATACACAAGTAATAAATGAACACATAACATAACCTTGGCCATTCAGGATGTTTTTTCAAACAAAGAACTCCAGTCCATTCATTCTTCCTAAAAGAAAGATTGAAATGTATAAACAACAGGAAAAAGTAGCCAAATCTAATATTTGAATACACGAGTAAATGAACATATAACATAACCTTGGCCATTCAGGGTGATTTTTCCAACAAGAAACTCCACTCCATTCATTCTTCCTAAACCAGAGAGTGAAATGAATAAGCCAAAAATGAAATTGACCGTAACCTATTTGAATAAACAAGTAAATTAACTCATAACATAACCTTGGCCATTCAGGGTGTTGTTTCCAAGAAAGAACTCCAGTCCATTCATTCATCCTAAAACAAAGAGTAAAGTGTATAACCAACAAGAAATATTTTACAAATCTAATATTTGAAATAACGAATAAATGAAAATATAACATAAACTTTAAGATTCAGGGTGTTTTTAAGAGGAACTAACTCCAGTCCATGCGCCGACCGTCGTGAAAGAGACTGAGTGGACATTAATCGCGATTGAAAAAATTAGGGTTTATTCGTATTTTCGAAAATTGGGGGAAAATTGAAATTTTGGGATGAA
The DNA here is from genome assembly GCA_003313485.2 of Penstemon barbatus. NCBI lineage: Eukaryota > Viridiplantae > Streptophyta > Magnoliopsida > Lamiales > Plantaginaceae > Penstemon > Penstemon barbatus. The sequence continues at coordinate 22,386,936 of CM064877.1, read as the reverse complement.
AATTGTCAACATAGGAAGGTGAGATGGAGAATTTTAAAAGATGAATCCTCCGTCGCCGTTCGAAGAGAGAGAGTGAGACGAGAGAAATGATTTCAGATTAGGTTTTCATTCGTGAATCATATACCACGGTATCAACGACTCAGATTCAATAGATTGAAGGGTCAGATGGACGCTTGACTCGTCAACGGATCAAGGGCATTTAGGTCCATTAAAAATTAATTGGGCCAACAGTTCCAACGATTACATTTTGGACACGGGGTTTAACAGCCCACTTGTAATATGCCGAACACCAAATTAATTATGGTCTAGATTCATAATAAGCCCAATAGTACCAAAAATAGATAATCTGTCCATTACTTAATGGGCCAAACCGAGCGCACCCTAGGTAAATACCTTTTCCCGTTTGGTTAGGACTTAGGACTGTTAGTGAAGGAAGAATTGAGAGGCTGGGTTCAAATACTAGGTGGAATAACAGTCTGTTTAAATTCGGGCCTCTTATCTTAAAATTTAAATGGTGAACAGTGTTAAACATTCCCACTTTTTGCTCTGCACTCCAACAGCTAGTTTAAATTTTAAGAGTTCACTTTTAAAAAATCACATCACATCACTCCAACAATTCATTTATATTTTAACAAACTACTTTTAATATTTATTAATATATAAATAATATTGATGTATATTTAATATATAATAATTTGAAAAATTAAAAAAAAATATTATCTCATAAATTTTGATATATGATCATACTCTAATTTTGGGGATTCGTGCAATTTTTAAATTTGAGCTCCAACGGCTATATTTCCAACGGCTATATTTTTTTCTATAAAAATGTGTTCATTTGATATCTAATTGCAACATATTTCAACTCATTTACTCTCTCAATTTAACATCTTTCAATGTTATTCTCTAAAATTTATTTCTATTTTAACACTCTTAATGGCTAATCCCTTTAATCATTTCACTAATGTTATGTACCAAGATTTTTTGGATGAGTCATCGAGCAACTACGAACAACACCTAATTATGGCTTTAGCGGCAGAAGAAGATAATGCAACACAAACACGTCGTGGTGGGTCAACTCCTGGTCATGAAGTTATCCACCGCAACAGAGCTCTTGGTCACGAGCAAATTTGGAGGGATTATTTTTCCTCCGATCCAACATATTCTGATACAATGTTCCTTAGAAGGTTTCGAGTGAGGCACAACTTATTTATTCGGATTCAATTTGCCATTGAAGCTCATGATCCCTATTTCGTGCAAAAGAGAAATGCCGCAGGAATTCTCGGTTTGTCATCACTTCAAAAGATGACATCAGCTATGAGGATGCTTGCATATGGAAGGTGTGCCGACTCTAATAATGAATATGTGCGAATCGGAGAAAGCACTGTGATGGAGTCACTTCGAAAGTTTGTGAAGGCCGTGAATGAAGATTTTGGTGACCAATATAGAAGGTCACCAAATAGCGAAGACATCCGTCAGTTACTAGCGGTTAATGAAGAACGTGGTTTCCCTGGAATGTTAGGAAGCATCGATTGTATGCATTGGCAATGGAAAAATTGTCCGGTTGTATGGCAAGGTACGTTCCAGGGACACATTCGTAAACCAACAATTATTCTTGAAGCAGTGGCTTCAAAGGATCTGTGGATATGGCATTCATTTTTTGGGCTGCCAGGATCACTGAACGACATTAGTGTCCTAGGTCGATCTCCGATTTTCAATGCCTTAACTGATGGACGTGCTCCTCTGATCAATTACTCGATAAATGGACATGATTACACGATGGGATATTACTTAGCTGATGGAATATATCCCACGTAGTCAAGTTTTGTGAAGACAATTCCCCTTCCACGGGGTCGTAAGCATAAAATTTTTGCCAAAGTTCAAGAGGGAGCAAGGAAAGATGTGGAGCGAGCTTTTGGGGTTCTACAAGAGCGCTTCGGAATAGTTTGAGTCATAATGCGTAATGTGATTGTTGAGGATGAAAGAGGGTTGGCTAGAGTAAAATATCATCAATTAACAGGAGACTGATGGGGGCTATTTTATACCCCATATGATACTCGGTGTGACTCAGAGATATTTGATCGGCCCGACCATACGTCTCCGTCATTATTATGATTCTGCCCGATCAGTAAAGATGCTCCTCGGTGATCAGGCTGCAATCCGAGCCTGGGAAGGACAAATACCAGAGTCCTTGTAGGATTATGTTTCCTTGTATGGCTAGGGTTTATATCTTATAAATACCTAGATCAACGTTGTATTAAGGGGCAAGATTAGAGCTTAGCCTACATACTTGTACTAACTGAGATTAATCTAAGACAAGAGCTTTTGCTATACTTATTGATATATACATTACTCTCGTAACGTGTTGTTCTTCCCTGAGACTGATCCATCCGGAATAAAGTAACTAAGCCCTATAATCTCCATATAAACATTACCCGAAACATACTTTATTGATTTAATCTAACCATACGAAAAACGGTTAAATCAGAGACGAACAGGTTGAACAAGTTACAACTGAAGACATATCAAGAGGGAATCCAGCCAACTTCGGGGAGTTTTATCGAATTCATAGCGAAATTTGAAGTATGGAAAATCATTTCCAATTGCAATCGGATCTTGTCGAACACTTGTGGCAGATGTATGGAAGTGAATAGAATGCCGAGTTGATGATTTATGTTTATTTTAGTTTATTTACTTAAGTTGTTGTTTTCAAATTAAGGAGTTGTTGTTTTCAAATTAGGGAGTTGTTGTTTTCAAATTAGTTTATCATTTGTATGAAAAATTATGTTGTTGTTAAACTAAAACTGCATTTTTAATATAATATTTAATTGTTAAAAACTAAAAGTGCATTATCAATACTTAACCAACAACATACAATATTCTATGACATTCTTTTCACAAGATCATCTTTGAGCTTTTGCATACACGCTGCTTCTTCTGCACTCATGCCACTAGTGTCGGTCGATAATACTTGCACGTCGTACTTTTGTTGCTCAAGTTTCATGTAATCTTCTTGAAACTTCAACATTTTTTTATGTCTTTCGGTTTTAAGTCTTTCCGCCTCCTTAAAATCTGCCAAGATTTGTTGTAAAAGCATGGGGGGGGGGTGATTGTCCAACTTTTCCTTTCCCTTTTTTCTTTTTCTCAATTTCCTTGGCCGCATTTCGCCCAATCGGTCTCCTCTCAAAATCATCGCTTGCAGTGTGATCGTCGTCTCCAAGGTTGGCCACGGAATCATCAGTTGTTGGTCTGATCTGGCTAATTAATAGCCTCCATTTTGGGTAATGTTGCAATATGGCGAAACAATGATCTAGGACAAAGTGTTTTTTTGTGTTTCGATGGTAAAAATCTTTGGCATGCAATATCTGTTATCAAAACACAAAATATAAGTATTATAATAAATTCAAAATTTTAAAAAATGATTTTGGTTTAGTAATATTATACCCTGTCTTGTTCTGTGACACCGCTCCTGTGTAAATTTGTAACTTGGGTAACACATTCAAAAAAATTCTAACAATCACCATTGATGACATTCCAACGACTCGCAAGGGCATGTTGACTACGTTGGGTTGTTGCACCGGGACTCTGATCAAGGAAATGTGCATGAATTCTCGCCCAAAATGCATCAAGTTTTTGTTGTGCTCCTTGTATCGGATCCATACTCGTGTTAAGCCACCCCTCTGCGATACGAACATCTTCCTCCTTGGAAAAATTTTTGGTGCGTCTCCGGGTGCCCGTCGTTTCTTTGGTGTTTGATGGTGTTACATAGACGTTGAAATCCGTGTTTGATGTCATATTGTTAAAGTTCAAATCCGGAAAATTTGATTCCTGTGGAGGATGATTCCCATTGTCGTCTCCAAATAAAGTTCGTTGGATAAAATCTTCGTCATAAGCGAACATGTTAGAATAGAAACCACTTGAATATTGATCCATCTACAAACAAAAATAATTTATATAAACAAACAATAACATTGTAAATTAGAATTAACAAAAATACATATATTGATTTCAAATTAAAAAATAAAAATCAATTTTAATGTTTATTCAAAAATTGTATATTTTTTCTTGGGAAAAATATTTAAGGTCGTGTTTGTCTCTGTTTTTGCATTAACTTGAAAATCAGATTTCTAGTTAATGCAAAAACATTTCCAACCAAACAAGAACTTAGAAATGTTTATATACAACAATTAAATATCACAAAGCCTAGACACCACAAACACTCCACCATTCTCGGCTAACACAAAATTCTCTCAAAATCTCTCAAAATCACTCCACCATAAACTACACTCAAGGTTTAATCTCTCAAAATCAAAACACCACAAACACTCCACCACACACTCTCGGCTACACACAAAGTATAGGCTTGGGATTTGGGTTCGGGTTTAGCACTTTTAGGGGGGGTTTGGGCTCGGGTATGTAGTCTCCGTTGGAGGGAGGAAGGCGGCTACGTGTGTTTGGATTTGGTTTTTGGGATCAATTGGTTTGTGGGTTTTGGGTTCAGATCTTGTGGTCTGGGTTCGAAATCTGGTGGTTTGAGTTCGGGTTAGTGGTTTTGGGGTGGATTTGGTCGTCGGTGGCTGGAGGTGGAGGGAGGGGATGCGATGTTGGTCGGGTTTGGTCGGTGGCAGCAGCAGAGTTGAAGCAAAAACATACCTTCTTTTATCCGGCAAATCTTGCTTTCTTAATTTTTCAGATGTGTTAAAATTTTTCTTAACTTTTCTGATGTAAACAAATTATTGTGGTAAAAATTAATTTTATAGAGACAAATTTGTATTTCATATCTTCATTTATGTTGATATAATGTTGTTGGTTGGGGGAGTTGGGGAGTTGGGAGCTGGAGCGTAGTAAATTATTTGCAGGTCACTTTTTTGGTTCAGGAAAAGTACAATTTTCCTGCAAATGGCAGGAATAAATTTTGAGTTTGGACTCTCAAATATGAGAGTCCAAACTTAACAAATAAGAGGTCCCTAAATTATAAATGGTCTCTTGGAGCAACATACTTTAAGGATTCTTAAAATTTTTCTTATAATTTGAGTTTTAAGAATCCTCTTGGAGTTGGTCTAAGATATATGATTTTAAAATTAAGAGTAAAGAATATCTGAAAATGTAGTGAATTTGTGTTGTAATTAATATGTAACTTGAGCAATAAGACTGACCTTATATAGATGTAGTGGATCTAAGGTTTGTACCCTAAAGGCCAGTCGAGTGGCACTCATGAGCGGATCCATGATTTTGGTCCATTGGGGGCTAAATTATATGCTAAATAATTTAAACTAGTATATGCTCCGTGCTATGCACGGATTCTTACTCAATATATTTTTATCAACTACCTTGCATAATATGTTAAAATTGTGTAACGTACGTCATGGTTAAAAAGTATAAAACCAACATGTAAAATGACAATATTTATTTATTAAAAAAAAAAATATCCTAGATGTTAAATATCCTTAGAGTTTGGTAGAGGAAAGAATTATAATATTTACAAATATATCACTCTAGACATCTATGTCACAAATATAATTTAATTGGGCTTATTTTTACTCCATCGATTTGGAACTGATACCTATATAATGAGCAAGAGAGAAGTCAATAATATCTCAATATAATTGAGTTACATATTTAGGACTTAAGGTAATGAATTATGACTTACTTGTTTTAACCAAAAATCGACAGTTTCTTTGGAAGATATGAGCATTCTTCAGACCAATCAACAGGCAAAACAAATTTAACCGCACAACAATGTGGCCTCGCAAACTTCGGCGGCATCAGAATGATAAAAGTAAATGTACGTTGTAGAAATGAAAAGACGTGCTTCCTTAACATTTTGTTAGCATTTGGCTGAGTAATATATGCATTCAGTCAAAGCTGCATTGTGTTTAATGTTAAATCTATAACAAATACCGAAATTACATTTGTACCTGTTCTTGTAGGGTTTTTTAAATTTGCAGTTTCCTTGCGAAATATATATTTTGTTTGGTCATCATATAACACTAACTTCATAGTTCCACTACCATCTGCAACTGTAAGACGAATCCGAAATTTAGAAAAAATACATTTGTGTCAACTTCGGAATACAAAGATTAAATTAAGTATGTATCAAATGAATGAATACCTGCAAATAGTATCCACTACATCTTCACACTTAAGACAAATAACTTTGTCCAACACAAATTTGCAGAAACCTCTACAATTAACACAATGTGCATCTCACAACTCAAAACAATGTAACAATAAAGTAAACACTAATCTAATGTTTTCATTATATTGAACTCATAGTAATGCAACGATTTTGAATTTAGCATTATATGAAAATGGAAAGAAAATGTAAACTTCATAATCTAATCAAAGCAATCATAATTAATCATTAAAAATCATTACTTTCTATTCCATTGACCTTCCAACCTCTCAAATTTGAAAATGTCACTGCTGTTATGATGAGAAGGCTGGTGTAGTTGTTTCTTGCTGCCCGACAACCTGTCTAAGTAAAATAAACCAAAGTAAGATACATATGAAGCCGGTGATCCCAAAATAAAGTCAGAAGCTAATAACAATTATCTGTAGCCTACCTTATACTAAAGCAGTTAATATTAAGAAGAATTGCAGGTCACCTGTAAAGATGATGCAATAAAGAGGTAAAAGTGAGATAAAAAAGACTTATCTCATATACAACCTTTTTAAAAAATTGTTCGTCTCACCTACTCCTCACAAGAATTCGCTGGGATCCAACATAGTTTATAAAGCTGTAGCAAATTTGAATGAATTGGTGTAGAATAAACTGTTCAAAAGAGGAAGACAGTACGGCAGTAAGACACTTTGTTAACAAATAGCAAATTTGAATAAATTGGTTTAGAAAGTTGAAATAAACCCAACCAAGAAACTGTTGAAAACAAAAGGTAAATGAAGAAGGAATTAGGAGTGCAAGGGAATGACAAACAAAACCCAAAATGCATATAATAAAATTAGGAAACATAATTCTAAACTTAAACACTTACCATTATGTCAAAATAATAAAGAAAAACAATTAGTTCATCTCACCATCCAACCCAGAAATAAAAGTTAAGGCCAACACAACAAAGAACACTTATAATATCTCTAGAACTCACTACCACCTCTTAATTTTGAGCATAAAGTATTAAGAATGATGGTAATAAACAAAGAAGAAAAAACTAACTAAATGAAAACTAATTAACAAAATTAAAACTGGAATACTCATTGAATAGAGTTTGTTTATTCTTGAAAAATTTTGAATCGATTTTTAACAGCCTTTGCAGTTTTTTTAAATACGTACTTCTCCACTTTCCCAAAAAAAACTTCTCAAAACTTCATTTTCCTCCATTCTCTCATGAAAACCGAAAATGAATTGAAAAAATAGGGAACCCGATTGCAGATTTTTGTGGCTCTTCCTTTTTTCTCTATTCTCTCATGAAAACCGAAAATGAACTGAAAAAATAGGGGACACGATTGCAGATTTGTATTAAATTCAACTTATAGAAACATATATTGGCATTGTATCGAAATTCTAAGTACACTGAGAAAAAATAAAGTTCAGATCATGTAGTTTACCTTTTCTTCAATGAAGGGAATTCACAGGATTTAGTTCATAAAATAGAACATAAGTCATATTTAAGTTACCTTTTTTTTTTCCATATGAGTTAATGAAATGCAGAAACTTGGAAAAACAAATAGTAAGAGAATCCCGTACATTGGAGTCGGAGAATGCTACTTGAAAATTCTTTTTATGAGAGCAAACCCATGGTGAAAAACTTCCACCCAAATACATCAGAAGCAGAGTGTAATTATGCACTCTATAAACATGTGATACCAAATAATTCATGGGAAAAAGCTTAAACCAAATTCAATGCAGTATTTGAATATCCTAGGATTAAAGTGGTAATAGTTAAGAGCAGAAAAGGCACCAAAAGTAAAGGTGAAATCAAACATGCCCAAAAACCGAATTAAACAACTAAAACTTCTACTTAAGTGAAAATAAGTTTTTTCATCCATCAAAATACATGTTAGTAGACTCCAATTTCAAAACCCACGTCCAGTACGTTTTCATTTGTAAACCTTTACCCAAATCCTTAACCTCTCTTCCAACTGCACATCTTCATATCTTTTCTTTTTCTTGCACCAGTTTTTCTTCTCGATAGACTTCTTTTCTAATTCAGAACATACATACGTTCTCCACTATTTATTTAACTGGAGAAAGAGGGATGAATCAATTACAGGTAGAGAAGGCCCAATGGTTATCCTAATTTAGTCCTGTCGTAGCTGAAATCGAGAGAAGAAGAATGGGTTTTCTTCCGTCTTTCGCCGGTTGCTATGAAATAAATTGGAGTGCTCTCGGAATTGTGGTGGTAAATCTGATACTTCAAAGCCTGAAATCGGGATTTGAAAGCGGGAGAAGAAGAAATGGATTTTCTTTTGTCTTTCACCGGTTGCTATGAAATAAATTGGACTGCGCTTGGATTTGTGGTGTGAGAATCCTCAGTAAAGAAAATTGGTGTATAATGAACCAAATAGTATGGAGAATCTTCATGGGTGAGGAATTTGGAGGTGGAATCATGGGGAAAAACATGAACGTGGGTATGTGGGTGTGGGAATTTGAATGCTAACTGACTGTGGAAATAATTTTGGGATTTTAAAAAAATTCTAAATTCTGTAAAAATAGAATTGGGTCAAAATTAGTATGAGACAGTTAAGGGACTGATCTCAAATATATATATAAGAGATACAAAAAAAAAAAAAAAAAAAACCAATCAAGTAGTCCAACTTAAAATTCATAATTCATTCACGAGAAAATGTATGAGGAGATACAAAAAAGAGGAGGTAAAGTTTGACAAAAATAATCTCTAATTACAAATGATATCCATTATGACACCAAAAAAATTCAAAATATTTATGTAATTACAATTTAAAATGACGTCAATTACATTCACAATTGACCGTGTCAACATAATATGCGGGGCAAAATTAGATCAATATTTTTATATTGGATTGGGGGCAAAATAATTGTGTAGTAATGGATTAAATAAAAACTAATATGAAAAAAGGGTACTATAAAATATAATTTGAATGCTCTTGATAGTTATTAAGAAATAAAAAAAAAATCAAAGGAAAAAAATATTAAGAAAAATAAATAAAGAAAAATGCTAAGAAAGAAAAAAGGACTTGATATGTATATCAGTATAAAAACTTATAAACTTGAATTCTCTAGGTAAATACCTTTTCCCGTTTGGTTAGGACTTAGGACTGTTAGTTAAGGAAGAATTGAGAGGATGGGTTCAAATACTAGGTGGAACAAACTAAGCTTTAATTTTTTAAAAATAAGTAAAAGTAATTCCCAGGATTCGAACAACTGTCTTTTGAAAATCAAAAGACACTCCATCCAGTAAGTCAATGCAAAAAAATTGTAAGGAAAACTAACTGCTAGTAATATAAACTATTTGAGTGGGGGCTAAAGACCCTACTAACCCCCACCTGGGTCCGCCCCTGGTGGCACTGATGTACGAGGGTCTAATCAACTAATATAATAGGACGATTCGCTCGTAATGAGGTGTCACACATATTATTATGATTTGCAATATGACGTCAATGTAGGCAAAGGTATAGTCAAGAAAAATATTCACCGAGAACCAGTGTTTTTAAAACCGGACCGGACCAGACCGGCCGGTTAGACCGGTTTAACCGCTAATCGGAGACCAGTCCGATCCGGTTGACCCTCCAAAAGACATTTTAACCAGTTCGAACTGGTGAAAACCGGTGGACCGGATGAACCAGTGGTTCATTATTTTTCTCTTGAAAAAATGAAAAAAAGAAAAAGAAAGGAGAAGAAAAAGCCTTTCTCTCTTTACCTCAGTCTTATCTTTGGAAGAAAAGAAACAAGAACCCCTAATTTTTCTTTGATTCACTATTCTCTTCAATTTTAATTCACATTATGAATGAAGTAAAAGATGTCAAAGGTTGTAGAGAAACAATAGAGGAGGAAAAATGAAGAAAGAAGAATAGAAGGGGGATGTTGAAATAAAAACAAGGGAAATTTACATAGACACCCCCTGGGTTTAGGCCTAATTACAAGAAATTACCCTCATGTTTGAAATATTACAAAAACACCCCCTTGACTTAACGGCCGTTAGTCAACGCTAACGGAAATTGTGAATGTCTTAAATGCCCTTAGTTGTTTTTAATATTTACAAAAAAAAAAAAATGGGAAAAAAATTTCGCACATTTTTCACTACCATTCACAAAAATCATGATTTCTCCCTTGTTTATGGACGGATTTTAGTAATTCTTGTTGTGTTAGACTCGCCTCTTCATCGCGCATCTTCCTACTGGAGCAAGTTTTGGGATTATGGACTGGTTTTTACGATTGGGAGTGATTTGTGTTCGTCCCCAAATTCTAGGGTTCGTCGCGATTTGCGGATTTGAGCCTCTAATTCTGGAAAATTGCTTCGTGTTTCACTTCTATCTGTTTATTTCGTCACTTTCCTTGGATTAATTGCCCGATTGGAGGTGGGATTGAAGATTTGGATCGAATTGCGCATTTAGGGTTTATGCGCCCACTTTGATCTCCGAATTGGGGGTGTTATCGAACTGATTTCTACTGGATTTTTGAAGGCTTTTCTTCATGATAGTGTTAATTTCAGTTTCCCCAAGTCAATTTTGGGTTTGGTGAACTCGGGCCGCGAAGAACAATTTTGGGCCGTGAAGAACAAGTTCGGGCCGAAGAGTTTTTGCTCTCCTGCTGCATTTTCCTGCTGTTTTCTGCTGTTTGTTATTATTATTTGCTGGTTTTGGGTTTTATTTTTGTTATTTGGTGCTTTTGTTGGGGTTTTTTCGATTTACTTAGTGATTTTTTCATCATTTACTGGCCAAGTATTTATGTATTTTGATCTAATGAAAAGTGGAACATTACATTGAAAAATAGTTTGGTGTTTTTTCATCATTTACTGGCTTGGTGGATTGATATTTATGTATTTATTGGGTGTTTTAATATTGAAATGAAAATACATTACACATACAATAGTAACTTTCAGCCTCCAACAATCAAATTTCAAATATTACAAATACACCCCATGTAACATAACATATATTACAAATACACACCGAGGGCAAAATTGGGAAAACATTAAAAAAAATGATGACGTCATCCTCCGCCGTCAAAATTTAACGCCGTAAGGGGTGTTCTTGTAATACTATTTTGCCAGAGGGGGTGTCTTGGTAATTTTTCAAACAAGAGGGTAAGTTCCTGTAATTAGGCCTAAACTCAGGGGGTGTCTAGGTAAATTTTCCTAAAAACAAAGACATAAGGAAAGTCATTAGACTGAACAAATAAGTTTGAAGATGGTAAAAATGGTGGTTGCGCCCGCTGCAGAAGAAGAAAATGGCTTGTGGAGATGAAGTTTAGGTTTTTATTTGGGTTATTTGGCAGAATAGCCTTATACCAAATATGTTTTGCAAAAATAGCCTTGTGCAATATACCTATCAATCCCTATTTTCAAAAGAAGCCCTTCTAAAGTTAGAAAAGAAAAAACAAACCAGTAGTTAATTATTTAAATGGGTATGACAGAAGAAATAGCCGATTTACAAAAACAATTAATAGAAATGACTGAAGAAATCATTGGATTAAAAGAACAACTTAATATAATAAATAAAATATTAAAAGAAAGAGAAAATTACAATGTTTTTGAGCTTTACAATGAATCCAAAGAAAATGAAAATATATCAAACGAAAAAATTAAAAATTTAGCCTACGAATTAGAAAAAATAAAAGAACAAAGTAAACACTTAATTTTAAAAAGGCAAGAACAAATAATTAGTTTATTACAACCACCAAGAAATTTAATAAGATAATGGAAGAACAAATAGAAGAAATTAGAAGAATGATAGATCAGTTAGAAATTGTACAAGATGAACAAAAAGAGACTCAAACTGAGCTAGTAGAAAAAATAGAAAATGAAGAAGTAATCTTTGGGTACGAATCAGACGAATCAATACCAGCATATATGGAAAAGGGTGATGAAGAAATGTTAGATAAAAAACCTGAATTCAGAAAAAGAAAATTAAATGATACAAAATGGCATGAGTGGGAAGGAATACATTTTGAAAATAATACAGAAAATAATGGTTATTATAGAAATAAATACGGAAAATATAAAAAGATACCAGATGAATATATACCACACTATCAAAAGGTAACACAAGGAGTGTTAGATATAAATTGCGCTAAAAGCATTGAATCAGTAATTCAAGATTGGGCAAATCAAATTAGTTTATTATTACAAACAGATGAAGTATTCAAAACTGCTACAAAAGACACAATTTGGAACTTAATCCTATATAAAACTAAAGGAAATGTATTTAATTACTTATTTGGATATACCTTTTTAGAAAAAGAACTTTTAAAAGACTCATCTATAAGTACAGAAGATTTTTTCTGGAAAATTGTAGGAAGAATCTGGAAGGAATTTGTTGGTCAAGATGTAAACGAATATAAAAAAGAAACATCCGAAAGACTTAGACAAAAGGCCCTATGGCATTTAGATAATATTAGAATATGTAATATGTGTGAATATGAAAATTATGTTTGTGAATTTTCTAAGTATTATTACGTACTAGAAAAATCTGATCAAGAACAAATGAAAAGAATATTTTTATCAAAATTACCTTATCCAATAAATAAGTCTTGTTTAGATAGATTTAAATCAGGAATTGAAAAATGAGATGTTGCTAACACTCTAGGAGGAGCAATTTTGATAGGAAAAGAATATATAGTAGAAAAATGTACAGAGATAAATGAAATAAAGGTAATTAAACCATATAATAAAATGTGTTGCAGTAACAACCCAGACATACCACAGCAATATGGATGTGAAAAGACGAATAAATATTATAAAAAACACAAAAAATATAAATGGAAAAAGAAACCATTCAAAAGGTATAAAGATATGTTCAAAAGAAAACCAAAAAGATTTTTTAGAAAGAAAGAATCTAAAAAATATTGTCCAGAAGGAAAGAAGAAATGTAGATTTTGGTTATGCAAAGAAGAAGGGCATTACGCAAATGAATGTCCAAAAAAGAAAAATAGTCATAAAAGAGAAATTCTAAAGATAGCAGAATTAAAAAATTTAGAACCAATAGAATCAGATATATCGGATTTAGAAGATTTCTATATGTTACAAACAGATAGCGAGTATGAATTATCAGACTCAGAATAGAAAAAATCCAAATTCAACATTTATAAATAATTAAAAGGAAATTATTACTCAGCCTACATCGACACAAGAGCTAGCATTAGTTTTGCCTCCAAACAAGTAAAAAGTTTGATTCGGAATGAAACAGAAAGACCAGTTAAAATAATGATCGCGGATGGAAGCACTCATAAAATTAATCTAGTAAGCTATTTTAATCAAATAAAAATAGAAAATAAATATAAGAAGAAATATAGCTTTATGATACCCTCTCTCTATAGACAAGAATCGGGATTTGATATAATATTAGGAAACAATTTTTTAAGACTTTATTATCCATTTACACAATGGTTGGAAGAAATAGAGATTAGAGCACCCTATATTAGAAAATTAAAACAAAAGGAAGAATTAATAACAATTCCTATTATAGATAATTTTTCTAGAATAAAAATTCAGATTATAAATTTACTAAAAAACACGTTATTTACATTACAAGAAAATGTTAAAAGTCAAGTAGAAAGAGAAGTAGAAGATCTGCTAGAACAAACTTGTTCAGAAGACCCATTAGATGTTAAAATAAATACCAATGAAGAGTTAGTAGTAATAGAACTAAAAGATAAAAACCAGGAAGTAAATGTTCCAAATAGAATACCCTATTCAAAAAGAGATATTGAAGAATTTATGAAGGATTGTAAAGAATTACTAGATAAAAAATTAATAAGAGACAGTAAAAGTAGACATGCTGCACCAGCATTTTACGTAGAAAATCATAATGAAATAAAACGTGGAAAAAGACGAATGGTCATAAACTATAAAAAAATGAATGATGCAACAATAGGTGATGCACATAAATTACCAAGGAGAGATTCCATTATTGAAAAAGTTAGAGGTATGAAATGGTTTAGCTCCCTAGACGCCAAATCTGGATATTACCAATTACGATTACATGAAGATACAAAACCACTAACCGCATTCACTTGTCCCCCAGAAAAACATTATGAATGGAATGTGTTACCATTCGGCTTAAAGCAAGCACCAGGTATATTTCAAAGATATATGAGCAAAAATCTCGAAGGACTCGAAGATTTTTGTTTGGTTTACATTGATGATATATTAATTTTTAGTAATGAAAACAAAGAAGATCATTTGAAAAAAGTTTTATTGGTTTTAAAACGATGCAGGGAAAAGGATTAGTTTTAAGTAAGAAAAAAGCACAGATTTGCAAACAAGAAATTGATTTTTTAGGAACTACTATAAAATCAAATGGGGAAATAGAACTACAAAAACATGTTTTGGAAAAATTACATATGTTTCCAAATAAATTAGAAGATAGAAAGCAACTACAACGTTTTCTAGGTTGTCTGAATTATATATCAGAATTAGGATATTTAAATAATTTTGCAAAAGAAAAGAAAAAATTACAAGAAAAAATTAGCACAAAAAAGCAATGGTTTTGGGATCAGGAAGATAGTAAAATTGTAGAAAAAATAAAAGATGAAACAAAAAATTTACCAAGATTATACAATCCAACTAATAATGACTATATAATAGTCGAAACAGATGCTTCGGATGAAATATGGTCAGGGTGTATGAAATGTATTAAAAAAGAAGACATGGTTTTTAAGAAACCTACTGACAAAGAAAGCACAAGTGAAGCATTAAAGTATTCAAAAGCCTTAAATGGTGAAAAAGTATCAAAAGCCTTAAATGGTGAAAAAGTATCAAAAACCTTAAATGGTGAAGAATTAGAGGATACCTCATTTATGTCTAACATAAATGATTTATTGTCTAATAAATCAAAAGAAACATTATGTAGATATATTTCTGGAACCTTTACAGAAACAGAAAAAAGATACCCCATCCACGAAAAAGAAACATTAGCCTGCTTAAAAACATTCAAAAAATGGAGAATCGACCTACTACCTAAAGAGTTCGAACTTCGAACTGATTCAACATATTTAACTGGATTCATCCGATATAACCTAAAAGCCAATTACAATCAGGGACGATTGATTAGATGGCAACTAGAACTTTCAAGATACCCAGCCAAAATTCGTTACATTAAAAGTACCAAAAATATAATAGCAGATACACTTACTAGAGAATTCAAACCTATATAAAAATTCGTTTTCAGGAATTATGGAAGGAGCTATAGCTACAATGAAGAATCAATGTAAGCAGCTAAAAGCAAATATTGAAGCAAAAATTTTAGAATTACAAAGCATCGAAAAAGCAATACAAATGTTTGATCCCACATACCAACTATCAGAGTTTAGCAAGCTAAGCGTGGTGGACGAAGACAAAAATAAAAAATCAAAAACATCATTAGAAACACCCATAGAAGGAGTATCATCAAGTGAAGGAGCATCATCAAGTAAGCGAAAAACATTTTATGTAATATTTAATGGCCCAATGGAGAATGCTGTATTTGATGAATGGCACAAGGCAGCCATGCATACTATGGGAAAGAAAGGAATTATCTACAAATCATATAGCACTCTGGAAGAAGCCAAACAAGCAGTAGCAAACAATAAAGAGCTAAAAAAAGTAGACCAAACTTTCAAAAAAGTTTTGGTTGAACCGCCGAAGGAGTTAACAAAAATGCAAACATTGGGAAAAATCTCAAAATTAACCCAAGTACCAACTAGACAAGATCATATTCAGATGAAGACATTAAGTTTTGATGATTTTCAATATCATCTAAACTTAATTAGAAATTGGAAGGAAGATGATCTAAACAAGTTCTTTTATCCAACAGTTAAAGCATTCAGTTTGAAAGCAGTCGTCATAAGCGGAGCCAGCCCACTTATGGTATACAAATTTTTTCATTATGGATTATTGGACACCATATACATCGACGAAGGAAACACCATCATCCAGGAATTAAACATTGGAATAATAAAAACCGTAAATAACTACAGAAAGCATTTTGGAAAAGACCGGGAAGTCTTTTTAAGAATTCATAGTTCCTATCCATTTTTTAACGAAGAAAAAGAGATCCGAGTACCATCATATTCACTAGTTAACATGGGAATATCAAATGGCCAATATCCACTAAGAGATGAACCTACCCAGGAAAATGAAGACATTTCGGAAATTAATTACCAATTATTATTTGGAATATTAGTGCAACTCCAAAAAATGACAGATGAATCCAAGTATAAAATTAACTATAAGAATCAATCTGTAATGATATACTCTCATTTTAAGGACAAGCTTAGACCAGAGGAGTTTGAATTCCTTTTGGATTTCGAAGAAGCATTGATGAAGATAAAAGGAGTTTTTGATAAACTTAATGAAGGAGAAAAAGAAAAATTATGTCAGCAGATAAAACCATTCAAAGGACATACATGCAGCCACTGTAGCCGAAAAGACGAAGACCCAATTATAGAGGATTAGTAAGTGTCGGCAGAAGGATTATGAAGTAATGAAGGATTAGCTAGTGTCGGCAGAAGGATTATGAAGTAATGAAAGATTAGCAAAGTGTCGGCAGGATTAATGAAGAATTAATAAATATCAGCAGAAGACAACAAAATGTAAATAGTAAAATAATAATGTAGCCACTGTAGATAGGGCTACAGGTGTACCTCTTTTTTACTTTATGTCATTTCTCTAATAAAGGTGTAGGGACTCCTATCCCTCCACTCGGTTTGTAATGTGTGGACATAATTCATTCAGTCCGCCTATAAATAGGTACCATCTATGTAATTGAAGAGCAGAGTGAAAAATATAATAAATAAGTGTTTGCTTATTTTCTCTTTCTAAGAGAGTTCTTCCTTGAACTTCTTATAAGTTCTGAATAGGGAAAAAACAATTCATACACACACACCATTAAAAACTAACAACTCAAACCATTCATTCATCAGCTGGAAGCTATCCAGAAGCAGCAAATCAACCAAAACAAAGCAACGAGCAGCCAAAAACAAATCGTTTTCAGGTATGGCACGTTTTAATATTCATAATAACCACGAAAATAATAACATAGATCTTGAATATGTTTTTATTACAAAAATGATTTATGTTTTACCTAGATATTTAGATGTATGCAAAAGATGAATTCTATAGATTTAGATCTTGTCTCTACTAATAATCATTTACAGTATCATATATTAGGAGTACTTAATAGAGAACGTATAGTATCTATTCTAATTGATACAGGATCATCATTTTCACACATTCACCCTAAATATTCAACACTTATTGCTGAAGCACCAGTTATAACAGTAGAAACCATAAATGGACTTAAAGAATATAGTAAACAAACGTATATAGAATTAATGTTGCATGAAGACTTAAACTTTAAACTAGCTATTTATATCGACGAAAATAACGTAGGAGCAGATGTTTTGTTAGGAGCAGATTTTTTAGAAAAAATAGATAATCAAATAAACTCTAAGCATATAACAATAAACAACATACCCATTCCTAGAATTAAGTTACCATATTACGAAATAAACAAAAATCTTTAAATGGATGAACATATACAGATACTTGAACAAGAAGAAATTTTTGGAACATATTCAGCTCAATCGATTATTGAACATAAAATAGAAAAAACTAAAAAAGCAAAATTAGATTTAAAGGAAGGACAACATTTCAATAAATCAATAATTGATAGATTAAAAAGAAAGAATGTTACATATCACGGATTATTCACCCAAGAAATACCTATAGATATAAAAAGTACCAGAGGAACTATTGTAATTCCTTTAATAGATAGTGAACAAATAGCAACTAGAATACAAAAAATTCGTAGTAAAGAAGATAGAAGTAAAATTGGATATATTCAAATTGCTACTATACAAGTATTAATTAGATCTACTTTTAAGGAAGGAATAGACTCTCCAATAGCTTTAATAGCTTATGATAGAAGAATAAAACAAACTAAAGATTCAGTTTTAGGAGTAACCATGGGAAATTTAGCTTATAAAACTTTAAAATTTAATTTAGGAATTAAATATGCAATTCCATTATCAACAAAGAATCTAGATAATAGCATTTGTTTAGGATACAAATTTACACGAAAAGACTTGATGGAAGAAGGAGATCAACCATTCAGTTTAACATATATGGTTGAATATGCATTAACCAACAGTCATCATAGTATAAACTTTTTGGATCAAGAATCCATTTATCTAGATAAACTTTTTGAAGGAATAGCCCAAATCAAGAAATCACCTATGAAAGAAATAACATTAGGAGAAACTAGTAATCAAATAAGAAAATCAATCTCATTCAGACAACCTTACACATCAGGAGAAACTAGTAATCAAATAAGAAAATCAATCTCATTCAGGCAACCTTACGTAAAACAACTACTCTTAGAAAAACCAGAAAAATCTATAAAAGAAGAAAGTGAATATATAAGATTAGAAAGAGAAATATCAGATTTAAGTAAGTTTTTAAAAGAAAAGCTATGAATAATAATCCTAAAAATAAGTGCAAAGAAATATCAAATTTAATTAAACACTACAATGAAAGATTAGAATATTTAAGAACAACAGTTATTAGTACTAAAATATATAAGATGAATAAAGAAATTTTAGAAAAAAGAATAAAAGAAGCAAGAAATTCGTGCGAATTATGTAATCAACAAATATCCGCTGCCTCTGACCAATTTTTGGTATCAGAGCCAAGCAACGAAAATGGAGAAAATACAGAAAATACAAGATAACTTACAAAGAATAAATAAAGAAATTGAACATAATAAAGCTATTTTAGCCTATGCACAATTTCTAAGGCTTCAATCTTATGCCCCAGATATAATAGAATTTAAATAAATATATTAGAAAGACGAAAAACTGATTTCGAATATGAATTACATAAACAAAAATTAATATATCATATAGAAAATAAATAAACAAATACAAAGGGTACTTAAATGAAAGATAAAAGAAATAGAAGGTACTATTGCAAATATCACTTCTACAGTAAAAAGGCCCCTGAAGGCCATTTTTGCAAACTAAATTTTCCAAAAGGCCAATTTTTAAATTCTCTCTTTTTATTTTGTAATTTTCTATTCCTAGGTACAAAATATTCAAGCCCAATATTTAAAGAGAATAATACATATATATCCCAATAAGTCCAAAGCCCATCTGTTGACATATTAGTACACTACAGTTAAAAGCTTTAATGGCCCAATTGCTTATAAAATTTGATTAGTTGAATTAACTTAGATATTAAATATTACAAATTATTTCATTAGTTAATATTTGAAATTATTCTGATGTTCTTATTTTAAAATTTTCAATTGTTTATATTCATATAAAATTTTATAAAAAATAAAAACGTCATACCGGTTATTCCGATAGAACCACTGGTCGAACCGATCTAACCGATAAAACCAGTGACCAGTAGAGTTTTCGATTTTATGACCGGTCCGTTTTTGAAAACACTGCCGAGAACGTTCTAAAATTAAGTACATTAAATGTTAAATTTAATTAAAAAAATTCAACCGCAACAATGAATATATGAATAAAACAATCTATAGTTTTTATGCATAACCTCAATTATGTGAATATTACAATTAAGTAAAAATTATATATGTAAAAGATATATATTTCATGAATTATATATGTCTCTCTTTAAGAATGAAAATCGCATTTTTTTTTTTTTTAAATCTTAAAAACTCAAACCAAACTTTTTGTTTATGGCGCTTTCTTTTACTGGATTTTATTTCGTGGGAATAGAGATAAAGGTGAGAAAAGAGTTTTGTTTGAATAGACTAATTCTGAGGATGGATTTTGTTTTCCCACATCAGATATGTACTTCGTCAATTTTTTTTTTAATTTGTGGTTTTGAAGGATTTCATACAAATTGAGAAATATAATAAATAGTCATTTTTTAAATTATAAAATACAATTTTAACCAAATAATCACGGTATTAATTAAGATCAGGTACAACCATTAACAAGAAAGGTAAAATTGATATAAAAAATTAGTTTTATATTGAATTCCTAAAACGATAAATTCCAAAGCCAGGAAAAAAAAAAGGGAAAGATCACTACTAGGGAAATATTCGTGGCTATAGGTACAATATTTATGCAAAAGTATCCCTAATAGTGACATAACATGACAGATTAGATAGCCATCATCCGCCATATTAGAGAGGTTATAGGAACATTTTTTTATGTAAAAGTGTCCTTAAAAGTGACATAACGAATAGCCACGAATATTCCATAATAAAAATAAAATCGAAGTGTTTGAGAGTGTGTGTAGTGTAATTGTTTGCTCATAATTATGGTCGTTTATACCAAAGTGTTCGACAGCGCGAACATAGTTTATTGTTCTATGCCAGTTGTTCTCTGTTTAATTAGTTTGTCTTTGTTATCTTAATTAATTGTAATTATCAAGAGACCCGTGAAAAAAAAATTGAATGTATTTTTCAATGTATTATTAAGTGTTCCAATACAAATTAGTAATTAATTTTGCAATTTCCACATATCTTATGACTAATGGAGGCAAAATATTGAAGGGTTGGACGGGATTTATCTTAACCACGACGGGTATTGGATTTTAGAAGATAACATAAATTCTAATATTAAAGATTATGTATAACTCAATTTGTTACACTATATTAATTTATTTAATTTATAAGGTTTTCCTTATGAGTTATATGAAAATTCTGATACCAAGCGAGCAATTTTTCTTGTAAGTATGCCATATTGTGTGAAGTTACATCTTCTCAGATTTATTTAATTTATAAGGTTTTCCTTATGAGTTATATGAAAATTCTGATACCAAGCGAGCAATTTTTCTTGTAAGTATGCCATATTGTGTGAAGTTACATCTTTTCAGATTTTGCAAAAATTTAAACTGAAGTAGGTTTTTTCTCCAAAAAAAAAAAATCTAGAATAGGATTTTTATATTTTCTTTTAAGTTGTAAATAAACTGCACGTCAAAAGGCAAGAGATAATTATGATTTTACTTCTAACGTATTGATGAAAGTATATTGTATTTATTATTGTAAAGATGTGTATTTAAATCTATATATTCATGAAAAGTGTTTGGAATTCACCTAATCAACCAGCTGGCATTATGACTGTAAGTGTCCCAGTTCAATTGAAAGAAAATAAATAGTAAACTTCATTTGCTTTACATTTTTGTCTTAAAATTTTTGCTCATCTAATTATATGTCCCTAAATTTTGCTCATTTAATTATAGTACAACGTTGAATTAATAATCTTTTTACTAACTTGTTATATTGAGATATTTTATCTATATGATGTTTTAAGTTTTTCATATATTAATGTTCATATATACTATTATATAATATAATAAAATTATTATGATCAAAATAAATTAAAAGATTATTTATTAATAATTTTAAATTCACTTAATTGACTGGTTAACTATGTATACAAGAGAGCGCAAATATTGGAACAGAGGGAGTAGTACTTTTTGAAAAAGAAATGCATTTTTAATCCTAGTTGTCGTCAATTTAGGACCAAACCTACAAAATTTGTCGAAGCCGCCTCTTGATCGACCTTATTTAAAATCAATGTGGATGCCTCATTTTACTAGGAGCAAGAAGTGGTTAGCTTGGGCATAGCTGCAAGAGACCATGAAGATCTCCTCCAATGCTGAAAACTTTAATTTTCACTTCGAACTCATATCCGAGTTATGAAAAAGCTTTGATCGATACTGAAAAACCGTAGTTCGGTGTTGAACAAGATTGGTCGAGGATCGTCTTGGAGGGAGATTGCGAGATTGTCTTTGATGCTATCATCAACTCCACGCCTTGGGACTTTTGGTGCCCTAAACAATGACATCAAAGCTCATTCGTTGGCCAATGCATCTAGGTCATCCACTCCTCTCGTAGTGTTCTATTAAATATTCCTAGTACTAGTATGAATAATGTAATTTCTGATACTAGTTAATTAGTCAATAATATTCATTTGATTTTTTTAAAAAAGGAAATGTCCTACGAGCTACCAAAGGATTTTATTTTTCTTTGAGACAAAATTACAAAACTATGATAAAAAAGATATGAGGTGAAAAGATCAAAATTACAATTTTATAAAGCTAATGAAACTAAAAATATTGAAGATGTAATATCATGAAACTAACGAAAATTTCCCTCAAAAAAAAAAAAACTAACGAAAATACAATTTTGCAATTTTATTTATTAAAATCTAGATCTCAAAAATCACATGTGACAAACGGGAAAGAAGTGGGCACGTGCAAGGAATAATTAATTCTTATCTTTGAAACAAAATTACAGAACTATGATAAAAAAGATATGAGGTGAAAAGAACAAAATTACAATTTTATAAAGCTAATGAGACTAAAAATATTGAAGGTGCAACTTCATTTATTAAAATCTAGATCTCAAAAATCACAAGTGACAAACGGGAAAGAAGTGGGCACGTGCAAGGAATAATTAATTCTTGTCAATTGTCATATTAATTTATTGTTACAGCTATATTTTAATTCTTTTCATAGAACAATGTAAAAGTGAGGAATGATAAAACCATTCTGTCCCTTTTCTTAGCGAGAAATAGTGATACACCCATTTTGTCTTATTCCCCACCACAAAAGTATCCGATTATTTTTTTCGGGTAATTTTAATTTCACAATTTGGAATTGTATAATTACGATTGGTCGACTAGTGATCAACTATAGATTAAAATTTTAATGTTGGTGATTTGTAGTAATGATTATTCTTAATAGGGTTGGTCCAATTTATTATTGTGTTTGTTAATTTTGTAACGTCATTGGTCCTTTAGATTTTCTGGCTTATTATACCTCTTAGGTGGTGTTTTCAAGAGCACAAAAAATCATTTTTGTGCTTTTTTTTCATCCAAAAGTGTTTAATAGAGTATTTTCAATTTCAACTTCTTCGTTAGATTCTTTAAGAAAAAGCTAAAAAGAACAAAAAAGCAAAAGAATGAGAAGGGCAGCATCTTACTTTTGGTGGCATTTTTTCCGTCTTAATTTGCAAACATTACCCAATAAAGTATTTTTCTCTTAAAATGCAAACACCTTCCACTTTATAATATCAACTACTTTTAAGTGATTTTCCAAAAATATCAAGTCCAAGTAAAAGTTTAATCAATTGTAAACATCACCTTAATTTTTTTAAAAAAAAAAAAAAAAAAAAAAAAAAAAAAAAAAAAACACCTTATTGCTACATCTTTGAATTTGACAAAAGATATACGAACATGCTAAATTATTTAGAAAAATCATGGCATATATCAAGTGCGGGCTTGCTAAATGCAGTTCAGCTTTGGCAGAACTGTCCACAGTTCACCACTCAATGGGCGCCATGTGGCAAAACCGTGACCTATTACCGGAAGCAAAAATACGCTATAGGCAAAACCGAAATTACTTTTATACCCTGCCCAATTAATTCTGGAGAAAATTAAAAAAAATCTAAAACCCACCCCTTCCACCCCCAACCCCATCCAAAACCCACCCACCCGCCCTTCCTTCTCCCACTCATACCGGCCGCCGGCCTGAGATTGTCTTCCCAGGCCGGCGGCCGAGGCCATCGTCTTCCCAGGCCGGCGGCCTAGGCCTAGGATCGTCTTCCCAACCCCCAAACCCCCCCCCCCCCTTCCCCAACCCAACCGTTTCGCCGCCACCAACATATCCCAAACCGCCGGCGGCGGCCTGGGATATGGGGTTGAGGTGGGGGTTTACAGGGTGGGGTGGGGTGGAGTGGGTGGGGGTTGGGGTGGGGGGTGGTTAGGGTTTAGTTTTTTTTTAATTATAATTACTTATTATATTAATAATATTTAACTTTATTGTTTTAATAATATTAAATAAATTAATACATTATATAAATTTTTTATTTGAATTTTTTTTAATTTTAAAGTATTATTTGATTGTTAATATTATTTATAAAATCAAATTAGTTAAATAAATTTGTATATACAATAAGTAAAATTTATGTTTTTACTATATATTAGGGATTTTATGTTTTTATTATATATTATTAATATACAGGGGCAAATATGTAAAAGGACGAAATGTGACCTGCTAAATGAGATCGGGTAAGCAGGTCACAAAAATAATAATATTTTATTCCAGCAGGTCATTTTGTGGGAAAACTACTGACAGTTTTCCACAACTTGACCTGCTCCTAGAAGCCCCCACTTTTATAAGTTTGTCTTTTATAAAACCAAAAGTTTGTATTTTATAAAACCAAAAGAGGGTACGTAATGCATCCAACTTTCTTAAAGTTTAGACTTATTTGTATTCTTTAGCCTGTTATCTAAACTTATTTGTGTTGGATTTTATAGGTATTAACCCAATTGGATTGAGCCCAATTGGAATTAATCCCATAAAATGAGGAATGAATGAAGCTTAGAAGAATGAAAAATGCCTTCATCCCACATGGAGGAAAGTGAGAAGTTTTTTGTCATTTATAATGCAAAAAAAATGTATAAGGGGAGGGCCCCTTGGGGGTACCAAGTTTTATGAGGGGAGAAGACGTGGATGACAATGGACAAAATTTAATTAATTTGTTAGCCCAAAATTAAAGGCCCAATTTCTAAATCCATACAAGATTAGATCCGCGTACTAGATCCGGTTGACCCGAACAAGATCCGCGCGGCTGACCCGTTTGCTCCAAAAGATCCGCGCGCCATTTTTTGAATTGTCTGTACCGGTTCGGTTTAAATCGAACCGGTTGCATCTTTTCGGACCGAATCAATGTAAAGGTTCAATCCGAAAAGTCATGTCTCTCCAAACAACACCTTTTTGCAGCTATAAATAGAGGGAGAATCTGCCAATTCTCTCATCCCGTTTTCTAGCAACCTAAAGCAGAATCCAATCCTCCTCTCTCTATTTTCTTCTCTTCTCAAGTAGTTAAATATTCTATTTGTTAAAGTTCGATGTGGACTTGTTCTTAGTGCAAAGAAATAAGTATCCGACTGCTGTATCTTGGGAGACCACTGGGACGAACTGTTGCACCTTTGAAAGCCCAGAAATATTGTCTTAAGGATATTGCATTTGCAAGCCTCGATCGATTTTATGTTTCAAAATATTTCAGTAAGTGCACTGTTATTAAATTCTGATTTTGTTTGTTCTGCGAGAATAAACTATACTAAGATTTATAATTAGAGTTAATTATAAATAATTATTCTGTTGGAATAATTTACTATAGTTTTATAATATAAAGTATTTTATAATATTTTATAAATATTTATTCTGTGAGAATAATTCACTATAGTACTTAGAAATATAAAATATTCTATAATATTTTATATACACAGATTGTTTTAAACATATTTTTTCAACAATCTTAAGACAATAATATAATCTGTTTATATCATCTGTGTAGATGGCAACAAACACTGAAATGGTTGAAACGCCAAAAGTTGCTGCTCCGCCGGCAGTACCACCATTCAAGTTCAAAGGGACTGACTTTGCAACGTGGCAAAATAAGATGTACTTTTACATCACATCCTTGAGCATGGCTAGATTTCTCACTGAGGAGGTACCTAAGCCAAAGGAGGGAGCAAGTCCGGAGGTACTTGAAGAAATGACACTAGTAATAAAAGCTTGGAATCACTCGGATTTTATGTGCCGAAATTACATTCTTAGCTATTTGGATGAATCTTTATACAAGATCTATAGTCAATTTAAGACTAGTAAACTCTTGTGGGAAGGTTTAATCAAAAAGTTTAAGACTGAGGATGCAGGCTACAGAAAATTCGTGGTGGATAAATTCCAATTTTATTGAATGGTTGACAGTAAAACTGTGAATGAGCAAGTGGAAGAACTCCAGAATATTATTCACGACATCTTGGCCGAAGGGCATGAACTTAACGAGTCCTACTTGGTTGCTTGTATCATTGGCAAGCTTCCTCCTGGTTGGACGGGGTTCAAGCATCATTTGAGGCACAAGAAATCTGTCGCAAAGTGGAATCTGCAAGATCTCACAGAATATATGAAAACTGAAGAAAATAATCGGTATACTGACAAGGGCGGCAGTAACTATGTGGCTATGCCTCAGCTCGGAGGGGCTAAGGTTCATGTCGTAGAAGGCTCAAAGAAAAGTAAGAAGCGTAAGGCCAATATTTCCAACAAAGGACAAAAGGGTAACAAAAAGCGAAAGTTCAATGGAGCTTGCTTCACATGTGGAAAAAATGGACACTTTGCAAAGGATTGTCGTAGCCGTGCTCAGCCAAAGGATAAAGCAAATGTTAGCATCAACCTAGCTCTATCTGACATCGATAACATGCATTTATCTGTAGTTGCTGAAGCATTCCTGACAAGTGAATCTAAAGGCTGGTGGGTGGATACTGGAGCTACCCGTCACATTTGTTATGACATAAACATGTTTACCTCAGGAAAAGATGTTACTCTCAATGAAGTTCTTCATGTCCCGGACATTAGGAAGAATTTGATTTCTGGATCTGTCCTAACTAAGAAAGGTTTTAGATTAGCCTTTGAGTCAGATAAATTTGTGCTGACCAAAGGGGGAATGTATGTAGGCAAAGGTTATTTGTGTGATGGCCTATTTAAGGCTAATGTAGCCGTTATTGGCAAAAACGACAAATTTATTAATAATAATAATTCTTCTGCTTACTTGCTTGAGTCCACTTTACTTTGGCATGATAGATTAAGCCATATTAATTTTAGAAAAATGAAAAAATTAGCAAACTTAGGATTAATTCCTAAATTTGATATTGATAAAACTTATAAGTGTGAAATTTGCCCTGAGGCAAAGTTTGCGAAACAACATTTCCCTTCAGTGGAAAGGAGCTCACAACCATTAGAGATAATTCACACAGACATGTGCAATCTCAAGTCAACTCCAACTCGATGAGGGAAAAAGTACTTCATCACATTTATTGATGATTGTACACGTTATTGCTACGTTTACTTGTTAAACAAGAAAAATGAAGCAATAAATGGCTTTGTAAAATATAAGGCTGAAGTAGAGAATCAGTTAAATAAGAAGATAAAAATTCTTAGATCTGATAGAGGTGGTGAATATGAACATCCCTTTGCACAGTTGTGTGCCGACTCGGGGATAATCCTCCAAACAACGGCACCATACTCACCTCAATCAAATGGAGTAGCCGAAATGAAAAACCGAACCTTAAAAGACATGATCAATGTATTACTTTTGAATTCGGGTTTACCTAGGAACTTGTGGGGGGAAGCTTTATTTATGGCTAACCATATATTAAATAGAGTTCCGCACAAGAAAAATGATACCATTCCGTATGAGTTATGGAAAGGTAGACAACCAAGTTATAAATACCTCAAAGTGTGGGGGTGCTTGGCAAAGGTAGTTGTACCAAAACCTATGAAAGAAAAGGTTGGACCAAAAATTGAACCAAAAACCGTGGATTGCTACTATATAGGTCATGCGGAAAATAGTAGCGCTTACAGATTTCTAGTGTTCAAATCTGAAGTAAACAACATACACGTGAATATCATAATTGAATCACGTGATGCTACATTCTTCGAGAATGTATTTCCACATAAGAAGAACTCGGATGTTACTTCTCATAAAAGACCATATGAATTAATTTCTAAGGAAGATAATTCTCAAATCAGCAATGAGGTTGTTGATCACTGGTCAAATAAATCAATTTCTAAGGAAAATGATTCTCAAATCAGTAAAGAGATTGCTGAAGAATCTGACGAGCCCCGAAGGAGCAAGCGAGCTAAAATTGCTAAATCATTCGGACCAGATTTCTTAACTTATATGTTAGAGGATGATCACAAAACATATACTGAAGCCATGTCTATTCCTGATGCCTCTTATTGGAAAGAGGCAATAGACAGTGAATTACTGTCCATTCTAAGTAATAATACTTGGGAGTTGGCTGATCTTCCTAAGGGAAGTAAGCCAATTGGATGTAAATGGGTATTTAAAAAGAAACTAAAACCCGATGGCTCAATTGATAAATATAAGGCTAGATTAGTAGCCAAATGTTATAGTAAAAAGGAAGGAATAGATTTCTTTGACACCTATTCACCAGTGACTAGGATAACATCCATTAGAACATTAATAGCTTTAGCAGCTATATATAATCTAGAGATACATCAAATGGATGTTAAAACCGCTTTCCTCAATGGAGAATTGAATGAGGAAATATATATGGAGCAACCAGAGGGTTTCGTTGTTAAAGGCAAAGAGAACAAAGTATGTAAACTTGTTCGATCTCTTTATGGCCTTAAACAAGCTCCTAAACAATGGCACGAAAAATTTGATAGTGTCATGATTAAAATGGTTTTCAAATCAATGAATGCGACAAGTGTGTCTATATTAAACAATTTGGACAAGCAACTGTCATAATATGTTTATATGTAGACGATATGTTAATACTTGGGACTAATATGGAAGTCATTAAGTCCGCAAAGAAAATATTAACAAAACACTTCGATATGAAAGATCTCGGTAAAGCGGGTGTTATTTTGGGAATTAAAATAACAAGATCACCGGATGGGATTAAATTATCTCAGTCACATTATGTAGATAAAGTGCTTGAGAGATTTAAAAACTATGGAATTAAGGGAACAAATAACCCATTTATTCCATCTCTTGTTTTACACAAGAATAAAGGTGATAGTGTATCACAAAATGAGTATGCTCGTATCATTAGATGTCTCATGTATATCATGAATTGCACGAGGCCAGGCATCGCTTACTCGGTCAATAAATTGAGTAGGTACACGAGCAATCCAAGCAAAGAACATTGGAACGCTCTGAAGAGAGTGCTTGGATACTTAAAAAATACATCAAAATATGCATTACAATATGGAAAATATCCAGCTGTCCTTGAGGGATATAATGATGCAAATTGGATTTTTGATTCAGAGGAATCAAAATCCACAAGCGGATATGTATTTACTTTGGGGGGAGCCGCTATTTCTTGGAAATCTTCCAAACAAACTTGTATAGCTCGATCCACTATGGAATCAGAGTTTATAGCTTTGGATAAAGCTGGAGAAGAAGCTGAGTGGCTTCATAACTTCTTGGAAGATATTCCACTATGGCCGAAACCTGTGTCGGCTATATGTATTCATTGTGATAATCTGGCGGCACTACATAAAGCTCATAACTTTATGTATAATGGTAAATCACGACATATTCGTCGTAGACATAATACGGTGAGACATTTACTCTCAAATGGAATAATTTCCATTGACTTTGTGAAGTCAAAAGATAACCTCGCGGATCCGTTTACTAAAGATTTATCTGGTGAGAGAGTAGAATGTGCGTCGAGGGGAATGGGCTTAAAAGCCTAAAATATAATTAAGTTACCTTGTACGGAAACCTAACTTGGCGACTGGAGATCCCACGGACCAAGTTCAATAGGATAACCAGTCTTGGTTAACTTAAAAAGTGCAGCACTTTAGAGTCCAACTCTAGCTCATTCCTATGATGCAAAAAGTGCAACCTACAGCGTTTGATTAGGTTAAGCTTATGCTTTTAATGACGTCTATATCATGTCAAGAACAAGTGGAGTATAGTAGGATACTCTTGATAGATGCAGTCACCTATGTAAGTGTGAGCTAGGTCGGCTCGTTGAGAATTCTTATAAGGCTGGAATCCTCTAAAGCACTCGCAGAACCCAAGAATGTTCAGGGCCAAAACGAACACAACCGAGAACTCTTAACAAATCGGTCTAGTGCTGTGTTATGTTTATTGTTTTGGTTTACATAAACAATCAAGAGTTCAAGATGAAATATTTCACTGATTGGCTAAGTAAATCCGATAAACTCTAACTAGGGAAGGTTCAAGATGGAATATGTCACCTATCCCGATGCAGTACTATTCCTAAAGGATATTTGACCTTAATATGTCTCATGTGACGAGATATGAAGAATAATTTCATTCATTTGTGGGGGATTGTTGGATTTTATGGGTATTAACCCAATTGGATTGAGCCCAATTGGAATTAAGCCCATAAAATGAGGAATGAATGAAGCTTAGAAGAATGAAAAATGCCTTCATCCCACATGGAGGAAAGTGAGAAGTTTTTTGTCATTTATAATGCAAAAAAAATGTACAAGGGGAGGGCCCCTTGGGGGTACCAAATTTTATGAGGGGAGAATACGTGGATGACAATGGTTTCCCACACGCGCGCGCGCCGCCGCCGCCGCCGCCGCCGCCGTCCGGCCGGCACGGCCCGGTTTGGATTTGGATTGAGATTGGGCTTGGGTCTCAACATAACATTATTCTTTTTGGACAAAATTTAATTAATTCTTTAGCCCAAAATTAAAGGCCCAATTTCTAAATCCGTACAAGATTAGATCCGCGTACTAGATCCGGTTGAACCGAACAAGATCCACGGAGCTGACCCGTTTGCTCCAAAAGATCCGCGCGCCATTTTTTGAATTGTCTGTACCGGTTCGGTTTAAATCGAACCGGTTGCATCTTTTCGGACCGAATCAATGTAAAGGTTTAATCCGAAAAGTCATGTCTCTCCAAACAACACCTTTCTGCAGCTATAAATAGAGGGAGAATCTGGCCAATTCTCTCATCCCGTTTTCTAGCAACCTAAAGCAGAATCCTATCCTCATCTCTCTATTTTCTTCTCTTCTCAAGTAGTTAAATATTCTATTTGTTAAAGTTCGATGTGGACTTGTTCTTAGTGCAAAGAAACAAGTATCCTACTGCTGTATCTTGGGAGACCACTGGGACGAACTGTTGCACCTTTGACAGCCCAAAAATATTGTCTTGAGGATATTGCATTTGCAAGCCTCAGTCAATTTTACGTTTCAGAATTATTTCAGTAAGTGCAATGTTATTAAATTATGATTTTGTTTGTTCTGCGAGAATAAACTATACTAAGATTTATAATTAGAGTTAATTATAAATAATTATTCTGTTGGAATAATTTACTATAGTTTTATAACATAAAGTATTTTATAATATTTTATAAATATTTATTCTGTGAGAATAATTCACTATAGTACTTAAAAATATAAAATATTCTATAATATTTTATATACACAAATTGTTTTAAACATATTTTTTCAACAATTTGTATTTAATGTTGGTGATTTGTGGTAGTCATTATTCTCAATAGGGAATGATCCAATTCATTATTGTTTTGCTAATTTTGTAACGTCATCGGGTGGTCCCTTCAGTTTTTTGGCATGTTAGACCTTTTAATCTTAAGAAAAAGGTAAAATTGCATAAAACGTTTTAAATTAATTAGTGATTTTGGATTTTCGTCTCAAATTATATTATCTCCTCGAATTTCGTTCCGTAATTTAATATTTGTTTGAAATATCGTCCCAAATTAATTACTAATTTTGATTTTTCTTCCCAAACTACATCAACTTGTCGAATTTTATCCCATAATTTACCATTTTGTATGAATTTACTCCCAATATTAAATTTCTAATTTAATAAAAATGACGGTTCAATTTTGTAATTAGTTTGGGACGAATTCTGCAATATTATATAATTATTCATGTTAAAATTTACCACGTCATGACACGTAAGCAGCCATGTGATAATTTAACGACAAATGCGCAATTCCGTCTTATAATTAACGGTGGGAATATATTTCAAAAAAATATTAAATTACGGGACGAAATTCGTCAAGTTGAATAGTTTGGGACGAAAATCCAAAATCAATAATTAATTCAATTTTTGCAATTTTGCCTAAAAAATGACTTATTGCTACATCTTTGAATTTCACAACGACACATGACCAAGCTAAATTATTTAGAAAAATCATGTCATATATCAACTGACGCGTCATAAATTAATTTGTCTTTTATAAAACTAAAAGAGGGTACGTAATGCATCCTAACTTTTTTAAAGTTTAGACTAACTTGTATTCTTTAACCTGTTATCTAAACTTATTTGTATTTTTTTTTTTTTTTTGAGAACATAAACTTATTTGTATTTAATGTTGGTAATTTGTAGTAGTCATTATTCTTAATAGGGGATGATCAAATTCATTATTGTTTTGCTAGTTGAAACATCATCGGTTGGTCCCTTGGGTTTTTGGCTCGTTAGACGGCCTCTTATTCTTAAGAAGAATACAATCATGCGTTTATCACCGTTAAAAGTTATAGTTGATAGTAACGGTACTCTAATATTTAACCTACACAACAATTCAACCATACTAAATTATTTAGAGAAAATAATATCATATATCAATTGATGCGTCATAAGTTTGTTGATACGTAATGCATCCAACTTTATTAAAGTCTAGATTAACTTGTATTCATCTCCCAAAGTTGTACCGCTTGGAATTGAACATGTAAATTTGGTTCCAATACTGGTTATATGATCGTGCATTTGTTGCCGTTAAAAGTTATAGTTAATAGCATCGTTACAACTATAATATTTGATCTACAGAACAATTCAACCATGCTAAATTATTACAGAAATCATGTCATATATCAATTGATGCGTCATAAGTTTGTTGGTACGTAATGTATCCAACTTTCTTAAAGTTTTTGACTAACTTCACAAGTTGTCCCACTGGGAATTGAACATGTAAATTTGGTCCCAATATTAATTATATGACTGTGCGTTTGTTATAGTTGATGGTAACTTTACAACTCAATAGTTCAAACGTCATATTTTAACTCAACAATCCCACACATTGGGTTTGTTATGAAAACCATCTTATATATTTTAAACCCTAGTTTTCTTACAACTCAACCCTACTACTGCAAAAATCTGGTAATTTATCTTGCATTTTTTTCCTGCCTTTACTCCCCACCAACTAAGAGTTTTTTTGTTCAATGATTTTTCCCATGTCTAGCATCTCCCAAACGAGATTTATTAGTGCACCTTTCATCGGAATATTTTAATATCTAGAAGACAAGTAAATTATTTAATTGGAAAGAAAAGAATATGTGAAAACGCACGTGTGTTCCATTTTTTTAAAGTGAATTTTCGAAGTCCATAGAATTAATGAACTAACTGAAACAAAGCATGGACGTGGATACAACGATAGAATATGATACAGGATACAACGATACAAGTTTTTTAATTTTATAGAATTCGATATGACATGAATATAAATATAAAATATTTATAATTATGTATTCATGCATACTAAATAGATTAAGTTAATTCATAAATAACAATTTAAATCACTTGACTACACAGTAATTATAAAAGATATTCTCTAATACTTTAATTCTAATCGTACATCATTTTCTTTGTCTTATGTTATATATAGAACCTGCCATGTCATAGCTAGATAAATTAATTATGTTGCACTTGTATATGGTAACCCATATGTAAATTAGTTTTTCTTACAATATATGTATGATCTCGATTGAATTTTGCAATGATATTAGTACTCTTAAATTAATTCATTTTGGTTTTTATTATTTTATTTTACTATGCGTGGAGTTTTCAATTGAGCTTTCACCATCGTATCAGGTCTGCACTTGTATATGATAACCCAGAGTAAAAAAATTTTGTTTTTTCTTGTAGTGTAGCTATTATTTTTGTAGAAACGACCCGGTTTGGCCCACACGACATGAATTAATATGGCTTACCGTTAGAGGCTTTAGGGGAGTTGAGGTCATGTAAGGACACATCGCCTGTATACAAAGTGTGGTTCGGTGTCTTATGTCTTCCTAGCAATTGCAATTATTCAGCGAAATTCAGAATTCTAGCTCAAATTTGTTTGATAAGCCAACAAAAAAAATTGATGTACACACGTACTTTGATTTTTTTATTTATTTTAAATTTGTGGACACGTCATGTGGCATATTGATGCGCATTGGATGAGTATCTGGTACAGGTGTAATGCTAGATTTCTGAATCTAGTATTCTCTACTTCAAGGTTCTAGATAATTCGCGCTTTCAAATCCTGCAAAACATAGATCACGCATTGGTGGGAAACCGACAGGGCCGACCCAGGTGTTAGGCAACTTGGGCCATCTCATAGGGCCCCCGGTTTGGAGGATCTCAAAATTTATATTTAGGCCCCTAGGATAATTTAAAAATTATATATTTTAATTTTATTTACACATCTTGTATTTTGGTTCATTAGGCTAGATTTTCTATTCATGAGTAGGAGGTTTAGAGTTCAAGTTCCAATAGTGACTCTTTTTTTCCTATATTTTGATTGTTCTATGTTCTTAACTTTTTTTTTTTAATTGTTCATCTTTTTTATTTCCTTTCGTAGTAATTATTTTTTGATCTCTTTCCTTTCTTAATGATTTATTTTCAATTTTTTTCTTAATAAGTACCTTTTAAAAGTTATTTCTTAATAATTAAAAAGAATATGATTTTTCTTTTTAATACGATTTTTCTCCTTACTATTTCTTATTTATTATAATGCAAAAAAGAATTTCGCCACCAATAAAATTGGTCTAGCTTCATCCATATTTATATATGTATGTTTATCTTTTTCTTAGTTTTACATATGATGTGTAACTTTTTCTATACATGATAATATATAATTTATGGAGTTAATAATGTAAGTATGTAACGGAATGAAATAAAGTCAAGCAATCAATTATGATATTTGTAAAAGAATGAAATAGAGTTAAGGATATACGTATACTTGTAAAATTTGTTTCGGCTAAAATAATATTTTCAATATTAAAAATTATATAAAAAAAAAATTCACGATTGAATTTTTGAAAAATTAAGTGAATTTGTTATTTAATTATCTATCTAAAAAATAATTTGTCAATATTTAATTAGTATTTTTGTATTTTAAAAATAAATTGAATATATCTCTTTTATAATAAAAGGCCTCAAATTTGGAATTCGCCTAGGGCCCTCTAATGTCTAGGGTCGGTCCTAGATACCGGCGAAGTCTCCTCGGATGTTTAAGTAGGCAAAGTATTATTGGAACTTAAAGAGAAAACTATAGAAAGGAAAAGTAGAACATTAATTTTGTATATTAGGTTTTAATTGATCATACCTGGAGACTGGGCTATTTATAGTGGAAAGGATCCATGATTTGGAAGAATCCTTAATGTGTGACAAGGTAAGTTTACATGCATGAGTATTCTATTCCCATGCAACAATTATCTTTTCCTTTTGAGATGGAGGCTCGCGAATGGGAGAGTTTAGATGTGAATCTCCTCGTAGATGTGCGATCTCGCTCGAGCGAGTGTGAGCTCTGCGACGACGGGATGGCTTGGGCATGAGTATGAGCAACTCCTTTTTAAAAGGCGCATTCGCTGGTCGCTAAATTATACAGGTCGCAGCCTATCAGACTCGTATTCAAAGATTATACGTTATTGTATTTTATAAGATGATGGATAAGTGAACTATCGTATTCTCCCATTGCACACTAGTATGTACTGCTAGTCTCAAGATAGAAGATATCAGCGACGCTAAATTTCTAATTTTCTATTTGCAACAATATATGAAAAGTAAATAAATAAAATGAAACTTCTATACAGTTAATTCCTCCATATTTTTTCGAGAGAATTTCACTTTTGGTAGCACAATTTATCTTACTTTAAGGATTTTGTACCATAGTTATTTTGTTTGACACATTTGGTACCATTATTTGACCGGATTTTACACATTTCATACTTCCATCAATTGATTGTGGACATGGGGAGAGAGAAAAAGTAGGGCTCAAAAATTTTCTTAGTATGAAATCTGCATCTTGGCCGTCTTTTATGTTATGAAATTAGGGCAGGTGACAAGGCAAATATCCATCCATAACAAAGCCACCTGGATCGACTTTTCTCCCAAAATCAGAATTAACGGGTATGTGCTCCTCACGTGTTTAGTTCCGTTAGTAATTTGACGGAAGTATAAAATGTGTAACGTCCAGTCAAATAATGGTATCAAATATGTCGAACGAAATAATTATAGTACAAAATCCTTAAAGTAAGATAATTTGGGTACCAAAAGTGAAATTCTATCCATATTTTTCAAGCTAACTTTAAGGGCCTGTTTGTTTGGTGTTTGGAAAAGTAGTTTGGGATAGTGGAGGTTTGTGAAATAATCTCGATTTGCGTAATGTTGTTTATTTGAGTTTTGGTGTTGAATTGATCCAATTTGGACCGGATCGGATCTGGGGCGCCCATGTGGGCTGACCCGAACCGGATCCGAGATCCAGTTGGTTAGTGGAGAGTTTTAGATAACTCCCCACTAACCCACTTCTATTACTATGCCACTACCCCCCTCTCTCTCTCTCTCTTAAGTCAGTTGAATAAAATAGAATACGTTCAATTTTATTCAGACTACACAACACAATTTCAAATTGATAGAAAGAAACAGAGAGAAAAATATTTGAGAGAAAACAAAAGAGAACACTTATTTTCTTTTTGAGGTAGATTGTTGATCATTCAGAACACATTGAAATCCTGAGGTTCTTAGGCTGTGATCAGAATCTTGTTTCTGTTCGTGATTGGAGATCGACCAAGGGTATTTGGATATAACCAGAAGTCAAAGAAAAGGGTTCGTGATTCAATTGCCGGTTCGAATTATCAAGTATGATCCTTTATTTTATTTGCTTTGAATTTTTGGATTTAAGGCATGTATGTTGTTTGAAAACCAACATTGGTATCATAGCCATTGTTGTAATTGAGTTCGAAACTTTTTGATTTCTGATTATGTTCATAATTCATGATGTTCGTGATTTATAATTCCTGTCAAATTATTTTTCTTATTGAATTTTCGAATTTGTGGAATTATAGTTATGATTTTATTTTTCGAGGCATGCTGTAGTAGTCGGATTATGCTGTAACTATTATTGAAGCATGCTTACATAAAGATATAACTATTTGTATTTTTTCAGAATTTTTTGATGTATAAACTGTTCTGGAAAAATTGTTTTGTTGAAATTGTATCATGCATTTTCCCGATGTGTTACTTTGAATTATGCGATCTATCATATATGCTTACGTTCGTCTCGAAATAGGCTTCCTGGATATATGCCCAGATTATTTTTTGGCTGAGTATTTTGTATGTTAATTAGTTTTTTAAGCCTCTGCCTTTTAACCTAAATAATCTGGAAACTAATTATAAACACATATAATGCACAATATACTCACCCACTCTCTTCCTAAGCGGATGTAACTCAAAATCCAATGTCGAGAGCTCAAAACTTAAAACCGTTTGCACCAATGGATTCAGAAGGCACGAAAATGGGGGGATAGCCAGAAGGACGACGTTGGAAAATAAGCAGGCGCGTGTGGACCCATCGCGAGTGGGACAAATAACAAGCAGTCCCCACTGTTCATTGACACGTGGACGTCTACGTGTCGGCCATGTCAAAGACTTGGACTGCCACGTATCTGTTGCTTGCCATGTGGCCTGTCCAGAGGTTGTCACGTGGCAGAAGGCAACTTATGTCAATGGTTTTTTAACCATGACACGTCCATTCTCATAGCCGGCGCGTGTCGGCGCGTGAGGGCACTTCCGACATCCGGTTTCGATCGGATTTTTTCTGTAAACTCGAAATTTTAGTTATGATTTATCTGTGAATTAAAATATTTTTTTGAAAAATATTTAAAATTTATTTTGATTTATTTAGTTTTAAACCTTTAGAAATTCACAGAAAATAAATTTCTTTATCAGAAAATTTCAAATTTTTTCCACAAAATTTAAATTAAATTGTCCTTCATGGGTGGCTACTGAGATTGAATTTTGTGATACTTTAGAAAATTAAGCTCTTTTATTCTCGCTTGAGCATTTGTTTTTTCGCGTATTTTATTTGAAATTTAGCAAACAAAACATTCTTGAAAGTATCCAAATGTATTTCCATCACTAAAAATATTAAAATTCCGCAAATTTAATATTTAACCTCATCCTTCATGTATGCCTTTGATCTATAGCAAATATAGGGTACTTCGGGGAGAAGCCCTTGAGCGACGTATCCATGAGCTACCTGGGGTCATAGAAAATTTGGTGTCGTACCGAATGGATCCCACACACACTCTTAAAGAACATTGGAGGGTAATGAGAATGTTACACCGATGCGTTCCCTATTATAATAATGACATTCATCCGTATGAGAAACGGTGTGATGTCTACAAGCAATCTCTTCCGGCTGAACTTCATAAAATATGGGAAGTGGCGAGAAACTATATTGGAAGAGATAATACGATTGAAAACTTTATTCACAACATGCATAATGGATGGAAATTATACCTCAAGAAAAAGGCTGAAAATACTTTATTTCTAAGTATGAACTCTAACCTCCGCAACTTGAGGTCCGACATAAGGAATAAATCAACTCATCGGTCCTTGAAGCAAATACCTTGTGACAGGTTGTCTCAAGCCATTGCCAATGAAGCTTTTGTTCAGTCTTGGCAATCAATCGAACCAGAGGGTCGATTTTTCCGATTTGAATGATTTCTGTAATTTATTTCCATTTGCAGATATTCTATGTTGTTTGTTTGTTTTTTCAACATGAGACTGGATTTGATAATTGTTTGTTTGGATCTTAGTTGTTTTGATTCAAAATGCATGCTCTGTTTGCTTACATATTTATGGTCGTACATGTATTGTTTTGCCTTAGCATGTTTGATCATCTTTTCCAGTGGGAGTTCTTAGGTTTTAGAATGACTATCACCAAGAACTTTAGTTTTTTTATACTTTTGATATTAAGTCCATAATTATGAGACACTTGTAAATGGATGGTGATTGGGAACATTGCGTGAAGTTTTGAATCCATTGCTTGTGTCAAGTCTTGATGGAGCTTAATTGACTTAGTATAAAATAAAATATGTTATAAGGGCTTTAACATTTAATCACCTCTTACATAACAGACTATGACATCAAAATCGATCATTGCTGACCTTAACAAAGGTGACAAACTGAACGGTGACAACTATGACATATAGCGTCATAAGTTAGGGTGGGCGTTGGGTTCGGGTAACCCAAACTCGACCCGTTCCGTTCTTAAAATACCCGAATGGGACGAGTATTTTTTGGGTTTGGGTACCCGAACTTGAATACCCGTATTTTCTTACGGGAATATGGGACGGGTTTGGGATTGGTCTTTTCAACCCCGAATACCCGAACCCGCCTATATAATATTATTATTATTATATAATTTATATACTTTATTTATATAATTAATTAATTTATTAATTAATTAACATTATCTAATAAATGATTTTTTTACTTTACCCTAATATTCCTTTTAAATCTTTCATTAGTTATTAGTAATCAATATTATGGGTCATTATATAATTTTAGACTTTTAGTTATTTTAAAAATTTATAACTTTTGCGTAATTTAAGTGTGGGCTTGGATAAATTATTTTGGTATTAACTATAGATAGTACTTGGATTGGATTTTCTTATTGAGACTCGATGTTGATCGTATTTTATCATTTGCTCATTATATGATTTCACTTTGTGATCGTATTTGGATATATTTGAAATAGTCGTTATGATGAATTGATGATATGTTTAATGTAATAATGAGTTAAAAGTTATACGATTTAGCAAAAGAAAATGACGAAATATAATTACATTAGGGGACGAAAAATTGACGAATAAAAATAATATGGGACCCGTAATCCCGTCCCACAATAATTCGGGTACCCGCTTCCGGGTACCCGAATTATTATGGGACGGGTTTGGGATGAAAAGTGTCAATCCCAAAATTTATTATACCCATATCTCTAACCCCGAACCCGTCCCAAACCCGCCCCGTGCCCACCCCTAGTCATAAGATTTGGTATGTGCTTGATGAGCAAGACGCTTTAGATGGCATCAACCAAATCATGGCTGACCCAGGTGTTGGAAATAGTGTCCAACAGAGAAGGGATCAAGAGGCTTACCAGGTGTGGAAAAAGAAAAATTCCACCGCTCGTGCAATCCTGGTTAGCTTTGTGATTGATGATCTGATTTACGAGTGTGAGCAGCACCCTACCGCTCATGACATATGGGTGTTTCTCAGGGAGAAATATGGGGGTACAACAATCACTCGTCTGAGGCAGCTGACAATTAAGGTTGCCACTTATAAGAAATTGTCGAATCATAACATTAAGCAACACATTAGGGTGATGTCTAACATGATTAGGGAGCTTGTGTCAGCTGGCCATATACTCTCTGATGAACAGCAAGTTCAAGCCTTAATCCGGTCAATTCCTGACAAGTGGGAGCATCTAAAAATCAATCTGACTCATCATGATAGCATCAAAACCTTTGCTGATGCTGCTCGCCACGTTGAGCTTGAGGATGAGCGACTTGGAGTTGCAAAATCCATGTCAAGTGCTTACATTGCTGAGACTAGTTCCAAGAAAGCTTCGGGCTTCAAACGTAAGAGGAACTGAAAGAAAGGCAACCCTGGGAAGCAGACTGGTGAGAAGAACAACAATCCCAACCATGGTGATAAACGTAAGCGTTTTCTCAAAAAGAAGAGAGACAAGAACAAGATGAAGTGCTTCAACTGTGGAGCACTCGGGCACTTTACTCGAGAGTGCACCAATCCTAAAAAGGATAAGGTAGCACAATATGATTCATCTTTGTCTTTTGTTCATGTATCTAGTACTGTTTTATTTACTGAATCATATCCTGTGTGGATTGTTGACTCAGGTGCAACAGACCATGTGACTAGAGATCGTGAATCGTTCGTAGAGTTTCGTCGAGTCCCTGTTGGAACAAGATGGATATATGTAGGAAATAACGACAGAGTGGAGGTTAAAGGGATTGCTACTTTCAAACTTGATTTGCATGGTGGACGAACCCTGATCCTACAAGATGTCTTATTCGCTTCAGATATTCGACAGAATTTAGTTTCAGTTGTTGCTCTTCTAGGAATAGGATTTAATTTGAACTTCTGTTGTGATTATGTTCATGTTTATTTAGACAATGTTTTGTATGGTTCTAGACATCTTAGAGATGGTTTTATGGTATTTGATTGTAATAGACAAGATTTTAACTTTTATGTTAATAGTAATTCTATTTTGAATGCTTGTTCCTCCAGTAATTCTATAGTGAATGTTAATACTTGGCATGTTAGATTAGGTCACATAGGACAATATACAATAAATCGTCTCGCGAGAGAAGGACTATTGGGTCCAATATCTAAAATTGATTTACCTACTTGTCAAAATTGTTTTGCTGGAAAATCTAATCGTAAACCCTTTGGTAAGGCTATTAGAGCTGAATTTCCATTGCAATTAGTTCATTCAGACATCTGTGGTCCGATTAGTGTTATGGCAAGACATGGAGCCTCCTATTTCATTACTTTCATATATGACTTCACTCGCTTTGGGTATGTCTATTTGATTTCGCATAAGTCCGAAGCACTGGAGTGTTCTAGACGTTACCTTAATGAGGTAGAAAACCAATTAGACAGAACGATCAAATCCTTGAGAACTGATCGAGGTGGGGAATATCTATCAGGTCAATTTAAGGACCTATGTAAAGAAAAGGGGATAACCAGGCAATTAACTAATCCTGACACACCTCAGCAAAACGGAGTTGCTGAGAGGAGGAATAGAACATTGCTAGAAATGTATAGGTCCATGATGGTGCAAGCTAACTTACCAATTTCATTTTGGGGAGATGCTTTGTTAACTGCTGCCTATATATTGAACAAAGTGCCATCAAAATCAGTGGCTACCACTCCATATGAACTTTGGACAAGTAGGAAACCTGATCTCAGTAACCTTAGACCTTGAGGATCAGCTGCTTACGTGCTCGACTCGTCGAACAAATATGGCAAGATTGGCCCCAGAGGAAATAAATGTATCTTTATAAGATATGCTCAACATTCTAAGGGTTACGTGTTCATAGGAGAAAATGAAGAGGGTAGCACCACTGAAATCGACTCACGAGATGCGACATTCTTGGAGAACGAATTTTCCTAAAAGAGGTGAGATCAAAAGCCGAGAACCTCTATTTGAATTTGCTGATTCAGCGAATGGCATTGAGCTAGATGAATCGTTGGTGGAAAATGACACGACTGGACCACTTGATACAAGTGGGAGTAATTTACCCCAGAACGACACTACTGAATCACAACTTAGGAAAAGATCTAGAGGGAATATTCCTAGACGTCATTACGACGTAGAACGACATATTTTTAATATTTCCTCCATAGAAGATGAAGAGCCTAAATCTTTTGATGAAACTCTATCATGTCCTCAGAAGGATGAATGGAAGAAAGCAATCGAAGAAGAACTGGATTCCATGAAATCGAACCAAGTCTGGGAGTTGGTCGATCTTCCTCCTGGTAGAAAATCTATCGGGAATAAATGGATTCTCAAAATTAAGCAGAAGGAAGATGGAACCATTGATAGATATAAAGCTCGTTTAGTAGCCAAAGGATATACCCAACTCGAGGGTATTGATAACGAAGAAACATTCTCGCCTGTAGTGAGATTTGCTTATGTTCGCCTCCTTTTGTCCATTGTAGCTAACTTAGATTTAGAATTGCATCAAATGGACGTTAAGACTGCTTTTCTAAATGGAGAATTAGAAGAAGAAATCTAC
Organism: Penstemon barbatus; assembly: GCA_003313485.2. Lineage (NCBI taxonomy): Eukaryota > Viridiplantae > Streptophyta > Magnoliopsida > Lamiales > Plantaginaceae > Penstemon > Penstemon barbatus. The sequence continues at coordinate 22,344,412 of CM064877.1, read as the reverse complement.
ATGGATCAACCAGTAGGATTTGTTCTTAAAGACCAAGAACACAAAGTGTGTAAATTGAAAAGATCAATCTACGGTCTAAAGCAGTAATCAAGGCAGTGGTATTTGAGATTTCACCGGGCTGTAATCTCTTATAACTTCGTTATGATGGATGAAGACCACTGTGTCTATGTCAAAAGTTCAAACAAATTTTTTGTAGGGAAAATCGCACTTCACCCCCCAAGCTTTTTAAGTTTTTGCAGTCTCCCCCCTAACCTTTAAAGTTTCGCACTTTCCCACCTCACCTATTTAAAAAGTCTCAGGCAACCACCTCATTGAGCAAGGCAATGGAATCTGGCGGAATATTCCGTTTGCTTGAAGTGACGTGGCTTTAGTCAAGGGTAGAATAGTCCTTTAAGGCACAAAAAGTGCGAAACTGTAAAGGTTAGGGGGGAGACTGCGAAAACTTGAAAAGGTTGGGGGGTAAAGTGCGATTTTCCCTATTTATAATGATTTCTAGATCAAATTTTCGTTTCGAGTATATATGTTTCGGTCAACAAAATATTGAAATTTTTTGAAGAAATTCTTCGGAAATATTAAGAAAAATTGTGAAATAACTTACTAAATGAAGAAATCAAAGGCAAACAAATAATTTCAGAATTACACCTTAATTTCGGAAACGATTAAAATTTTGATCCAAGGTCGTACCGCAACATACCATACTATATCAAATTGTACCGAAGTTGAGATTTTTTTTTCTCAAGATTCTAGATTTAGGAGTGCTCATGTATGAAAATCTCTCCGATTATTTTGGTATGAAATATATTTTTTTAAATATTGCATTTTGCGGAAAAATATATGATACCGTATCAGAAATAGTTTAATGAATAAATCTGATCCAATCGCACTTTACCCCCCAACCTTTTCAAGTTTTTGCAGTCTCCCCCCTAACCTTTAGAGTTTCGCACTTTTTTGCCTTAAAGGACTATTCTACCCTTGACTAAAGCCACTTCACTTCAAGCAAACGGAATATTCTGCCAGATTCCATTGCCTTACTCAATGAGGTGGTTGCCTGAGACTTTTTAAATAGGTGAGGTGGGAAAGTGCAAAACTTTATAGGTTAGGGGGGAGACTGCAAAAACATGAAAAGGTTGGGGGCGATTTTCCCTTTTTTGTAATACTATCTCTCTATGTCGATGACATTTTGTTAGCCGGAAATGACAAAGGATTCTTAAACACCATCAAGGAATGGTTATCGTCTAACTTCGAGATGAAAGATATGGGTGATGCAAATTTCATACTAGGCGTTAAGATCCAAAGAGATCGTTCAAAGAAACTTCTTGCTCTTTCTCAAGAATCTTATATAAGAAAGATTATAGAACGATTTAGGATGACTGATTGCAAGCCAATAGACACTCCTGTGATGAAAGGATACAGCCTGGGTCTGGAGATGTGTCCAATGAATCTAACAAGAAATGTCAAAAGTACCATATTTCAGTGTTGTAGGGAGCTTGATGTATGCTATGATGTGTACTCGCCCCGACATTTGCCATGCCGTAGGTCTGGTCAGTAGGTATCAATCCAATCCCGGAAGAAGACACCGGGTTGCTGATAAGAGGTGTTGGTCCCAAGTGGTCAGAAGAGGTTTAGAGGGGGGGGGTGAATAAACCTCTTTAAAATTTTCTATTTTAACTTTAAAACTTTTACTCTAACTGAACAGACTAAGCTGATCAGAATAGTTAGTTACAATTATGTTCGCGAACAAATCTTTGAACAGCCTTGTTGACCACTCGTCTGATTATTACTTAGCTGATTTTGTTAAAATCAGTTTTAATACTTAGAGTACTTGCAGCGGATTTTAAAAGTGTTTTTCACAAGTAAACTTAGCAGTTTGAAAAATGTTTCCCCAGATTTGTAAAATCTCCTTTTGAATCCTTTTTCAAACAGTTAACTTAATGTGTTTTATGCGACTGAAAATATGCAGGTAAAATGCAAATGAAACCACAAACAATTTTTATAGTGGTTATATGGATTTGAATATCCTTTAATCCACTCTTCCAAGTCACACAGATCTTGGGTTATACTATAATCACAAAGTTTACAGTATACTCTGCTTGCGCCAATCAACAAATGAAACGGCCACAAGTGCGCAGTAGGAAATCACTAAGAAACTCCTACTCTCCGAAGTAATATCACTCACTTAGACGGATATCTACTTCTCACAATACTCTTGATTACAAAATCACTCAGAAGATGTATTTTTCTTGGATCTTCAACTCTGCTTTCGTCAACAAATGACTCAGCTGATGAGTGAGCTGTTCTTGAGACTTAAAGAATTTTGCTTCGAAAATTTCTCAGAGATTGTGTTGCTTATTTCTTCTTCGTCTCTTTCAGCTATTTATACTTGAGGATTGAAAAGTGTCCGTTGAAGAGAGACAAGATTCAAATTCCTCGAGTACTGGTCCTTAAAATTCGCGAACGGCTCTTTTGCAGTCTGTCCGTACTGTGAACAGTACTATTCTGCAGGCAGCATTAAATGCACCCAGCTGATGCGAAGCATTTCTTCAATCATTTGTCTTTAATAACCTTGTACTTCAGCATTTATTACTCCAAGGGACATTTATTACCGTTGGGAACACTTCATGATCTACTTCACTTGGCTGATAAAAGTACGCGTCTGATGGAGAACAAAGCTGATCTCAAACTTGAACAAATCTGATTTGAGTCGGCTGATTTTCACCAGTCTGATAACTTTTCTTCAGCAGATCAGAAGTCTTGGACCTTGAAACTTTGACTCTTCTGATGTCTTCTTTTACTTAGTCAAAATTCCTTGATAAGTTTATCAGCTAAGTTACTCCATACTTAGCCAAATATGAAGTTTTGGAATGCATCAAAACCTCCCTTATCAAACTTCCTTTAGTGCCTTCATCTTCATCCTTATCCAACAATTTCCCCCTTTTTGATGATGACAAAACTTCAGCTAAGTACCTGTTGAATACCTAAGCTAAAGAATGTAATCCTCAAAAATTTTCTGAGATAGAAAATAGTATGTTGGAATGAACTTGACTTTTTATTGATATGATAAGATTGTTACAAATACAAGTACAAGTTCTTCAGATGAGATGTCTGAAAGATAGATAAAAGTAAACTGATTACAAGATTTTATCAATTTTAGCTATCAGCTTCTTCATCTGATCCTTCAAGCACTTCTTCATATTCATAAGATGACTCTTCGTCATCTTCTTCATCATCAGCTTCTTCTTCCAAGATTGCTTTGGCAGCTTCCATCTTTTCTTTGAGTTGTTGCTCTTTAATCAGCTCCATTGCTTTCTTGGCAGATTCAGTGTTCTTGTACTTGGTAGTTTCTTTTTCAGTCTTTCCTTCTTCTTCTACCTTTCCAAGCTTTTCAGTCTTGTCAGTTGTGTCTTCAGTTTCCTTGGCTTCAATAATTTCAGCAGCAGTTTCCTTAGGTGGTTCTTCCCTTTTATCTTCCCCCTTTTTGTCATCATCAACCTTGATGACATTAGAAGGTGCAACAGCAGGGTTGAGAGCAACTGTTGGAATCTTCACTCCAGCACACAAAGCCTTCAGATTCTGATTGACAACATCATGACTTGCTGTGAGATGATGAATATCAGTGTTGATGACGTCAGTCTTATCATTAAAGTAGTCAATGTTAAGGTTGATAGTTGCAATCTCATTCTGGACTTCCTGTGAAGCCTTTGCCACTTCTTGCAACATCCCTAGATTGATTTCCTTCTCTTCTTGACTAACTTTGATGAAGGTTGCAGTTAGATCAGCGATCTTGTGTTCAGCTCTTTGAAGGGCAGCATGAAGATGATTTACATCACCTTTCACGTCCTCTACATTTCTGTTCATATCAGTTAAGCTGTTTACTAACTTCAAAGAATGATCTTGAGGAATGGGAATACTGTCAATTTCTTTCTTGATAATCTCTGCTGTTGATTCTTGAACAGTTTCCAGCTGAAGTCTGTTTGATTCTCCCAATTCTGCTTTAAGTTCAGTCTTCAGCTCCTCCTTGACCTTCATCAGCTGCTGTTGATGCTTCTCTTCCAGTTCCTTTAAAGAATTCTCCATTAACAGCTGGAAGGCTTCCATCAGTGATGAGTGTTCATCACTTGATGAAGCAGAAGCAGCAGCTTCATCCTTTTCTTCAATCTCCTGATGGACAGGAATATCTTCCATTTTTGCGTCCTGATGATCTTCAGCATCCTTAGCATTCCACTCAATGGCTAAGGGTTCGTCAACAGCCTTTTCAGCAGACTTATCAGCAGTCTGATCAGCAGACTTGTCTTCAACCTTTTCAGCAGACTTGTCATCAACCTGGTCAGCAGACTTATCTTCAACCTGGTCAGCAGACTTATCTTCAGGCTTGTCCGCAGTCTGATCAGCAGTTTGGTCAGCAGGCTTGGCCGCAGCTTTGTGTACATCAGTGACGTCATCATAAAACAGGTTAGTGATGGTGCCATCATCGTTGAAACATGTCGTCTGACGAATTTGCCTCACAATAATCCAAGGGTTGACAAAAGCGTTGTTACCCTCTGGCACTTCACTGAAATCTTTCATTTCCCTTCCAAAAATTACATGTTGAATACTTGGCAGTTGAGGGAGTTCACTTGAATGCCCTTGCTGATATCTGGATTTTTCTGCCCACTTATTTAGTGCAGTGATAACAGCAATCTTCACAGCCCTTTCTTCAACATCATCAGTCTTCTTTATTTTCTCAGGCAAGGTACTTTGAATCAGTTTGGCTTCCTCAAGGGCAAATTCCCTGGCATAGTGATGCATAGCATCCCTAACATGATGAGGATCCAAAGCTTTTTGGATAGAATCTGTCTTTAGCCACTGTAGTACCCATTCTTCTTCAGCGACTAATTCCTTCAGATTCTGAAGTTCAATGATGGACCTGTTCAGCCTATTGTCTCTCCATCTGATATATCTAGGCTTCTCTTGAGTGAACATGGTCTTCAGCATTAACTTCTGATTATAGTAGGCTAAGGATTTTTCAAACTTCTGGAAAAGCTCTTTGTTGTTGTATATGATCTTGAAAGCTTTCTTAATCTCAAACTTTTCCTTTGGTTTAGCTGCAGCAGCAGGCATCTTTGGTTTTGGGGGTTCTTCTCCTCCTTCAGCCTCTTTAATCTTGATGCCACCTCCATGGGCAGGTCCATAGGCATCAATTTTGCTCTTTTCAATGACCATGGCCAGTTCAGCATCTTCAGCAGCTTTTCTCTCTGCTTCAGACATTTTTCTCCTGGCATCATCCTTAGCAGCTTGAGCCTTACTTAGCTCAAGTGCCTTTTTCTCTTCAGCTTCATCTGGCTTCCTCTGTTCAGCTTCCTCCCTTGCTTTCTTGTCAGCCTTGGAAATCTTCTTTTTCCTCAGCACTATTTTCCTCTTTCCTTTATCAGCTGGCGCAGGGGCTGGACCAGCAGAAGAGATGGGAGCAGCAGCTATAGGATGGATGATTTGGACATCTGGATCTTCTCGAGGTTGAGCAACCTCAACTGTTGGTGCACTTGGTGTTATCTGTTGCGCATCAGCTTTGTCAGCAACAGTTGTTCCAATAGTGTCAAGGGGTCTTTCAGCAGACTCAGGACTTGATCTCACCAAATTTACTAATTCAGTGTCCTTCTCTATAAAAGTCATCTGCTTCCTTGCTGACTTCTTTGACAGACCCTGAATAGGTCTTGAAGCAGCAGTATCCCTTACTTGGCTCCTTGTCCTGTAGGAGACATTCTCAGCAGGTTTTTCAGCTGATGGAGTTCTTGATGGTGATGCAGGGGATCCAGTCCTTACATCAGAAATTATGTTTTCTATAATTTTAGTGGCCTCTGTAGCAGAAGTCACTTTCTCCATCTGCTTAACCTCTTTCTTTTTAGGCTCATCAGCAGCCTTCTTCTTTCTAGTCTCAACAGCCAAGTTAGCTGTTTTGACTAATCTTCGTTGTCTTTTGGCAGGGACCTCCTTATGTCCCTCATCATCAGCTTCCTCGGGCTCATCAGCCTTCCTCTTCAGAACAGGCAGATATTTGTTCATGGCTTTGGACTTGTGAATTTCCTTGCCATTCTTCATAGGACACCCCAGTTTGAACAGCAGATAACTGAGCGTAATCCTGTGGTTGGTGTGAGGACCTTTTCCTTTCTTTTCATCAAGAAAATCAGCCAAGATGTACCATATTACGATGGACCAGTTGATTTCCATTCCATAGTAAATGGCAGCCATGATGCTGAACCTCTTCATGGTAACAGCATCTAGTGAGAAGGTGCAATTTTCAATCAGCTTGGACACCATATCAGCCATCCGCTGATACTCATCCTTCAGTTGCTTCTTCCTTATATTTCCAGAGAGTACTTCTCCCTCTTTGGCGCAGATCGCCCAGAACTGTTGGTGCTTACCCTCCGTCAGTACGGTGATGTCATGTCTTCCACTGTTAGGAAGCCCAAACGTCTCGTGAAGAACAGCTGGGGTAATAGAGATGGATTTGTCTCCCACTGTAACCTTAATCTCCAGTGTGTTGTAGTCAGCTTTCGCTGTGTTGTAGTACTCCATCACTTGATCAGTCCAGATGACTCATTCCTGGTATTCCATGAAATTTACCAGCGAGGCAGCTTTGAACTTTTCGAGCAGTTCCTTCATCAGATCCGTACCGGATTGGTAGTAGGAATCATACACAAGGTACATACCTTCAGCAGCCATTGTAGATCTGTAGAGATTAGGAAGAAAAACGAAGAGAGTTTTGCAGAAAAATTGCTCAAAAATTCTCACAAGTACTTTTGCAATTTTAGGGTGCGTAAAGAACGACTCGACTGATCAGATGGGGATTTATAGAGTTGGGGGTATGTCGGTTCCCGTGATACCAGCCAACCGTTAGATCCGTTTCTCTGTCAGTGCTGATCGTGCGGTGTCAGTTACAACCTTTCAAATTCAAAAGATATTTAATGAGGAGCGGGAATATGTACCGCCCAACATTTACTTATAAAAGCGTGTTTTTAAATAGAGCGTTTTAAAAATTTCGCTTTTATTTAAGTAATCAGATGAGTATAATAAACACTTATCTGATTGACTACTGTCCTGATGACATAGTTGTTATCAGAGAATGCCAATAGCTGATAACCTTCCTCAGCTGTTTGTCAATCCAGCCAGATAACATAATATTATTCTTCGATAGTTGAGTCTTCTGTTGAAAACATAACTTCAACTAACTGACATTAACAAATTTTATCTTTAATTCAGAAGTACCGCTAGTCTTACACGTTCCCCCTGAATTTAAGAATTTATAAGTTAACTAGTCTGTTGAAAGTTAATCCTTGAAGATAATAGTGATGATTAAGCTGTTGAACTTCAGTCTTCTGATGAGTTCCCCCTCAGCTTATGCATCCAAATTATGTAGTCCTAGCTCAGCTCTTAGAGTTGAAAACCTTACTTCACTTAAAGGTTTGGTGAAGATATCAGCAATCTGATTGTCCGTATGAACATACTCAATCATAACATTGCCTTTTTCCACATGATCTCTAATGAAGTGATGCTTGATCTCAATATGTTTAGTCCTTGAATGACTTGTAGTGTTCTGAGTAAGAGAGATTGCACTTGTATTGTCACAGTAGATTGGAATTCCACTGATTTTGATGTTGTAATCTTCTAGTTGATGCTTTAACCAAAGTATCTGTGCACAGCAAGCTCCAGCAGCTATATATTCAGCTTCAGCAGTGGATATAGAAACTGAAGTCTGTTTCTTAGTCATCCATGAGATCAGATGACTGCCTAAGAACTGACAGGCACCTGTTGTGCTCTTTCTGTCAATCTTGCAGCCAGCAAGGTCTGAATCTGAATAACCAATAAGCTCAAATCCAGATTCTCTAGGATACCACAATCCCAATTCTTGAGTGCCTTTAACATATTTCAATATTCTCTTGGCAGCTAAGAGATGAGATTCTTTGGGGTTTGATTGAAATCTTGCACAGACTCCAACTGAGTACATTATATCAGGTATACTTGCTGTTAGATATAGCAAAGAACCAATAATGCCTCTATATTTGGTTATGTCCACTGATTTGCCATCTTCATCTTTATCCAAACGAAGACTTGTAGACATAGGAATTGTAGTAGTTGAGCTAGTTTCCATACCAAACTTCTTGAACAGATCTCTTGTGTATTTTGCTTGGCTGATGAATATTCCATCAGGCAACTGTCTAACTTGCAGACCAAGAAAATAATTAAGTTCACCCATCATGCTCATTTCAAACTTATTCTGCATCAGCTTGGAGAACTTGTCACACATCTGTTGGTTGGTCGAACCAAAAATAATATCGTCCACATATATTTGCACAAGTAATATATGATTTTCCCATTCAATTGTAAACAAGGTTTTATCTACCTTACCTTTATGAAATCCTTTAATTAAAAGAAAATCAGATAGGGTATCATACCATGCTCTTGGAGCCTGTTTCAGTCCATAGAGGGCTTTCTTCAGACGATATACTTTGTCCTCTTCTTGATAGACTTCAAATCCAGGAGGTTGTTCAACATATACCTCTTCTTGCAGTTCTCCATTGAGAAAAGCAGACTTCACATCCATCTGATAGACAGTGAAGTTCTTGTAAGCAGCATAGGCTAGAAACAGTCTGATTGCTTCAAGTCTTGCTACTGGTGCAAAAGTTTCATCAAAGTCAATTCCTTCTTCTTGACAATAACCCTTGGCCACTAATATTGCTTTATTTCTGGTGACAACACCATCTTCATTCATCTTATTTCTGAAAACCCATTTAGTGCCAATTACTCTTTGATGACTTGGTCTAGGAACTAAGTACCAGACTTCATTCCTTTCAAATTGATTCAACTCTTCTTGCATAGCTTCTATCCAGAAGGAATCATTGAGAGCTTCTTCAATTTGCTTAAGCTCTATTTGAGATAGAAATGTGACAAACATGGCATCTTGTGCAGCAGCTCTTCTTGTTTTCACTCTATCTAATGGATCACCAATCACTAACTCTGGTGGGTGATTTCTGAGCCATCTAAGATCAGGTTGCAAATCATAATGTTGTCCTTTGTCTTGATCTTGCAACACTACTGTTGTAGTTTCAGTAGTAGTCTGTTGAACATTTGCAGTCTGTTGAACAGTCTCTGGTCTGTCAGCTGTTTGCAACTCGTCTGTTAGACAATCAGCACTGTGATTTTGAACAGCACTTGAGTTATCAGCTGAGTTTAAATTAGGTAGTATGATGGGAACATATTCTTCATTTCTTCCAATGTCTAATTTCTGAAAATCAGTAGACAGTTCTTGGTTAACACTTTGATTCTTTTCAGAAGATTGACTTGGCTCATCAAATACTACATGGATAGATTCTTCTATTAGTAATGTTCTTTTATTGAAAACTCTATAGGCTTTACTAACAGTAGAGTATCCTACAAAAACAGCTTCATCAGCCTTTTCTGCAAATGCAGTAAGGTGATTTTTCCCATTATTCAATACAAAACATTTACAACCAAAAATCTTAAAGTAATGAACGTTTGGTTTCCTGTTGTTCCAAACTTCATATGGAGTCTTGTTCTGATTTTTGTTGATCATGCATCTGTTTTGGGTAAAACATGTTGTATTTGTTGCTTCTGCCCAAAATCTTTGTGGCAGCTTAGCTTCAGCTATCATGGTCCTGACAGCTTCCTTCAGTGTTCTGTTTCTCCTTTCAGCAACACCATTCTGTTGAGGGGTTCTAGCGGCTGAATACTCATGATGTATTCCCTTGATATTACAATACTCTTCAACAGTAGAGTTTGTAAACTCTGTCCCTCTATCTGATCCGATCTTCAATATTTTGATACTCTTCTCATTCTGGATCAGTTTCATCAGATTGGTAAGATGTTCCTTGGTTTCACTTTTCTTCTTCATGAAAATCACCTAAGTATATCTTGAATAATCATCCACAACAGCTAGGCAGTATTTCTTTCCACCATTGCTGACTGGATCAATGGGTCCAAATAAGTCCATATGTAGTAGCTCCAAAATCCTTTCAGAGGATTGATGCTTCTTACTCTTGAACGATGACTTGATTTGTTTACCCTTCTGACAGGCGTCACAGAGCTTGTCTTTGCTCATGACTGTTTTTGGAATCCCTTCTACCAAATCATTCTTGATTAATCTGTTGATGGTCTTGAAGTTTAAGTGATTCATTCTCTTGTGCCATAGCCAGCTAACTTCGCTTGGTGTAGAAGCCACCAAACAAACACTTGAATTCTTGTCAGCAGAATTCCAGTCGACTATGTAGATATTCCCTTGTCTCTTTCCAGATAAGATTACCTTCTTTGTACCAATCTGTTCAACGTAGCACTTATCTGTTGAGAAGATGACTGAATATCCTTTGTCACAAAATTGACTTATGCTTAGCAGATTATATTTGAGGCCTTTGACATATGAGACGTCAGATATCTCTATGTTTCCTCTGATCAATCTTCCTTTAGCTTTAATCTTGCCTTCTTTGCTGTCTCCAAATGTAACACTTGGACCATCCACAGCAACTGCATCAGTCAACTCATGTATGCTTCCACACATGTGCCTTGAACATCCACTGTCCAAGTACCAAATCTTCTCTACTTTACTCCTACTCCTAATCCTAACCTACAAAACAAAAATAAAATTGTTTTAGGTACCCTTATTGAGAGGGTCCTGAAGGATTAGTTCCACCTTTGACAACCCAAGATGTTGAAATCTTAGGCTTCTTAGGTTTCTGAGTTTTGACAGGAGCATGAACAGTTTTATTTTCATCATAGTTATCAGATAAGTCATGTTGATGATCAGTATGATAAGAATAGTGTTCATAAGCAGGGTAGGGTGCATGATAAGCAGGATATGCATGCATTGGATGAGCAGGGTAAGGTGCATAGTAACTTGGAAATTGAGGTGCATGATACATAGGATGATATGCAGCAGGATGCACATAATATGACTCATTTCCATACCAAGCATTTTGATTTTTCTTATTTTTATGCTTCTTTGGTTTACTTACAGCTTGCTCATTAACAGACGACTTAGTTTTCTTACTAGTCTGATTAGTCTTAACCTTATCAGAAGACTTCCTAGGACTCTTCTGTTTGGGTTTACTAGTCTGTTTTTCTACACTAGGCTCTTTGCTCTTTTTAGCCTTAGGAGATTTCTTCTCCTTTACCACTTTCTCAGATGAGGTAGGTTTAGAAGTTTGAACATACAGAATGACCTTACTGTTGTCAGCAGAAATGAATTTTTCAGTATGATTCAATTCTAGTTTATCCTTTTCTAAAGGTGTCTCCTGTTTACTAGATGTATGCAAGGATGCAACAGTTGACTTATCATGGGACTCAATAATTTTCTCAAGTTCCATGATTTTTCCTTTATAGACCTCACATTCAGCTTTCAGAGATTCATGCTCTTGCTCAAGCTGTTTATACTCAGCAGATTCTTTAGGCTTTTCAGCTTTGAGTTTCAGTGAGTTATTTTGCTCTTTTAGCAAGTTCATCTCTTCCTTAAGCTTAACAAATTCTCCAGCAATAGTAGTATTATTCAACATCATTTGCTCTAGAGAATTAAATAGTTCATTATCTTGAGGAGTTACCTCATCCTCTGAGTCATCAGATTCCTTAGCCATCAGGCAGAGGAGAGCAGGTTTCTCTTCATCAGAAGATTCTTCATCAGACGTGTCTGAATCTGAATCAGATGAGTAGACAGCCGCAAGCTTTTCTGCTTCAGCTACCATTGCCTTTCCTCTATGATGCTTTCTTTCCTTTCTGATTCTCTTCTCTTCCTCAGTGTATTTCTCTGCTTTTGGATATGGACAGTCTCTGATGAAATGTCCCAATTTCCTGCAGTTATAACACATTAGTTTTGCTTTATAATCATCTTTTTCTTGAGAAGAAGAGTTAGGTTTAGAAGTAGAAGAAACATGATTGTATTTGTTTTTCATCTTTCTCTTGTAGAACTTCTTGAAGTTGTTCATCAATAATGCTACATCTCCAGCAGTATACTCCTTCTTGTTGAGTAGTGATGCTTCATCAGATGAGTCCACATCTTTGCTTTTCTGTGCTGGTCTTCTGGTGTTTTCAGCAGCAATTAAGGCAGTTGTGGGTCCTGAAGTTGAGGTTTCTTCAATACCCATCCTAGGCAATTTATACTCGAATGCCTTGAGTACAGAGAACAGCTCAGTAAGAGAGATTTTTCCCAAATCCCTTGATTCTTCCATCGCTGTCACCTTCATGTTGAACTTAGGAGGTAAGGCCTTCAGTACTCTGATGGTTATCTCCTTGTCTGTGAAGGTTTTTCCAAGCTTCAATACTTCATTTAATATTCTTGTAAACCTTGTATCCATCTGATCAATGGTTTCAGAGGATTTCATCTTGAAGTTATCCAGCTTTTCTAGAGCAACACTCAGCTGATGCTCTTTTATGGCGTCGTTCCCTTCGCTCATATCTCTGACTTTATCCCACATCTCTTTTGCAGTTTTGCAATGTTTGACCTTGTCAAACCGATCATTGTCCAGGGCTTTAGTCATGATGAATCTTCCAACTTTGTCCAGATTAAACAGCTTTATCTCTTCGGCTGTCATCTCTGTTAAGTCTTTTTCCACCACCAGTTCAGCTTAATCAACTATAATGGTCTTGGTGAATTTGAATGGACCTTTTATGATACATGTATACATGTTGTCATTGTAGGCTGCTAGAAAGATTTCCATTCTAATCTTCCAGTCTTCAAAAGACATACCAGCAATGTGGGGAACATGGCTGATACAATCCATTTTTCAAAAAATTTTGGTTTTTCAAAAAGATGCTCTTTTGAAAAGTTTTAAAAACCTTTGAAAAACACTTGGATCAAGCTCGTTGATCAGGCAGCTGATTCTAATGAACCACCTGCTCTGATACCACTTGTTGGTCCCAAGTGGTCAGAAGAGGTTTAAAGGGGGAGGGGGGTGAATAAACCTCTTTAAAATTTTCTATTTTAACTTTAAAACTTTTACTCTAACTGAACAGACTAAGCTGATCAGAATAGTTAGTTACAATTCTGTTCGCGAACAAATCTTTGAACAGCCTTGTTGACCACTCGTCTGATTATTACTTAGCTGATTTTGTTAAAATCAGTTTTAATACTTAGAGTACTTGCAGCGGATTTTAAAAGTGTTTTTCACAAGTAAACTTAGCAGTTTGAAAAATGTTTCCCCAGATTTGTAAAATCTCCTTTTGAATCCTTTTTCAAACAGTTAACTTAATGTGTTTTATGCGACTGAAAATATGCAGGTAAAATGCAAATGAAACCACAAACAATTTTTATAGTGGTTATATGGATTTGAATATCCTTTAATCCACTCTTCCAATTCACACAGATCTTGGGTTATACTATAATCACAAAGTTTACAGTATACTCTGCTTGCGCCAATCAACAAATGAAACGGCCACAAGTGCGCAGTAGGAAATCACTAAGAAACTCCTACTCTCCGAAGTAATATCACTCACTTAGACGGATATCTACTTCTCACAACACTCTTGATTACAAAATCACTCAGAAGATGTATTTTTCTTGGATCTTCAACTCTGCTTTCGTCAACAAATGACTCAGCTGATGAGTGAGCTGTTCTTGAGACTTAAAGAATTTTGCTTCGAAAATTTCTCAGAGATTGTGTTGCTTATTTCTTCTTCGTCTCTTTCAGCTATTTATACTTGAGGATTGAAAAGTGTCCGTTGAAGAGAGACAAGATTCAAATTCCTTGAGTACTGGTCCTTAAAATCCGCGAACGGCTCTTTTGCAGTCTGTCCGTACTGTGAACAGTACTATTCTGCAGGCAGCATTAAATGCACCCAGCTGATGCGAAGCATTTCTTCAATCATTTGTCTTTAATAACCTTGTACTTCAGCATTTATTACTCCAAGGGGCATTTATTACCGTTGGGAACACTTCATGATCTACTTCACTTGGCTGATAAAAGTACGCGTCTGATGGAGAACAAAGCTGATCTCAAACTTGAACAAATCTGATTTGAGTCGGCTGATTTTCACCAGTCTGATAACTTTTCTTCAGCAGATCAGAAGTCTTGGACCTTGAAACTTTGACTCTTCTGATGTCTTCTTTTACTTAGTCAAAATTCCTTGATAAGTTTATCAGCTAAGTTACTCCATACTTAGCCAAATATGAAGTTTTGGAATGCATCAAAACCTCCCTTATCAAACTTCCTTTAGTGCCTTCATCTTCATCCTTATCCAACAAGAGGATTTTCAGATACCTAAAGGGTACTGCAGACTATTTCCTTTGTTTTCAAGGAAAGGGATTATCGCTGAAAGGCTACACAGATGCTGACTGGGGTGGAGACTTAGATCGTCGTAAGTCCACTTCCGGATATGTTTTCTTACTGAATGATGGCGCCATATCATGGAGCAGCAAGAAACAAAAGTGTGTAGCACTATCAACCATGGAATCAGAATTTGTGGCATGTTCAACTGCAGTACAAGAAGCTGTTTGGTTGCGGAGATTTCTCCTACATTTGGGGATAGTAAGTAACTTTGAATGAGCTGTGACTATTTACTGTGATAGTCAAGCAGTTATGTCTTACACTAGAGACCCCAAATATCATGGACTGACCAAACACATTGACACAAGATATAACTTTGTAAGAGATATCATTGAGAAGAAAGAGGTGACTATGAAGTACATTTTTACGCATCAGATGGTTGCTGATCCTTTCACTAAACCTATAGCTAAAGTGGCTTTCATAGGTCATACCAAGTCTTTAGGACTGCGTAGAATTTAAATTAATGGATTCTGTTAAGAATGTTATTGCCACTAACATTGATATACTAATGTTTTATGTATATACACATATTTTGTGATCTATTTTAAAATGTCTTCTTTGAAAGGTATGTCGGATAAGTAGAGATTGACTCTCTCACATGAGCAATCGTCTCTGGCATGGAGAGTGTGCAGAGATGAGACTTTCTCAATCAGATGAAATTGGCTCATTCACATAAGACATCGCCTCTAATATTTTGAAATATGCAGAGATGAGGTTACTATGTATAAAGTAATGGAAATGGATTCCCCACCATCCATTGTACTTATCTTAAGCCAGATATGAGTTTTCTTGAGAGTTGAGGCGAGGACGACGAAAGGAGAAAACTCGGATTTGGGTATCGAGGAATACTTAAACTGAGATCTGCACGATACAGATTTACAAATCGTTTGTAAATGACATACACTTCTGCACGGGAAGAAAAGTGTCGTAACACGTGTTTTCGTACCACGTGTGCTAGGTGACCACAAAGGTTAATGAGCAAATGTGTCCCTGCTTTCTCATTATGTGAGACCTTGAGGTTCTAGGGAATCTCAAATTAATGCCCTTAAGACTTTTGGCAGTTTCTTATGATTTCTCATTGGTGTTGCTACTTTAGCACGTTACTAATAGCCATGAATCATACGGCGATGCGGTGCGTGTCTAGGAAAGCTGCTAAAGTGAAATCAGAAGATCCTTGTAGGAAAGGAAGATTATCTTCAACTTACATCCTACTTGCATTCACCAGCTGGCTAGCTAATTACATTAAACTTAATTGTTTAGAGGTGAAATTGTGAATACAGAGTAGTATTGGCCAAAGAGTCGAGTATGCCCTATAACCAAGGTTGGAGGGATAAGGGATACGTCGACTGGTGTAGTATGAAAGATATCTAGGGAATAACGAGAATAGTCCTCTTCTGGAATTTGTTTCCTTGAGCAGCTATATCACCCTAACAAGTATATAGCAACGTGCTCGTATACTCGCCGGGTCACACTGCCTATTTGCGTATACGAAATTTTGGATGTAAATTGAATTGATCACTGAAAGCACGGGGTCAGCCCGCACGTGCGAGTGGGAGATGTTGGACTGATTCAATTTGGACCGGATCGGATCTGGGCCGACCTGAACTGGATCTGAGATCCAGTTGATTAGTAGAGAGTTTTAGATAACTCCCTACTAACCCACTCCTATTATTAGGCCACTACCTCTCTCTCTCTCTCTCTCTCTCTCTCTCTCTCTCTCTCTCTTTCTCTTAAGGCAGTTGAATAAAATAGAATACGTTCAATTTTATTCAGACTACACAACACAATTTCAAATTGATAGAAAGAAACAGAGAGAAAAATATTTGAGAGAAAGCAAAAGAGAACACGTATTTTCTTTTTGAGGTAGATTGTTCATCATTCAGAACACATTGAAATCCCGAGGTTCTTAGGCAGTGATCAGAATCTTCTTTCCGTTCGTGATTGGAGATCGACCAAGGATATTTGGATATAACCAGAAGTCAAAGAAAAGGGTTTGTGATTCAATTGCCGGTTCGAATTATCAAGTATGATCCTTTATTTTATTTGCTTTGAATTTTTGTATTTAAGGCATGTATGTTGTTTGAAAACCAACATTTGAGAGAGTGGTTTGAGAAATAAAGTAGATGTAGGTTTTTTTGGAAGAATTAGGTTGTAGGTGTAAGATGTGTAAGACTTTATGTCAAATCATGTTTGTTGTGAGATAAATTGTGCAAGAGATATGTTACTTTATGTCAAATCAGAGTAGAGTTTGTATAGGTTTTGTTTATAGATAAGAAAATTGTTGTTTGTTTGGGTTTTGATAAAGTAGTTTAAGAAAATTGAGAGATGAAAAATTTATTTCAAAAAATAGAAAACATGTTTGTTTGGCATTTTCCAAACACGAAATTTTTTTGGAAAACGCCAAACAAACAGGCCCTAAGCTTTTCCTATAAATTTAATCTTTTGTATGGATATAGAGATGGGTCGGAGCTGGAGGGACCGATTGAATGTATGGATAACCACGTCATATCTGAACAGAGTGGCATAATCAGTTGTGAGAATACTACTGGCTCCCAGTTTTGGCCTTTTCAAACAGATATGAGATATCCTTTTTAATACAAAGGTTCTACGTCAAGATTTATCATTTAGGACCATTGGGGATAAATTCACTTAATTGTGAAAACCATGGATTACTTATAAAAGAAATAATGAATTAAAGTTTAGTTTTCGGCCCATATTTCGATTGCTCAAACATTAGAAACTTTTGTAATTTTTGGGAAATTTCAAGAAACATTTGAAAAAATTGTAAATTCAAGAAAAATATCAAAATAGAAACTAATTACATTTTTGTTTCGATTCACTCCAAAATAGAAAATTTTCATCGTGTCGGTGATCGAAATTTTGATGCATGTGTGAAACTAACACTTTTTTTCCTCGAATTAGTATATATAGCTAAATCACATAATAGAACTAAAGGCATCTCCAGTGAGTATGAACTCCCCTTATCCTCAGACTCTCATTCCCCTTCAGACTCATCTTTTATTAATCATCTTCAGTGACTCAATCTTAATATTATATTTAATTCCAATTATCATACTTCCTTACTCTCACTTAATCTTTCCAACTTTTTAGGATGATAATAATATTAATAACTAATAATAATAATAATAATAATAATAATAATTAAGTCAATAGTAAATTAAATATTGGCATTAATAATAAGTAATTTAACATTGGCCTTAATAATAACTAATTTAGCATCAACATTAATAATAAAAAATATTTAATAATAACAATACAATAACATTACAATAATTAGTAATTCATATATGGAAATTCATCGCCGTTGCCACCATTATTGTCGTTGTTGTTGCCACCGTCGTTGCCGCTGTTATTGTCACCACCATTGCCTTGATTGGACGAGCCTCCAGATGAACCTCCAAATAAACGAGTCCCAATGGTGGTCATGTGTAATACTTCCAATATATATTTGACAGGGTTATGTCGTTTTTGATTTAATTTATCGTATTTAAATTATGTGACCAGTCTATTTTTAATCAACTAGTTGTATTAAATTTTAATGTAATTAATTTCCATAAATTTTTTTCTTTAACAATGTGATTAAATTTCAAAAAAAAAAAAAATTAATGTTAAGTTTATTACATAAAAGTTATAATATTACAAGTAATAAAATATCTTTATTAATATTAACTTATCATCATTTATTACACAAAATTCTAGTTCTCATATTTTTCCACTCTCAATTAATATTATTAATGATAGAGCTAAATAATAATAACAATTAAGAAACGTTGTACCTAAAATTATAATTTTACAAGTTATAAAAGTACAAAATGCACAAGTAATAAAAATAAATTAATGTTAAGATATTAAAATAATACATTTTTAAATATTTAAATGTTAATAGATAATTTATGTATATGTCATTTGAATTAAAAAAAAAAAGAAATTGGGCTGGGCAGCCCATTTAAAGAAGAAAAAAAATAAGTATAGTCGTGCCCAGCCCAATTAAACAGAAAAATAAAATAAAATAAAAAACAAGAAATGGGGATTGGGCGCGTTGCCCAACCCCAAAAGGAACCCACCATCCCACACATCTGGGCGGTGGATGAACCCCTCAACCACCACTCCCTCCTTATAAATTTTCATTTCTTCTCCCCTTCCTCCATGGCTTTCCCTTCCCATCTATATAACGGAGATGCCCTAATTAACCAAGATCACTTCATTTTCGAACAATAAGAAACATAAGTAGTAACAACATTAGTCCCTTCAGCAATAGCATGCTTTCCCAAGCACCCCCGACAACACAAGCTTTACTGCCCCTTGAATCTCCCTCGCTGACATCGCACGCCGCCCCATATATGTCACCAACCTCGTCGCCTCGCGCCATTAATAACTATTAGTTACAAAAGTATGTTAACTTAATTATCACTATTTGCAATTTTCTTTATTCAAGGATGAACTTGAGATTTATTGATTAAACATTTTCTATCCAAATAAAAAAAAAAAAAAAAAAACATGAAATAAGAGAAATTACTAAGTGCAGCTTTTGCCAAGTAATGGGCCACCTCATTCCTATCGTAGGGTACATTTTGTGTCCAAATCAACCAAAAAAAAAAAAACAACAAAAGCCGAGAAATTACAAACTGCAGCTTTGGCAAAGTAATGGGTCAACCTCATTCCTTATCGCAAACCAGCAAAGAGGGAAAACAAGAGGCCAGCTATCTCTTTATGTGATCAACAATGGTCCCATAGTTCCAAATATTTTTAAACTTTTTTCATATATTCTGATATAATTAGAATTGATAAATATTTGATTATATACTCAAGTTAAAAATATTGTGCTAGTTTTAACTTTATAGTCGAGAGAATTGTATTTTTGGTATGGAGTTTTAGGTCAATTTTTTTTTTACACAGCTTTATGTGTTTAACACAGCTGGTATAGCACTTTAATAAATTGTGACACATTTGATACAACCGTTAAAAATTGTCGCTAATGGCGACGTAACAGATAAGTATAATTGTAAAGACACCATTACTTATGTTTACTGATAATTTTACCCAGTAACATTTCAGGCTACCAAAAAAGCCCCATATCTCCAAGTTAAATTGACTCGTATAAGACCACGTGCAAACCAATTTAAAAATATTACTTATTTTATTTAAATAATTAATTAGATTTATAAGCAATATTAATAAATTAAATAAAAAAAATAAGAGAACTTTCTTTTCAAATTGATAACGCCGTGAGAACGTCGTTATTACCTATCTCTTTAAGCCCAAAATATCTTGTTTTGATTCGAGTTTTCTGTTTGTCTTTGCGTGTTTTCGTGTCTTTTGTGCTTTTGGCCCCTTTGTTTGGCCTTTGTTCGTTTTTGTGTTTTTGTTCTCGTTTTGATCGTTTTCTCCGTGGTTTGTAGGTATTGACATCTTAGAGAGATTCGGAGTTGCGTATCAATGATGCGAGTCGCTCTACCCACCCCGCGAGTCAAGCTTGAGCTTCAAAGGAAATAGAACTCGTAGCAAATTGTACAAGAATGTAGATAGCTGCTCACTAGAACTTGCATAAATATTTCATGGATGATCCAAATGAGCTGAATTTTGGATATGTCATAGATGAGTGAGTTAGCTACGCTACGGACTTTACGGATCTGCATTCGGAGTTCGGAATCAAAAGATATGCTACTCGGAAGGAAGTGTGGCAGAAAGCTCGCGGCCGCGAGGTTCAAGCTCGCGGCCGCGAGGTGTTGGCAGAAAGTTTCTGCCCAGCTCTCGCGGCCGCGAGGTTCAGGCTCGCGGCCGCGAGACCTGCTCTGTTTTTCTGCGGGAAAAACAGGGGTTTTCTTGTATTTTCCCCCTTTTCCCCCACTTGCATTTCTAAATCATTTAGGGGGCTTTTGGTCTTGTTCCTTAGGGTTAAGAGGGGAGAAGAGGTCACAACTTGAAAAAAAATCTCAATTCATTCCACTCTTGGCCGCCCTTTCCTCTCAAGTCTCCTTCAACTCTCTCTTTAATTTTTCTTGCTTTTTCTTGTAATTGAAGACTCCACCAAGGGGGTGAGTTAGTCACCACCCTTGGGGAGTGATTAGGTGGTGATTAAGGGGAGGAGAATTCATCTCTCGATTTCATTCCGATTAGGTGATATTTTTCTATTTCCTAGTTGGCATTGATTAGGAGATTGATGTTGTATTTCCTTTTTATATGAATGATTGTGGATTTGAATTCTCCGGATTTATATATATTTATGTTATTGTTTGATTAAATGATGTCTTGATGATTAGTATGGTGCTTATTTGTGTTCGTTAATCCGATTCCGTGTTTATTGTTCGTCTTGTGGTTTGACAACCTTTGGAGATGAAAGTTATTGATTCTTGATTGCTATATTTAGTGATTTTGAGGATTTGATTATGAATTTGGATTGTGATTCGATTTTAGGATAGACATATACCTATGTCATTTCATATTCGTTTAAGGTTTGAGTTTAAATGACATCGATTAGATTTTATTCCGTTTATACGTAAATTGGATTAGTTTAATTCGATAGGTTGGTATGCTATCAAAAGATACATACGAACGTCCTTGAATCCTTGAATAGCAAATACGAGCATAAGATATTAATTGTCGAGTCATTGTTATCGTTTGATTAGTTATGTGTGATGTTGGGTTATGTTTGATTTGTTGGGTTTATGTTTTTATCGCACTTTTGGCCATCTACCTTTAATGCAACCTAAAACGTTGAAGGTTAGGCAAGTGATGATTTGTGGATTTCAACCTAGGATAGGCTTATACCTAGTTTGGTCCGTGTTTGTATAATGAGTTCGTTCGTGAATGCATCAAATAACTTAGATTCTCTTTATTCGGGGATTTGGGTTAGTCTTAGGTCCCGGGTGACAACGGCCCACCTTAGAGTCCTCTAATGGATTCGGACTTTCCTTAGAGCATCGGATGACAGCGATGTTCGTTATTGATCCGGAGATGGAGAGTTTGGGTAGATTGGTAGAGTTAGGTCAAACCGACCGGGAGACTTAACTAAATTGAACTCACAAACAACAACTAAATCTAGGATTGTTTGCATAGCTTACCTAACAACCGCATGATTTATCTACTTTAACTAATAGCTTATGAATCCTCCTTACCGCGTAATTAACTCCCCATTTACTTGCTTTCGTAGTTAGATTTATTTTACCGCTCGTAGTTAAATAAAATCACCCTTATCAATATTTGGGTTCGATCTTTTTGTATCAAGCGTTCTTAGATGAAATAAGCCGTCGATTGATTCGTTTATTCCCACCTTTTACCCATTCGTTGGGATTCGATACTCGGTATGTACTTATCGTTTTATATTACTTGTAACGACCGTATACTTGCGTGTTTGCGTATTAGTATTTGGAACGCAACAAGTTTTTGGCGCCGTTGTCGGGGAATGTGGTAACGTGTGGAGTAAATGACGATATTGATGGCTAGTTTTGTGTTTGATAGCTTTATACTTCGTGCTAATTTTGATCTTTTTGTTTCTTTGCGAGGTTTGATCGGCCTATTGCGAAGAGCTTAAGGATTTTGATGAGCCTGTTTTGTGGAATCATGGACGATGGGAGTAGTTTTGGTGAAAATCAATTCATCCCTCGTATCAAGTCAAGCTCGTGACTTAAAACAAGCATTATTTCCCTTTTTCATCATCTTGTCTTGTTTTGTTTTGTTTTGCTTTTGTTTGTGTTGTGTTGTAGGTGATGATTGTGCATGATAACGAAGTAATGGCAAGCATGATTGAGGATCCGAGACGGAAGTCAACCACGGAATGCACGGACTCCATGATCGACAAAAGGGCGTAACCTTTACATTTTTGCATTCCGTTTGGTTTATTTTGCGCTTACAATGATATATCTATATGTCCGTACTTGATTGGTTTAGATTATCTATGCTTGCTTGAATTGGATAGAGCCGTGCTCGATCATTTACCTTGTTGTTTTCTTTGTTTTGTTTGTTTTTCTTTTCTTTGTGTGCTTGCGTGGATGTCGTGTCGACCTCCCTCCATTTTTCTCAATTCACACAATGGGGACATTGTGCGTTTTAAGTTTGGGGGGAGAGAGGTCGCAAGTACTTGCATACATGCTAGGTCGACCCGCCAAATTTTTTCAAATTCTTATTATTATTTGAGTATGCTTCTACAAAATTTGAGCACATTGGCTAAGGCTAGATTGTATTTGAGGTGGATAAAGAACTTTAGTGATAATAGGATCTAGGACTCCTCTTGCGTAACTTAGTTTCTCTCCAATCTTTAGTTTGAAAACTAAGTGTGAAGAGAGCAAAATGACTTAAGTTTGGGGGAGTGAACCCTTTTCGAGAATGAAAAACCTTTGAACACCTAGCTCTTAAAAGAAATGAGTAGAGAAGTTGCTATAAGATTTATATAATAGAATTAATCTATTAAATATTATTACAATAATAAATTTTAATTAAAAATGTTTAATATTTATTAAAATGATAAATAATTATAATTTATAAACTAAATCCCAACCCACCGCAACCCCTTAACGACAGGCCGCCTGAGCTACAAGGGAAAGCAATGGAGAAAAAATAGTCATTCCAGTCCAGCGATTTTCCTTTCTCCACTCCGATCCTGCTTCCGTACCCGTCGTTCAAGCTCGGCAAATTCCCATACCTTTGTTTCTCCTCCAACGACAGCTTAAAAATAAATTAATATCGATCACAGCTAATTAACTCATTACCTTGTGCAAACCATGAGCTCGTGGCTCACGCCATGATTGACAACTTGTGCGGCCTAGGAATTGGGAGAAGGGGGTGGGTTGGGTTTTAGTAAATTATAATTATTTATTAGTATTTATTATTTTAATAATACTATTATATAAATTTTATACCTGAAAATAATATTTTCTTTACCTTTTTATATTTACGTTAAAGTATTATTTAGTTATTAATATTGTTTATAAATTAAATTAGTTATTTAAATAAAAATGTAAAATTATCAAACTGGTCTGCACGTGGTTTTGTTCGAGTCAATTTTAAAATTTGACAATAATGTAGACTAAAATCGTCACTATATTTGGAGATATGGGGTTTTTTTTGTGCTTGAAATGTTATGGTGTAAAATCATCAATCAACATAAGCAATGATATCAACTTGGCAATTAGACTTAACTGTCAGGTCACCATTTAACTGCAATTTTTAACGATTGTACCAAATATGTTGAACACATAAAACCGTGTACTAAAAATGGAAATTTACCTAAAGCTCAGTACCAAAAATACAATTCTCTCCTTTATAATCTTATCAAAATTAGTTTTCTTTTTCTATTAGAGTATGCATAATAGTAGAATAAGATTCAATTCTTCCATAAGCCAGAAAGCCTATTTCAAGAAAATTGACAACACCTTCATATGACAGAATTATAAATACAACTATACAAGTATATTAGTTCTTGATATATAATAATTTATAAACTCTAATTGTGTGTACATTATATTATATTGTATTAGTAGTAGAATTACATAGATATCATTCATAAAATTTTGTAAACTAAAAGTTGTGAGCAGTGCACTATGCTAAAATCTAGTAAGTGAATGTATCCCATGAAAAAACCAAACACGAATTCTTGCCAAACACTCCCCTTTAAAAAAAAAAAAAAAAAAAGAAAAAAAAGAGAGATTTCTTGCTACACACTAGAGAACCCACCACGTGTCACCATCTTAAACCCCCATAAATTTTTCGAACACATATTCACCGTCCATACCCACCAACATAGAATCAAATAATATTAAAAAAAAATAACACTAGCTGGAAGAGGCACGAGTTCTCTAAGTACCATGAGTCATTCTTTTCTATGAGCTAATGGATTTCTATTATGGAATTTTAGTGTTCCCACGTACAACGCCAAATGATTACTTGCTCATAATCTACCAAATTAAGTATCTTCCTCGATCCATGTGATATGGACATGTGGACATGTTCTTCTTGTTCATCCAATAAAAAAAATCAACTTTAGATACCGTATCAAATATGATTTCAATGAAATTCCTTCAATGCTAAGTAAGATATATGATCTTAAAATTAAGAGTAAAGAATATCTGAAAATGTAGTAAGTTTGTGTTGTAATTAATTTGTAACTTGAGCAATAAGATTGACGTAATATAGAGGTAGTGGATCTAGGGTTTGTATCAGTCGAGTGGCATTGATGTACGAAGGTCTGATCAACTACAATGCAATAGGATGATTAGCTCATAATGAAGTATCATATATTATATTATTATGATTTACAATATTATTATAGATGTAGTGGATCTAGGGTTTGTACCCTAGAGGCCAGTCGAGTGGCACTGATGTACGAGGGTCTGATTAACTAATGTAATAGGACAATGAAAAACAATATGATTCACTGACAACATTCTAAAATTAATTACACTAAATGTTAAATTTACTTAAAAAAAAAAATCAACCGCAACAATGAAAATCTGAATAAAACAATCTATAGTTTTTATGCATAACCTCACTTGTTTGAATATTTCAATTAACAAGTATAAATTATATATATTTCATGAATTATATGTCTCATTAAGAATTAATCGCCTTTTTCTTAATACTTAAAAACTCAAACCAAACTTTTTGTTTATTGCGCCTTCTTTTACTGGATTTTATTTTGTGGGATTAGAGATAAAGGTGAGAAAGAGTTTTGTTTGAATAGACTAAGCTGAGGATGGATTTTGTTTTCCCACATCGATATGTACTTCCTCAAACTTTTTTTTTTTAATTTATGGTTTTGAAGGATTTCACACAGATTAAAAAATATAATAAATTGTCATTTTTAAGTCATAAAACACCCTTTTAACCAAATAATCGCAGTATTATTTAAATTAATTACAACCATTAATAAGAAAAGTGAACTTGATAGAAAAAAATTAGTTATACATTGAATTTCAAGAAAGATAAAAAAAACGTAAACAAAAATTTTTCCAAAGCCAGAAAAAAAAAAGGGAGAGAGCACTACATAGTACACTAATAATAAAAATAAAATCGAAGTGTTTTAGAGTGTGTGTTAGTGTAATTGTTTGCTCATAATTATGGTCGTTTATACCAAAGTGTTGGACAACGCGAACATAGTATATTGTTCTATGCCAGTTGTTCTCTGTCTAATCAGTTTGTCTTTGTTATATTAATTTATTGTAATTATCAAGAGACCCGTGAAAAAATAAAATATTGAATGTATTATTCAGAGTATTATTAAGTGTTACAATACAAATTAGTAATTAATTTTGCAATTTCCACATATCTTATGACTAGTGGTGGCAAAATATTGAAGGGTTGGACGGGATTTATCTTAACCATGACGGGTATTGGATTTTAGAAGATAACATAAAATTCTCTATTAAAGATTATGTATAACCTAATTTGTTGTATTATATTAATTTATTTAATTTGTAAGGTTTTCCTATGAGTTATATGAAAATTTGATACCAAGCGAGGAAATTTTCTATTGTAAGTGTGCCAAAATGTGTGAAGTTACATCGTTTTGTTATAAAACTTGGGATAAAAGGGATGAACTTGTTGTGTAAGCAAAGTAATATGTAAAGGAGGATATAAGATTATATAGTTGTTCTTATTCTTGTTCTTCTCCTCATTACAAAATGAACTCATCTATTTATAGAGTTCAAGAGTACACATGTCATACAAAGAAGAGTGATGAGTGTCTTCATACATGTCTTGCAAAGGAAAGTGATGGGTGACTTCTCATGCATTGTGATACATGGCTATACTTAGAAGCATCCATATGTTCTTTGCCTTGCCACACTTATTCTAGCTTTGACACATAAATATGTTATGTGTTATCTCCTTATGCAACCAAATGGAAGAGTCTTGTGTTGACACCATATAACTTGAGGTTTAAATTGCAATGAGCATCCACAACATATGTAGATATTTCATAACACTCCCCCATGGATGCTCATTGCTTCTGGAGTATGCCTCGTTAAAACCTTGTCAAGAAAAACTCATTGGGATAAAAACTTGAACGAAGGAAAAAAAGTACATATCCAAAAGGGCCTTATAAGCGTATAACACTGCCTCGTTAAAACCTTGCCAAGAAAAACCCAGTGGGATAAAAACTTGGACGAAGGAAAAATAGTACAGTGTAAGTGACGTTAATTACACGCTCCCCCTGATGCCGACATAAGATCCACAAGTCGCCGCATTCCAATGTTGTAAACCATCTTCCTGAATGTTGTAGTTGGCAATGCTTTAGTGAATAAATCGGCAAAGTTGTTACATGACTGAATCTGAAGAACGTCTATATCACCATTTTTCTGAAGCTCATGGGTAAAGAAAAACTTTGGTGATATGTGCTTCGTTCTGTCTCCTCTGATATATCCATTTTTAATTTGAGCAATACAGGCGGCATTGTATTCATATAATGATGTAGGTATATTCTTTGTTGAAGTCAACCCACAAGATTCTTGGATATGTTGAACTATTGATCTCAGTCATAAGCATTCTCAACTTGCTTCATGCAATGCCAAAATTTCAGCATGATTGGAAGAAGTGGCTGCTAGAGTTTGTTTAACAGATCGCCATGATATTGCAGCGCCACCACAAGTGAATACATATCCACATTGTGATCTACCTTTGTGTGGATCAGAAGATAATCGGCATCTGCATAACCTGCTACATGTGCCTCGGCATCTCTAGAGTAAAATAGACCCATGTCTATTGTCCCACGAAGATAGCGCAATATGTGTTTTACTCCATTCCAATGTCTTCATGTTGGTGCGGAGCTATACCTTGCAAGTAAGTTAACCGAGAAGACTATATCAGGTCTTGTACAATTTGCAAGATACATCAAGGCTCCAATTGCACTTAGATAAGGTACTTCAGGACCAAACAATTCTTCATTTTCCTCCCGATGACGGAAATGATCTTTCTTTATATCCAAAGATCGGACAACCATGGGACTGCTCAATGGATGAGCTTTGTCCATATAAAATCTCTTCATAATCTTTTCTGTATATGCCGATTGATGGATAAAGATTCCAGTTGATAAATGTTCGATCTGCAGGCCGAGACAAAACTTTGCTTTTCCGAGATTTTTCATCTCAAATTCTTTGAGAGAATTGCATTTGTGGTACCAAACAATATAGTGATTCCAACTTGTGGTACCACAGAAAATGAGGTTGATCAATTTGGTACCGCAATTTAAGAAATTGAATCACATTTGGTACTTCCGTTAAAATTGGCCGTTAACTGCTGACGTGGCCGTTAAGGTTAATTGCAGAATTGACCCCATTATTTATATTGACTGACAATTATGTCCCTAAATTTTTAAGTTGTCAAAATAACCCCATATCTTCAAATTTACTGATAATTTTAGTCCACATTGTTGCCCAATTTCAAAATTGGCTCGAATAAAACACTTGCGGACCAATTTAGACTAACAATTATACCCCTAACTTTTCAAGTTGTCAAAATAACCACATATCTTCAAATTTACTGATAATTTTAGTCCACATTGTTGCCCAATTTCAAAATTGGCTCGAATAAAATACTTGCGGACCAATTTAGAGATTTAACTTAATATATTTTCATATGTATTTAACAATTTAATTTATAAATAATATTAACAAACCAAATAATACATGAACACAAATTTGATAAAATATTAATTAAATCTAAAAATTTTATAATGATATGAATATATATAATATTTATTATATCTAAAATTTATATATATATATATATATATATATATATATATATATATATATATATATATATATATATATAAACCTTTCTTCCCCAACCCACCCCCAACCAACCCCCCCTCCCCAACCCAAATCCCAGGCCGCCGGCGGCCTGGGATTTGGGTTGGGGAGGGGGGGGGGGGGGGCGGCCTGGGATTTGGGTTGGGGAGGGGGGGGGGGGGGGGGGGGGTTGGTTGGGGGTGGGTTGTGGGAAGAAAGGTTTTATATATATATATATATATATATATATATATATATATATATATATATATAAATTTTAGATATAATAAATATTATATTTAAAGAAGTGGGCACGTGCAAGGAATAATTAATTCTTGTCTATTGTCATATTAATTTATTGTTACAGCTATATTTTAATTCTTTTCATAGAACAATGTAAAAGTGAGGAATGATAAAACCATTCTGTCCCTTTTCTTAGCGAGAAATAGTGATACACCCATTATGTCTTATTCCCTACCACAAAAGTATCCGATTATTTTTTTCGGGTAATTTTAATTTCACAATTTGGAATTGTATAATTACGATTGGTCGACTAGTGATCAACTATAGATTAAAATTTTAATTTTGGTGACTTGTAGTAGTGATTATTCTTAATAGGGATGGTCCAATTTATTATTGTGTTTGTTAATTTTGTAACGTCATCGGTTGGTCCCTTAGATTTTCTGGCTTATTATATTGTATTTTTATTATTGTAAAGATATATATGTATTTAAATGGGTTATTGGCATTTTGCACCCTGAAATTATAGAGTTTTGATACTTTGCACCATGACATAAAAGTTTTAGCACTTTGCACCTTAAAAATATACTGTTATTTATTTGGCACTTTGCACCCTAGTGCATGTGTGTTTCAGTGTAAAAATTCATTGGTAG
The DNA here is from genome assembly GCA_003313485.2 of Penstemon barbatus. Lineage (NCBI taxonomy): Eukaryota > Viridiplantae > Streptophyta > Magnoliopsida > Lamiales > Plantaginaceae > Penstemon > Penstemon barbatus. The sequence continues at coordinate 22,315,480 of CM064877.1, read as the reverse complement.
AAGGGTAGAATAATTACAATTTTGTTTTTAATTTGCACCTTGACAATATAGATTTTGCGCCTTTAAAATATAGAATGTTGGCATTTTGTACCCTAAAATTATAAAGTATTTAAATATATTTTAAATTGTTTACTACTATAATATATATAGGAACGTTTTGTAATTAAATTAGCTAGTTCATGAAAAGTGTTTGGAATTCACCTAATTAACCAGGCATCTTTTTCTTTTCATTTCTTTTCCCCGTGGAATAACCTAATTAACCAGGCATTATGACTCTAATTGTCTCAGTTCAATTGAAAGAAAATAAATAGTAAACTTCATTTGCTTTACATTTTTGCTCATCTAATTATATGTCCCTAAATTTTGCTCATTTAATTATAGTACAAGGTCGAATTATTAATCTATTTACTAACTTGTTATATTGAGATATTTTATCTATAAGATGTTTTAAGTATTTCATATATTTATGTTCATACTATTATATAATATAATCAAAATTATTATGATCAAAATAAATTAAAAGATTATTTATTAGTAATTTCAAATTTACTTAATTGACTGGTTAAGTATAACAAGAGAGCGCAAATATTGAATACTTTTTGTATAACTTTTTGAGAAAGAAATGCATTTTTTATTCTAGTTGTCGCCAATTTAGGACCAAACCTACAAAATCTGCCGAAGCCGCCTCTAGACCGACTTTTTTAAATCAATGTGGATCCTTCGTTTTACAAGGAGCAAGAAAAACGGATTTTTCCAACAAATTTTTCGACAGTTTTTTCGGAAAATCCGTCGAAAAATGGATTTTCCGACGGATCTGCCCGTCAGAAAATCCGTCGGAAAAAGTAGTGTCGGAAAACTTCGACGTGTTTTTCGACAGATTTTCACTTTAATTTTTAGTTTAATTTGAACTTATATCCGAATAATGAAAATGCTTTGATCGATACTGAAAAACCGTATTTCGGGATTGAACAAGGTTGATCGAGGATCGTCTGAAAAGAAGATTGCGAGGTTGTCTTTAATGATATCAAGCTCACTCGTTGGCAATGCAGCTAGGTCCACTACTCCTCTCGTAGTGATCTATTAAATATTCCTAGTACTAGTATGAATAATGTAATTTCTGATGCTAGTTAATTGGTCAATAAAATTCATTTAATTAAAAAAAAAATGTCCTACGAGCTACCAAAGGTACTTATTATTTTTCTTTTAGACAAAATTACAAAACTATGATAAAAAAAGATATGAGGTGAAAAGATCAAAATTACAATTTTATAAAGTTAATGAGACTAAAAATATTAAAGGTGTAATATCATGAAACTAACTAAAATACAATTTTGCAACTTCATTTATTAAAATCTAGATCTCAAAAATCACAAGTGACAAACGGGAAAGAAGTGGGCACGTGCAAGGAATAATTAATTCTTGTCAATTGTCATATTAATTTATTGTTACAGCTATATTTTAATTCTTTTCATAGAACAATGTAAAAGTGAGGAATGATAAAACCATTCTGTCCCTTTTATTAGCGAGAAATAGTGATACACCCATTATGTCTTATTCCCCACCACAAAAGTATCCGATTATTTTTTTCGGGTAATTTTAATTTCACAATTTGGAATTGTATAATTACGATTGGTCGACTAGTGATCAACTATAGATTAAAATTTTAATGTTGGTGATTTGTAGTAGTGATTATTCTTAATAGGGATGGTCCAATTTAATTTTGTAACATCATCGATCGGGTGGTCCCTTAGCTAGCTTATTAGACCTCTTAGGTGGTGTTTTCAAGAGCACAAAAAATCACTTTTCAGCACAAAAAGTGTTTAATGGTGTATTTTCAATTTCAACTTCTTTCGTTAGATTCTTTAAGAAAAAACTAAAAAGAACAAAAAGGCAGAAGCAAAAGAAGGGCAGCTTCTAGCTTTTGGTGGCATCTTTTCCGTCTTATTCGCAAACACTACCCAATAAAATATTTTTTCTCTTAAAATGCAAACACCTCCCACTTTATAATTTCATTTACTTTTAAGTGATTTTCAAAAATCTCAAGTCCAAGTAAAAGTTCAATCAATTGAAAACATCACCTTAATTAAAAAAAAATAACTTATTGCTACATCTTTGAATTTGACAAATGATATACGAACATGCTAAATTATTTAGAAAAATCATGGCATATATCAACCGACGCGTCAAAAATTTGTCTTTTATAAAACTAAAAGAGGGTACGTAATACATCCAACTTTTTTAAAGTTTAGACTAACTTGTATTTTTTAACCTGTTATCTAAACTTATTTGTATTTAATGTTGGTAATTTGTAGTAGTCATTATTCTTAATAGGGGATGATCCAATTCATAATTATTGTTTTGCTAGTTGAAACGTCATCGGTTGGTCCCTTGGGTTTTTCGCTCCTTAGACGGCTTCTTATCGCCGTTAAAAGTTATAGTTGATAGCAACGGTACAATTCTAATATTTAACCTACACAACAATTCAACCATGCTAAAATATTTAGAGAAAATAATGTCATATACAGGGCCGGCCCTGAGCGTAAGCCGCACATGCGGTCGCTTAGGGCCACCGATGAACGAGGGCCTCCAATTACGAAATATTTTAATAAATATTTATATATATTTATATGTACGTATGTAGTAATTATACAAAGATTCTTTGTGGCATAGATGGTAAACCTTTTGATGAGTGTGTGTGAGGTTAGTGTTCGAATCCTTGCATCTTCAAATTGCCTTTAACTTTTGTTATTTTTGTATGTGGAGCTAAAATTCTAATATGGAAAGTCCAAATGCATAGCTAAAAAAATCAGGCCAACATATTGACAATTAAATAAACCCCATTAATTAAGATAGACATTGTCTAAATCAAAAAGTAAGAAAATGAATCTTTGTATTGCAATTTTAAAATTTTGGAGTTGTGAGTCATGTGACCAAGAGATCCATATTAATATATCAAAAAAAAAAAAAAATCGACTTGATAATATTAAAATTTATTGATGATGGCTTTTAAGTATTTATTGTTTCAAACTTTGAATATTATTTGAATGAAACTTATGATATAGATGACTCATATATCAATTGATGCGTCATAAGTTTGCTGGTACGTAATGCATCCAACTTTATTAAAGTTTAGATTAACTTGTATTCATCTCCCACAAGTTGTACCGCTTGGAATTGAACACATATATTTGGTTCCAATACTGGTTATATGATCGTGCATTTGTTGCCTTTAAAAGTTATAGTTGATAGCATCATTACAATTTGATCTACAGAACAATAAAACCATGCTAAATTATTATAGAAAATCATGTCATATATCAATTGATGCGTCATAAGTTTGTTGGTACGTAATGTGTTTATTATAGAAAATCATGTCATCTTCCACAATTTGTCCCACTTGGAATTGAAACAGTAAATTTGGTTTCAATATTAATTATATGACCGTGCGTTTGTCGCCTTTAAAAGTTATAGTTAATAGTAACGATACAACTTCAACAGTTCAAAACTCCATATTTTAATTGAACAATCCCACACATTGGGTTTATTATGAAAACCATCTTATATACTTTACACTATATATGACACAATCTTAATAATTCATATCTACATAAGTTGTCGATTCTCCATAAAAATGTCATCTATGTAGTTAATTCTCGAAATACATGAATTAGTTTAATTAATTTAGAGCAAAATTTTATCACATTGCATTTGCAATGATAAATAGTACTTGCATAGATCTAATAATAAAGAGTAAAAAGACAAAAACACCCTCTATATTTTGTCTAACTCCGAAAAACTCTCTGTGTTATTTTAACTTCCAAAAAAACTTTTATGTTTGATTTTAAATACCACACTCGAACCAAGTAGTATATACTTATAATTTATTTTTGACTTTAGATGAAATGACAAGATTACCCTCATGTGTTTTTTTTTTAATATATTTATTCTTTTTGAAAAAATAAGTATATATTACTTGGGTCAAGTGTGGTATATAAAATCAAACACAGAGGGGTTTTGAGGATTTAAATGACACATAGGGGGTTTTTTGGGAGTTAAACAAAGCATAGGGGTATTTTTTTTCTTTCTATGTCAGGGGTAAAATTGTCATATCAAAAGCAAAATGTGAACATATACTCGCAATTTTGGCGTTTGAAATATAGTCTCTTATTTGGGGATGTATTTGACACTTATTTGAAATCATAGAGAATTTTTTAGGAGTTATAATAATACAGGAGGATTTTTGAGAATTAAATAAAGCATAGAAGGTATAATGAAAACTTTACATTATATCTAATAAACTACTAACCACTTGATAATTCGCACTTTATAAATACATTGTTCTTGCACTTTGTACCCTAAAATTAAAATATTAGCACCTTACATCCTTAAATTGTATTAGTTATCACAAAACAATGTGCATTTTGTATATACATAGGTGCATTTTGCAAATAAATAAGTAATTCTAGGATGCAATATATAAAATTTGAACTACAACATGCAAAGTGCAAAAAAATATACAGTTTATTCTAATATGCAAGATGTCATATACTCAAGTTTAATAGTATGTTTTATTTTCTAAAATACGGAAAATCTAATAATTTAAGATCACATATCTAAGAAATATGCAATACTTTAATTGAGATTTTTTTTTTCATTATAGTCTTTTAGATAGAAGTATTTATCAGTATAACTCAAACTGAAAATCATTTTTCTAAATGTACCTTTTGCGAGAAATCGCAAATTGCCAATTGGCACGTAGTTAGTTTAAGTTTTACATGTAAAGTAAAATTAGGATTCTGCTCAAATAGAAAATTATTTCTCTAAATGAATCTTGTGCAAGAAATCGCAATTGATTCAAACTAAAAATTATTTTCCCAAATGTACCTTTTGCGAGAAATCGCAAAAATTAGGAATTTTCCTAAATGTACCTTTTGCGAGAAATCGCAAATTACCATTTGCGATTTCTCGCAAAAGGAAAATAATTTTCAGTTTGAGTCAACTGCGATTTCTTGCACAAGATTCATTTAGAGCAATAATTTTCTGTTAAATTATTTTCCTAAATGTACCTTTTGCGAGAAATCGCCATTTGCGATTTCTCTCAAAAGGTACATTTAGAAAAATAATTTTCAGTTTGAATCAACTGCGATTTCTTGCACAATATTCATTTAGAGAAAAAAATTTCTACTTGCGATTTCTCGCAAAAGATACATTTAGAAAAATAATTTTCAGTTTTGAGCAGTCAACTACTGCGATCTCTTTACAAGATTCATTTATAGAAATAATTTTCTATTTTAGGAGATTCTTGATTTTACTTTACATGTAAAACCTACACTAATTAGGTGCCAGAGCTGGAAAAGATACACTTTCTATATATAAAAAGACAAAATAAAAGAATAATTTATTTTAGACTGAGAAAATAAAGATGCATTATCATAATCTGTTCTGTACAGTCAATATTTTCTGTTCTCCTCTTCATTTGCAGCTGCCCCTTTTTTGGTTAATTCTGTTTGAGTCAGAGACAATGACTAAATGACACCATCCATTCATAAGCCCTTTTCTTTCTCCTTTATAAAATAAAATAAAATTACACTTTCACAGTCCCATTTCTGAACTGAACACAGCTTTTCCCTTTTCATTATTTTTTTGGAGAGAAAATGAATATGTCCTATATAATTTTTTCTCTTCTTTTTTCTTTATTGTTCTTTACTCCAATCTACAAAGCTTCAAGAACAGAAGATGGGTCTGAAGCTTGGGGATATGTTGAAGTCAGGCCAAGTAATTTCTGAATCTCAATTTATTTGTTTCCTCTGTTTTATAGATATCAATTTCATGCTTTATTTATACTAATTAATTTTATGTAAATTGTGTGTATTTACACAGAAGCCCACATGTTTTGGTGGTATTACAAAAGTCCATACAGGACCCAAGATCCAAACAAGCCATGGCCTGTCATTCTTTGGCTTCAGGGTGGACCTGTAATTATTCTCAACTTTTCTGTGCAATTTTCATATTATGAAGCCAATTTATTTTTTTAATTTTTAAATTTGGGTATTTTGAAATGTGAACTTTTTAGGGTGCTTCTGGAGTTGGAATTGGAAATTTTGAAGAAGTTGGACCTTTAGACACATTTTTGAAGCAAATCAATCTTCTGAAAAGAATCAAAGTATTAATCAAGATCTGTCTGCTGATTTACAGAAGTTGAATATTGGAAAGAATGAAGAATATGTTCCCATCATACTACATGATCTCAACCCAGCTGATAACTCAAGTGCTGTTCAAAATCACAATGCTGATTGTCTAACAGACGATTTGCAAACAGCTGACAGACCAGAGACTGTTCAACAGACAACAAATGTTCAACAAACTACTACTGGAACTCCAACAGTAGTGTTGCAAGATCAAAACAAATGACAACATTATGATTTGCAACCTAATCTTAGATGGCTCAAGAATCACCCACCAGAGTTGGTGATTGGTGATCCTTTGGATAAAGTGAAGACAAGGAGAGCTGCTGCAAGTGATGCAATGTTAGTCAGCTTCCTATCTCAAATTGAGCCCAAACAGATTGAAGAAGCTCTTAGTGATTCAAACTGGATTGAAGCTATGCAAGAAGAGCTAAATCAATTTGAAAGGAATGAAGTCTGGTACTTAGTTCCTAGACCAAGTCATCAAAGAGTCATTGGCACTAAATGGGTATTCAGGAATAAAATGAATGAAGATGGTGTTGTCACCAGAAATAAAGCAAGATTAGGGGCCAAGGGTTACTGCCAAGAAGAAGGCATTGACTTTGAAGAAACTTTTGCACCAGTAGTAAGATTAGAGGCTATCAGACTCTTTCTTGCCTATGCTGCTCACAAGAATTTCACAGTCTATCAGATGGATGTGAAATCAGCTTTTCTCAATGGAGAATTGCAAGAAGAAGTTTACGTTGAACAACCACCTGAATTTGAAGCCTATCAATAAGAAGACAAGGTGTATCGTCTGAAGAAAACACTCTATGGACTGAAACAGGCTCCAAGAGCATGGTATGATACCCTATCTGATTTCCTCTTAATTAAAGGATTTCGTAAAGGTAAGGTAGACAAGACCTTATTCACTATTGAATGGGAAGAACATATTTTGCTTGTGCAAATTTATGTGGACGATATTATTTTTGGTTCAACTAATCAACAGATGTGTGATAAGTTCTCAAAGCTGATGCAGAACAAGTATGAAATGAGCATGATGGGAGAACTTAATTATTTTCTTGGCTTGCAAGTAAGACAGTTGCCTGATGGAATTTTCATCAGCCAAGCAAAATACACAAAGGATCTGTTCAAGAAATTTGGTATGGAAACTAGCTCTACTGCTAATATTCCGATGTCTACTAGTCTTCGTTTGGATAAAGATGAAGATGACAAATCAGTGGACATTACCAAGTACAGAGGAATCATTGGGTCACTGTTGTACTTAACAGCTAGCAGACCTGATATTATGTACTCTGTTGGGGTTTGTGCGAGGTATCAATCAAATCCTAAGGAATCTCACCTCTTAGCTGCCAAAAGAATACTCAAGTATCTTAAAGATACTGAAGATTTTGGATTGTGGTATCCTAGGGAATCTGGATTTGAACTAATTGGATATTCAGATTCTGACCTTGCTGGCTGCAAAATTTACAGAAAGAGCACAACAGGTGCCTGTCAGTTCTTAGGTAGTCGTCTGATCTCATGGATGAGTAAGAAACAGACTTCAGTATCAATATCAACTGCTGAAGCTGAACACATAGCTGCTGGAGCTTGCTGTGCACAAATATTATGGTTGAAGCATCAACTTGAAGATTACAACATAAAAATCAGTGGAATCCCTATCTACTGTGACAATACAAGTGCAATCAGCCTTACTCAGAATACTACAAGTCATTCAAGGACTAAGCATATTGAGATCAAACATCATTTTATTAGAGATCATGTGGAGAAAGGAAATGTCATGATAGAATATGTGTTTACTGAAAATCAGATTGCTGACATCTTCACAAAACCTTTAAGTGAGACAAGGTTTTCAACTCTAAGAGCTGAACTGGGTTTATTGAAATTGGATGCATAAGCTGAGGGGGAACTCAACAGAAGACTGAAGTTCAACAGCTTAATCATCACAGTTATCTTCAAGGATTAACTCTCAACAAATTAGTTAACTTATGAATTCTTAAAGTCAGGGGGAACGTGTAAGACTAGCGGTACTTCTGATTAAAAGATGAAATTTGTTGATGACAGTTAGTTGAAGTTATGTTTTCAACAGAAGATTAAAGTCTTGAAGATTGAAGATTTATTATCTAGCTGGATTGACAAACAGCCGATGAAGGTTATCAGTTATTGGATTTCACCGATAACAGCTTTGTCATCAGTACAGTAGTCCATCAGATAAGTATTTATTTTACTCATCTAATCACCTATGTAAAAGCTTACTGCATAAAACTTTCTATTTTAAAATACGCTTTTACAAGTGATATAAGAGCGGCACTTTTCCCGCTCCTCATTTAATGCTATTTGAATTTGAAAGGTCGTAACTGACGCCGCACGATCAGACCTGACAAGAAATGGATCTAACGGTTAGCTGGTATCACGGAAACCAAGATATCCTAACTCTATAAATCCAGATCTGATCAGCTGAGTAGCTCTTTACGCACTTAAATATTCAGAGAGCACTTGTGAGAAAATTTACTTGCAATTTTCTGCGAAATTTCTTCTTTTTCACTAACTTTCAAACATAATTGAGATGGCCTCTACTCAAGACTCAAAAGCTGAAGGGATGTACCTTGTGTACGAATCTTACTATCAATCTGGTACTACCCTGATGAAAGAACTGCTGGACAAGTTCTAATCGGCATCATTGGTAAATTTCATGGAATATCATGAAGGTTTGGTGTGGACTGATCAAGTTCTGGAGTACTATCGTACAACAACTGTTGATTTCTCTACACTGGAGATTAAGGCTACTGTAGGAGAAAAATCCATCGTTATCACTCCTCAACTACTCCACGAGACTTTTGGACTGACTAATAGCGATCGACATGACGTCACCGTTCTGACTGAGGACAAACATCAACAGTTCTGGGCAATCTGTGCCAAAAAGGGTGAGATGTTGACTGGCAACATTAAGAAGAAACAGATGACAGATGAATATCAGAGGATGGCTGATATGGTCTGCAAGCTGATAGAGAACTGCACCTTCTCTCAGGATGCTGTGACTATGAAGAGGTACAGTATTATGACTGCCATTTACTATGGATTGGAGGTGAACTGGTCCACAGTGGTTTGGTATATATTTGCTAATTTCTTGGATAAGAAAAACAAGAGCAAGGCCCCTCAAACAAATCACAGAATTACTCTTAGCTATCTGCTGTTCAAGATGGGCTGTGAGGTTACTAATGGGAAAGAGATCCACTCTGGCAAGGCAATGTCAAAGTACTTTCCTGTTCTGAAAAGAAAAGCCGATAAGGCTGATGTGGAAGAGGAAACAGAGGAACCAAAGGCAGTTCCTGCCAAGAGGCAGAGGAAACTTGTGAAAACTGCTGAGCTTGCTACTGCAACTCAGAAGAAGAAGGCTGTTGATGAGCCTAAGGAGAAAACTTCAAAGAAGCAGAAGACGGTGGATGATGCTGAAGCTACTAAGATCATTGATCTAACCACTGCTGATGTCAGGAATATGTCCCCTGCATCATCTTCAAGGACCCCATCTGCTGAAGTGCCTGATGAGAATGTCTCTCACAGGACCAGAAGTCAGTTGAGAGATACTGCTGCTTCCAGACCTTTTCAAGGAAGATCAAAGAAAACAGCAAGGAAGCAAATGACATTTATAGAGGAACCTACTGAGCTGGTGGACTTAGTAAGAGAGAGTCCTCAAACTGCTGAAAGACCTGTTGGAGCTGAAAAAGCCTTTGTTGCTGAACAGACTGATGCGCAACAGATTACTCAAGCAAAACCAACAGTTGAGGTTGCTAAACCTCAGGATAATCCTGATGTGATGATCATCCAACCCATTGCAGCTGCACCTCTTGCACCTGCTGCACCTAATCCTACCCCAGCTGACAAGGGAAAGAGAAAAGTCCTATTCAAGAGAAAGAAGGTCTCTGCAGCTGATAAGAAGAAAAGGGAGGAAGCTGAGCAGAGAAAGAGAGATGAGTTAGAACAAAAGAAGGCATTGGAACTAAGCAAACTTCAGGAAGCAAAGGATGCTGAAAGGAGAAAGATGTCTGAAGCTGAAAGAAAATGCTGAAGTTGCTTTGGTCATTGAGCTAAGTAAAACTGATGCTCATGGACCAGTTCATGGTGGAGGCATCAAGATTAATGAAGCTGATGAAGACAAACCAAAGAAGCCTAAGATGCCTGCTGGAGAGGTCAAGTCAAAGGAGAAGTATGAAATAAGGAGAGTGTTTGATATTGTCTATGCTGATAAAGATCTCTTCAAAAGGTTTGAAAAGACCTTGGCTTATTATGACCAGAAGCTGATGCTAAAGACTCTGTTCACCAACGAAAAGCCTAGATACATGAAATGGAGAGATTATAGGCTGAACAAATCTGTTGCAGAGCTTCAGAGTTGGAAGGAGTTAGCTGATGAAGAAAAATGGGTTCTAAGTTGGCTAAGGACTGACTCTATTCAGAAAGCTTTGGATTGTAAGGGATGTTATGCATTAATATGCTAAGGACTTTGCCTTAGAGGAAGCCAAAATAATCAAGAACACTTTGCCTGCAAAAAGAAGAAAATCTGATGATGCTGTTGAGAGGGCAATCAACATAGCTGTTATGACCGACTTGAAGAGATGGGCAGAAAGGTCAAGATATCAGCAAGGATGCTCAAGTGAATTTCCTCAGCTGCCAAGCATTCAACAGATCATATTTGGCAAAGAAGTCAAAGACTACTACGAAGTGCCCAAGGGAAACAATGCTTTTACAAATCCATGGATCATTGTGCGACAAATTCGTCAAACAACATCCTTTAATGATGATGGCAAGATCGTGAGTTTAGTCTATGATGATGTCACTGATGAGCACAAAGCTAACAAAGCTGCTGATGAACCCTTAGCAATTGAGTGGAATGCTAAGGAGTCAAAAGCTGATCAGGAGACAGAGCTGAAAGATGCCCCTGTCCACCAGGAAGAAAATGAAGGAAGGGATGCTGCTGATTCTTCTTCATCAAGTGATCTGCATTCATCACTGATGGAAGCCTTCCAGATGCTGATGGAAAATTCAATGAAAGAATTGGAAGAAAAGAACAGCACGCAGCTGAAGAAGTTGCAGCAAGAGTTGGCAGAGACCAACAGCTTAAAGCTGAAGAAACTGCAACAAGAGTTGGCAGAGTCCAACAGACTACAGCTTGAAAGCATGCAACTACTTACTGCAAGAACTATCAGAAATGCAATTGATAGTTTTCCCATGCCTGAAGATCATTCCAAGCAGATGATGCAAAGCTTTGTTGAGATGGACAGAAACGTTGAAGATGTGAAGGCTAATGTCAATCACCTTCATGATGCCTTAAAAAGAGCAGAAAACAACATAGCTGATCTAACTGCTAACTTCATCAAGATCAGTGATGAAGAGATCTCTATCAATGTTGGGCTGTTGCAGGAACTTCACAAAGCTGGAGATGTTATCCATGGAGAACTTTCAACTATGCAACTTAACATTGATTGCTTCAATGATCAAACTGACAACATCAGCACCACTCTCACTCATCTTAATGCAAGTCATGATGTAGTAAATCAGAATTTGAAGGCTTTATGTGCTGCTATGAAGATTCCTACTGTTGCACTTAACCCTGTTGCTGAACCTGATAATGTCACCAAGTCTGATGATGACAAAAAGGGGGAAGATAAAAGGGAAGAACCAACTGAGGAAACTGCTGATGCTGCTGAAGCTAAGAAAACTGATGAAGCTGCTGAAGAGACTATAGCTGCTGAAGAAGTTGGAAAGATAGAAGGCAAAGAGAAATCTGAAGAAGAGACTAAGGACAAAGCCAAATCTGAGGAGGAAATGGTTGAAACCAAGGACTCTGCTGAAGATCAAATAGAGCCATTCACCAAGTACAAAAATACTGAATCAGCTAAGAAAGCAATGGAAGAGTTGAAGGAACAGCAACTCAAAGAAAAGATGGAAGCTGCTAGATCAAATCTTTTGTTGGATGAGGATGCTGATGAAGATGAAGTGGAAGAAGAAGATGATGAAGAATCATCCTATGAGTATGAAGAAGTGCTGGAAGGATCTGATGAAGAAGCTGATAGTTAGAATATATAAATCCTTTTGTAATCAGTTTACTTTATCTATCATTCAGACATCTCATCTGATCAGAACTGTAACTTGTACTCATTTATAAGATTATCAATAAAAAGTTCAAGTTTCTGTTTCCAACATATATTTTCTATCTCAGAAAATTTTGAGGATTACAATCTTTAGCATAGGTAAAACATGTACTTAGCTGAAGTTTTGTCATCATCAAAAAGGGGAAAATTGTTGGATAAAGATGAAGATGAAGAAGCACTGAAGACAATTAGTAAAGGGAGGTTTTGATGATTTCCAAAACTTCAAATCTGCTAAGTATAAATTAACTTAGCTGATATCCCTTTGAAGAATTTTTGACTAAGTAAAGAAGATATCAGAAGAGTCAAAAGTCAAGGTCCAAAGGCTACTGATCTGCTGAAGGAAAGAAATCAGACTGGTGAAGATCAGCCGACTCAAAACAGATTTGTTCAACCTTGAGATCAGCTTAGTTCGCCATCAGACTTGTCATTTCGTCAGCCAAGTGGAAAAGATCAAGAAGTCATCCCAACAGTAATAAATGCCCCTGGAAGTAATAAATGCTGAAGTACAAGACTATTAAAGACAAATGATTGAAGAAATGCTTCGCATCAGCTGGGTGTATTTAATGCTGCCTGCAGAAAAGTATTGTTGACAGTACGGACAGACTGCAAAGAGCCGTTCGCGGAAATTAAGGACCAGTACCCGAGGTTTTTGAATCTTGTCTCTCTTCAACGGACATTTTTCAAACCTTGAGTATAAATAGCTGTAGAGACGAAGAGAAGAAAACACAACAACACAATCTCTGAGAAATTTTCGAAGCAGAATTCTTTAAGTCTCAAGAACAGCTCACTCATCAGCTTAGTCATTTGTTGACAAAAGCAGAGTTGAAGAACAACGAAAAATACATCTTATGAGTGATTTTGTAATCGTGAGTGTTGCGAGAAGTAGATATCCATCTTTGTGAGTGATATTACTTCGGAGAGTAGGAGTTTCTGTGTGATTTCCTACTGCGCACTTGTGGCCTTTTCATTTGTTGATTGGCGCAAGTAGAGTATACTGTAAACTTTGTGATTATAGTATAACCCAAGATCTGAGTGACTTGGAAGAGTGGACTAAAGGATATTTAAATCCATATAACCACTATAAAAATTCTGTGTGTTTTTACTTGCATTTTTACTTGCATATTTTCAGTTGCATAAAAAAAACACTTTAATTTAACTGTTTGAAAAGTTTTATAAGAAAAGGAGTTTTATAAAACTGGGGAACAAACTTTCAAACTACTAAGTTTACTTGAGAAAAACACTTTACAAATCCGCTGCAAGTACTCTAAGTATTGAAACTGATTTTAGCAAAATCAGCTAAGTAATTATCAGATTAGTGATCACCGAAGTTGTTCAAATATTTGTTCGCGATCAGCCAAGTAACTTACTGTTCGGTAACAGCTTAGTCTGTTCAAGTCAGAACAAAAAGTTTTAGTTTAGAGGTCTATTCACTCCCCCCCCCCTCTAGACTTCATCTGACCACTTGGGACCAACACAAGACAAATAAATAATTTCGAAATTACATCTTATTTTCGTTTCGTTTAATTAAAAAACGGAATTACACTAGACTAATCCTATTTTTAATTCTATTACCATATGAGTATATGACGACGTGTCTAATTGTTTTGTGTACACTTTGTATCATACGTTGCTTTTCGTTGACAATGTTGGCAACTGAATCATTTTAGAGGGCTTTAGTTAATATGCTGAGTTTTGATGTGAATTGATTGTATGATTATTGTTTGGGTACGGGACTTTAGATTTATATGTAGGTAATAAACATCGTTTATGGTCCTTGTTGGTCCCAAGTGGTCAGATGAGGTCTAGAGGGGGGGAGGATGAATAGACCTCTGAAAATTTTTAGACTTAAAAACTTTTCAGTCTTCTGTCAGCAGACTAAGCTTATGAAGAACAGTAAGCTAACTATGCTGATCGTGAACAAATCTTGAACAGCAGAGTGACCACTCTTCTTATAATGACTTAGCTGATTACAGCAAAAATCAGTTTTACAAGAGTATACTTGCAGCGGAGAATTTAAAAGTGTTTTTCACAAGTAGACTAAGTCTTTTAAAGATTTTATCCCCAGTTTTAAAAACTCCTTTAAAATCTTTAAAGCAATTCAAAGTGTTTACTTATGCAATTTTGAAATATGCAAGAAAACTTAAATGCAATAATAACGCAAAGAATTTTTATAGTGGTTATATGGATAAAAATCCTTTAGTTCACTCAGAAGATGTTTTCTTTTTGCTTCAACTAGGCTTCTGTCAACAAATGACTTCACCAGACGAGTGAGCTGTTCGAGCTTCTTGAGACTTAGAAAAATTTCTGCTTCAAAAACAAAATCTCAGAATGTGTGTGTTGTTGTTTTTCGCTCGTTGAAATTCAGCTCTATTTATACTTGGATTTGAAAATATGACCGTTGAAGGAAATCACACTTCAAATCCATAGCCTTAGCCCAAATTCAGAACGGCTCCCTGCTACAGTCCTTTTTCTGCTGTACTTTCCTGTAGCAGCATTAAATGCACCATGCTGATCCGAGTATAAATTCCAATCATTTGCCATTACTACCCTTCTCTTACAGCATTTATTATACTAAGTGCATTTATTACCGTTGAACTATCTCATGATCTCTTCTACTCTGCTGATCGAAGCAACCCTGCTGATAGATACTCTGCTGATCAAACTCTGAACTAATCTGATTTGAGTCAGCTGATGGTCTACCCTTCTGATTGCTGTTTCAGCGTGAGATCAGTAGTCTTCTGGGCTTTGAATTTTGAACTCTTCTGATGCCTTCTTTACTTGTTCAAAATTCTTCTAAGGGAACTAAGCCTTCCATACTTAGCTGATTTTGACGTTTTGGAAATCATCAAAACCTTCCCTCATCTTCTTATATTCTTTGCACTTCATCTTCATCTTCATCCAACAATTTTCCCCTTTTTGATGATGACAAAACTTCAGCTAAGTACCTGTACCTAAACTAAAGTTTTGATCCTCAAAAATTTCTGAGATAGAAATAGTCTATTGGATTCAAACTTGAACTTTTATAGATTTTGAAAAGATTACATATTACAAGTTCAATCAGATGAGATGTGCAAAAGAAAAATTACAAGGATTTCAAACATAAGTAACCTAGACTAAACTAGACTAGTCTTCTGCTTTGTCTTCTTGCTTGTCCTCTTCATCTTCTTCAGATTTGGAAGTTTCAGCTTATAAATCCTTGAAGAACTTTTGTTTTAACAGCTCCAACTTCTTTTGCTTAACATCAGGATTAAGCTGTTCTTCAGCTGAGTCCTTAGCAGCAGCAATTTCTTTGTCAGACTTTGCTGTTTCCTTAGACTTTTCTGTTTCATCAGCTTCCTCTTCCTCTTCTGTGATCTTCTTATCTGCTGGTCTGCTTGTGCCTTCATTATCTTCATTTTCATCTTCAGCAGATTCCCCCAGTACCTCAGTTCCTTCCAATTCAACAGTCTTTTCAAGGGATGTGCCTTGTCTATTTTCTTCTTCTTCTTCACAAAGACCCCTATCTTGCCTAAGTACCCTATCTTCCCCCTTTTTGTCATCATCAGCAGGGTTGATTGGATATTTTGGTAAGATTGGTAGAACTTGAAGTGTCTCACACAAAAGTTTGATGTTCTCTTTCATAACATCAAGTTGAGCTTGTTGTCTGAGTTGATTGGCCTCAAATGCCTCCATTCTGTTAAGAACAACTTCTCCTTGGTCACCTAGCTGAATCTGAGTTGCCAGAATCATATCAGCAGATGCCTTGAAGTCCTTCATCAGATTTATTAAAACTTCATCCTCAGCTTGAATGGCCATTTCAACTGTTTCTGTAATCTGTCTCCAACCAGCAGCTGTACTTTGGGTTCTTGCTCTAATCACATCCATATCTTGCCTGATAGTTTTCACATTATGAGCAGTGTCTTCTATCAGTGAAGTAGGAATTTCAGCAGCTTTCTTTGTTGGTTGACTTAAGGTAGTCAACAGATTAGCAGTTATCTTCTCTTCTAATCCCTTCATTGAATTTGAAATTATCTGTTGAATTGAGTCCAACAGAGATGGCTGAGAAGTAAAAGTAACTTCAGTTGGAATAGGAGGTAAGGTAAGATTTGCTTCTTCAGTGATCTGATCTGCTGGACCAGGAGTAGTCTCTTTTTCCTTGGTCTCATCAGCTTGACTAGAAGTGCTTTCCTTCTCCTTAGTCTGATCAGCTTGTTCAAAAGTATCCTCCTTGTCCTTGATCTGATCAGCTAGATTTGGAGTGCTTTCCTTCTCCTTTGTTTGATCAGCTGGTTCAGATGTATCTCCTTTTTCTTTAATTTGATCAGCAAGGTCAGCAGTTGCTTCTTTTTCCTTGATTTTATCAGCAGGATCAGAAATGCCTTCTTTCTCCTTAATCTGATCAGCAGGTGGTGCTTGGATCTTCTTAACATTGGCAACAATATGCATCAAACCTGCATTATCAACAGTAGACGTATGAGTGATCCATGTCAAATCATCAATTGGAACAAACGGGGAGATTGGATCCTCAGGTAGCTCTTCATATGGTCTAATGTTAGATCCATAAACAATCTGTTTTAGACTTGGAAGAGGGATCATAGAGCTTGGCTGTCCCTTCATCTTCCTAGTCCTTTTGGCATACGTTTCCATTGTTTGGGAAACTGCAAGCTTGATTGAACGTTCCTTAAGATCTTCACTATCAGCATACTCCTCAGGAACAGATTCATAAAGCTTCTTTGCTTCAGCCTTTACAACATGACTGATCCTCAGTCTTAGTTTATCCAGGAAAAATTCTGAGTCCAAAGCTTGAGTCAGAGAACCTGTCTCAAGCCACTTCAACACCCAGGCTTCTTCATCAGCAAAGGCTTTCCAACTTGCAATTTGATCTTTACTCTTGGTCAGATGATAGTCTCTCCATCTGTTATATCTAACTTTCTCTTTATTGAACATCGTCAGACGAGTGATCTTTGCATTTTCAGCATCCAACCTTGCAATAAACTCATCAAATACATCAGGGTCATCTCTGACAATATCCAATGCCAGTTTTACCTCTGATCTTCTCTTTGGTTGAATTGCAGGGGTGGGCATGACTGGCTTAGGTTTGGTGGGATCACTTTGTTCACCAATTTTAATTCGACCAGCTTGCCTTGGACCATGAGAGTCCTTAGCACTTGCTTCAATAGCAGCAGCCAACTCTGCTGCTTCAACAGCATCTCTTTGTGCTTGAGTCATATTACTGGCTTCTTCTTCCAGTCTTTTGAGCTCAAGGGCCTTTAGGCGATCTTCTTCAGCCTTTTCTGCGGCCTTCCTTTGTCTCTCTGCCTCTTCTAATTTCTTCTTTTCAGCAGCAGTGAGGTAAGGAATCACAATCTTACCAGTCCTTAGCTTCTTTGGTTCAGGACTTTCCACAGTTTGAATTGGAGTAGCAGCAACAGGAGCAGGGTGCAGAAGGAGTGCATCCCCTTTGTGTGTTGTGCCAGTCTGCTGTTCTTCTCTAACATCAGCAGACACTCCAACAGTTGAGTCTCCAGCAGACTCAGCAGCAGGTTCTTCAATGATGATCGGTCTCTCTGCTGATGCTGGTGTCTCCTTCACTGTTTCAGTTGATTCTTCAGAGAATGTGACTTTTCTCTTTGCCCTTGACTTGGCAATTGTTCTTGAAGGTTTAAATTGAGGAGGTCCTTTTGCAGCGCTCCTTGTCCTCATTCTCTTTGCAGGTTGAATAGGAACAACTTCTTCAGATTCTGTTCTTTCTGGAGATGATCCAGTCTCCACCTGCTCAATTTCTTCAGTGAAGTCATCAATTACCTTTTCTGGAATCACAACCTCAGGCTGAGCTGATCCAACTTCAACAGTAGTACTTACTGTTTGATCAGCAGACCTACTGGTCTGACCAGCCTTCTTGCTCTTTTTGGCAGGTGCCTTAGTAGCCTTTGTAGGAGCCTTTCTTTTAGAAGTACCCACACTTATGACTGGCTCATACAATTTGAATTCCTTGCCACCATGAACCAATTTTCCATTTGCCAGTGAACATCTCAACCGTAGGAACAGATCACTGAGCAAAATGCCATAGTTTGTCTTCTTGTCACTTAGCAGATCAAACACATGAGCTGCCCAGTTAAATTTCAATCCATAGTATATGCTAATCATGGTGTAATATCTTCTTCTAGGCAAACCATCCAAAGAGCTTGTACTGCAGTACCTTTGCAATTATGTCGGCAAATCTCTGATACTCATCCTTCAATTGAGTTTTCATCAGAGACCCAGACATCTCCTCTCCCTCCTTAGCACAAACCAACCAAAACTCATCCTCCTTCTCAGACCCTAGGTCTGTCACATCTCCTCCTTCGTTTTTCAGCCCGTACACTTCACTTAACACAGCAGCAGATATACAGATCTTCTTACCCCCAACTGTGGCAGTCATAGTAGTCTTGTCATCGTTGAATTTCCTTGTTCTGTAGAAATCAGCAACGTCGTCCAAGAATACACGCTCGTCATGAGCTTCCAGAACAGGCACCCATGATGATTCTTGGATTTTTACCATGATCTCCCTCATGAGATCCGTGCCAGTGGCGAAGAACTTGTCATAGCTTAGATATCTTCCTTCAGTGACATCCATTTCGTGATTAAGTGATGTAGAATCTGTGAGAATTTTAGAGCTAAAGAAACAGAGAGCTTAGAGAGTTAGAGAATTTTGGGAATTTTGTGTGCGTAAGACGACTGATCTGTTCAGATCGGATTTTATACGTTTCCTTAGGTTTTGGTTATCGTGATAAATGTGAACCGTAAGATTAATCTGACAGTTTTAAATCGTGCGGGTGAGAATTGCGGACTTCAAATTTATTATTTTAATGTCAGATGGGCGGGAAACTCAATCGGCACTTATCTGTTACTTATGAAAGCGTGTTTCTAAAAGATGCGATTTATAACCATGCTTATATAATGTATCAGATGAGTAGAGTTTACTTATCTGACAGACGAGTGATCTGTTATCTGATATTACTAGAGAAAGCCAATAGCTAGTAATCTTCCTCTGCTGTTTGTCAATCCAGCAAGATAATTTGATCTTCAATCTTCAAGAATTAAGAACACATCTTCTAATAACATAACTTCAACTAACTGTCATTAACCAATTTCATCTTTAGAACAGAAGTACCGCTAGTCTTACACGTTCCCCCTGTCTTTAAGAATTCATAAGTTAACTAGTCTGTTGAGAGTTAATCCTTGAATATGATAACGGATGACTGTGCTGATGAACTTAAGTCTTCTGATAAGTTCTCCCCCAGCTTATGCATCCAAATTTAGTAGTCCTAGTTCAGCTCTTAGAGTTGAAAACCTTACTTCACTTAGAGGTTTGGTGAAAATGTCAGCTATCTGATTGTCTGTATGAACATACTCAATTATAACATTTCCTTTCTCCACATGATCTCTAATGAAGTCATACTTGATATCAATATGTTTAGTCCTTAAATGACTTGTAGTGTTCTGAGTAAGTGAGATTGCACTTGTATTGTCACAGTAGATTGGAATTCCACTGATCTTGATATTATAATCTTCTAGTTGATGCTTCAACCATAGTATCTGTGCACAGCATGCTCCAGCAGCTATATATTCAGTTTCAGCAGTAGATATGGATACTGAAGTCTGTTTCTTACTCATCCATGAGATCAGACGACTGCCCAAAAATTGACAAGCACTTGTTATGCTCTTCCTATCAATTTTGCAGCCAGCAAGGTCTGAATCTGAATATCTAATAAGCTCAAATCCAGATTCTCTAGGATACCACAATCCCAATTCTTGAGTGCCCTTAATATATTTCAGTATTCTCTTGGCAGCTAAGAGATGAGATTCCTTAGGATTTGATTGAAATCTCGCACAAACCCCAACTGAGTACATGATATCAGGTCTGCTAGCTGTTAGATACAACAGTGACCCAATAATGCCTCTGTATTTGGTTATGTCCACTGATTTTCCATCTTCATCTTTATCCAAACGAAGACTAGTAGACATTGGAACAGTAGCAGTAGAGCTAGTTTCCATACCAAATTTCTTGAACAGATCTCTTGTGTATTTTGCTTGGTTGATGAATATTCCATCAGGCAACTGTCTAACTTGCAAACTAAGAAAATAATTGAGTTCACCCATCATGCTCATTTCAAACTTATTATGCATCAGCTTGGAGAACTTGTCACACATCTGTTGGTTAGTTGAACCAAAAATAATATCGTCTACATATATTTGCACAATTAATATATGATTCTCCCATTCTATTGTGAACAAGGTCTTGTCTACCTTACCTTTACGAAATCCTTTAATTAAAAGAAAATCAGATAGGGTATCATACCATGCTCTTGGAGCCTGTTTCAGTCCATAGAGGGCTTTCTTTAGAGGATACACCTTGTCTTCTTGTTGATAAGCTTCAAATCCAGGAGGTTGTTCAACATACACTTCTTGCAATTCTCCATTGAGAAATGCTGACTTCACATCCATCTGATAGACAGTGAAGTTCTTGTAAGCAGGATAGGCAAGAAACAGTCTGATTGCTTCAAGTCTTGCTACTGGTGCAAATGTTTCATCAAAGTCAATTCCTTCTTCTTGACAATAACCTTTGGCCACTAATCTTGCTTTATTTCTGGTAATAATACCATCTTCATTCATCTTATTTCTGAAAACTCATTTAGTGCCAATTATCCTTTGATGACTTGGTCTGGGAACTAAGTACCACACTTCGTTGCTTTCAAATTGATTCAACTCTTCTTGCATAGCTTCAATCCAGAAGGAATCACTGAGAGCTTCTTCAATTTGTTTAGGCTCTATTTGGGATAGAAAACTTGCAAACATAGCATCTTGTACAGCAGCTCTTCTAGTCTTTACTCTATCCAAAGGATCACCAATCACTAACTCTGGTGGGTGATTCTTGAGCCATCTGAGATCAGGTTGCAGGTCTGGATGTTGTCCTCTGTTTTGATCTTGCAACACTACTGTTGGAGATTCAGTAGTAGTCTGTTGAACAGTACTTGTCTGTTGAACATTCTCTGGTCTGTCAGCTGTTTGCAACTCGTCTGTTAGACAATCAGCACTGTGATTTTGAACAGCACTTGAGTTATCAGCTGGGTTGAGATCAGGTAGTATGATGGGAACATATTCTTCATTCTTTCCAACATTCAACTTCTGTAAATCAGTAGACAGATCTTGATTAGTACTTTGATTCTTTTCAGAAGATTGACTTGGTTCATCAAATACTACATGAATAGATTCTTCTACTAGTAATGTTCTTTTGTTAAAAACTCTATAAGCCTTACTAACAGTAGAGTATCCTACAAAACAGCTTCATCAGCCTTTTCTGCAAATGCAGTAAGGTGATTTTTCCCATTGTTTAAAACAAAGCATTTCAACCAAAAATTTTAAAGTAATGAATGTTTGGCTTCCTGTTGTTCCAAACTTCATATGGAGTCTAGTTCTGATTTTTGTTGATCATGCATCTGTTCTGGGTAAAGCAGGCTGTATTTGTTGCTTCTGCCCAAAATCTTTGTGGCAGCTTAGCTTCAACTATCATGGTTCTGACAGCTTCCTTCAGTGTTCTGTTTCTCCTTTCAGCAACACCGTTCTGTTGAGGGGTTCTAGCAGCTGAATACTCATGATGTATTCCTTTGATATTACAATACTCTTCAACAGTAGAGTTTGTGAACTCTGTCCCTCTATCTGATCTGATCTTCAATATTTTTGTGCTTTTCTCATTCTGGATCAGTTCCATCAGATTAGTAAGATGTTCCTTGGTTTCACTTTTCTTTTTCATGAATATCACCCAAGTATATCTTGAATAATCATCCACAACAGCTAGGCAGTATTTCTGGTGCTTCTTGCTTTTGAACGATGACTTGATTTGTTTACCCTTCTGACATGCGTCACAGAGCTTGTCTTTGCTCATGACTGTTTTAGGAATCCCTTCTACCAAATCATTCTTTATTAATCTGTTGATGGTCTTGAAGTTTAAATGATTCATCCTTTTGTGCCATAGCCAGCTAACTTCACTTGGTGTTGATGCCACGAAACAAACACTTGAATTCTTGTCAGCAGAATTCCAGTCGACTATGTAGACATTCCCTTGTCGTCTTCCAGATAAAATAACCTTCTTTGTACCAATTTGTTCAACGTGGCACTTATCTGTTGAGAAGATGACTGAATATCCTTTGTCACAAAATTGACTTATGCTCAGCAGATTATATTTGAGGCCTTTAACATATGAGACATCAGATATCTCTATGTTTCCTCTGATCAATTTCCCTTTAGCTTTAATCTTGCCTTCTTTGCTGTCTCCAAAAGTAACCTTTGGACCATCCACAGCAATTGCATCAGTCAGCTCATGTATGCTTCCATACATGTGTCTTGAACAACCACTGTCCAAGTACCAAATCTTCTCTACTTTACTCCTACTCCTAATCCTATCCTACAAAACAAAAATAAAATTGTTTTAGGTACCCTTATTGAGAGGGTCCTGAAGGATTAGTTCCACCTTTGACAACCCAAGATGTTGATGTCTTAAGCTTCTTAGGTTTCTGAGTTTTAACAGGAGCATGAAGAGTTTCATTTTTATCAAAATTATCAGATAAGTCATGTTGATGATCAGTATGATAAGAATAATGTTCATAAGCAGGGTAAGGTGCATGATATGCAGGGTATGCATGCATTGGATGAGCAGGATATGGTGCATAGTAACCAGGAAATTGAGGTGCATGATACATAGGATGATATGCAGCAGGTTGCACATAATATGACTCATTTCCATACCAAGCATTTTGATTTTTCTTATTTTTATGCTTCTTTGGTTTACTAGTTGCTTGCTCATTAACAGACGACTTAGTTTTACCATTAGTCTGATTGACTTTAGCTTTATCAGCAGACTTTTTAGGACTCTGCTGTTTGGTCTTACTAGTTTGTTTACCTACACTAGGCTCTTTGCTCTTTTTAGCCTTAGGAGATTTCTTCTCCTTTACCACTTTCTCAGGTGAAGTAGGTCTAGCAGTTTGAACATACAGAATGACCTTACTATTGTCAGCAGATATAAATTTCTCAGTATGATTCAATTCTTGCTTATCCTGTTCTAAAGGCATCTTCTGTTTACT
This sequence comes from Penstemon barbatus, assembly GCA_003313485.2. Classification (NCBI taxonomy): domain Eukaryota; kingdom Viridiplantae; phylum Streptophyta; class Magnoliopsida; order Lamiales; family Plantaginaceae; genus Penstemon; species Penstemon barbatus. The sequence goes on along the minus strand of CM064877.1, from coordinate 22,292,050 downwards.
AGACATATGAGTGGATGCAACAGATGATTTTTCATGAGACTCGATAACTTTTTCAAGTTCCATGATTTTACCCTTATAGACTTCACATTCAGCTTTCAGAGATTCATGTTCTTGCTCATGCTGTTTATATTCAACTGATTCTCTTGGCTTTTCAGCTGAGAGTTTCAGTGAACTGTTTTGCTCTTTTAGCAATATCATCTCTTCCTTAAGCTTTTTATATGCTTCAGCAATACCAGTATTGTTAAGCATCATTTGTTCAAATGTATTAAATAATTCATTATCAAGAGGAGTTACCTCATCCTCAGAGTCATCAGATTCCTTGGCCATCAGACAGATGAGAACAGGGTTCTCTTCATCAGAAGACTCTTCGTCAGACGTGTCTGAGTCCGAATCAGATGAGTAGACAGCAGTCAGCTTTTCTGCTTCAGCCATCATTGCCTTGCCTCTCTGATGCTTTCTTTCTTTTCTGATTCTCTTCTCTTCCTCAGTGTATTTCTCTGCTTTTGGATATGGACAGTCTCTGATGAAATGTCCCAATTTCCTGCAGTTATAGCACATTAGTTTGGCTTTATAATCATCTTTATCTTGAGAAGAAGAGTTAGGTTTAGAAGTAGAAGCATTGTTGTATTTGTTCTTCATTTTTCTTTTGTAGAACTTCTTGAAATTGTTCATCAGCAATGCTACATCTCCAGCTGTGTACTCCTTTTTGTTGAGTAGTGTGGCTTCATCAGATTAGTCCACTTCTTTACTTCTCTGTGCTGGTCTTCTTGGATTTTCAGCAGCAACTAAGGCAGCTGTGGATCCTGAAGTTGAGGTTTCTTCAATTCCCATTCTAGGCAGTTTATACTCGAATGCCTTGAGTACGGAGAACAGCTCTGTAAGAGAGATCTTTCCCAAATCTCTTGATTCTTCCATTGATGTCACCTTCATGTTGAACTTAGGAGGTAAAGCCTTTAGTACTCTGACTGTGATTTCTTTGTCAGTAAAGGTTTTTCCCAACTTTAGAACTTCATTGAGTGTTTTGGTGAACCTGGTATCCATCTGATCAATGGTCTCTCCAGATTTCATCTTGAAGTTATCCAGTTTCTCCAAAGCAACAGTAAGATGATGCTCTTTTATAGCATCATTGCCTTCGCTCATATCTCTGACTTTATCCCACATCTCTTTTGCAGTTTTGCAATGTTTGACCTTGTCAAACCGATCATTATCCAGGGCTTTAGTCATGATAAATCTTCCGACTTTATCCAGATTAAATAACTTTATTTCTTCTAGAGTCATCTCATGAAGGTCTTTTTCCACCACGGTATCAACTTCATTGACTTTTATCGTCTTGGTGAATCTGAATGGACCTTTAATGATACATGTGTACATGTTATCATTATAAGCAGCTAGAAAAATCTTCATCCTGATTTTCCAGTCTTCAAATGACATACCAGCAATGTGGGGAACATGGCTGATACAATCCATTTTTCAAAAAGTTTTTGTTTTTCAAAAATATGCTCTTTTGAAAAGTTTTGAAAACCTTTGAAAAATACTTGGATCAAGCTCGTTGATCAGGCAGCTGATTCTAATGAACCACCTGCTCTGATACCACTTGTTGATCCCAAGTGGTCAGATGAGGTCTAGAGGGGGGGGGGGGGTGAATAGACCTCTGAAAATTTTTAGACTTAAAAACTTTTCAGTCTTCTGTCAGCAGACTAAGCTTATGAAGAACAGTAAGCTGACTATGCTGATCGTGAACAAATCTTGAGCAGCAGAGTGACCACTCTTCTTATAATGACTTAGCTGATTACAGCAAAAATCAGTTTTACAAGAGTATACTTGCAGCGGATAATTTAAAATCTTTAAAGCAATTCAAAGTGTTTACTTATGCAATTTTGAAATATGCAAGAAAACTTAAATGCAATAATAACACAAAGAATTTTTATAGTGGTTATATTGATAAAAATCATTTAGTCCACTCTTCCAGATCACTTAGATTCTGGGTTATACTATAAACACAAAGTTTACAATATTTCTCCACTTACACCTAAACAACAAATGAAAAGGCTGTAAGCTCGCAATAGGAAATCACTCAGAAAACCTATTCTATGAAGTTAAATCACTCACAAAGACGGATTTAAACTTCGCACAACACTCAGCTAATACAAATTCACTCAGAAGATGTTTTCTTTTTGCTTCAACTAGGCTTCTGTCAACAAATGACTTCACCAGACGAGTGAGCTGTTCGAGCTTCTTGAGACTTAGAAAAATTTCTGCTTCAAAAACAAAATCTCAGAATGTGTGTGTTGTTGTTTTTCGCTCGTTGAAATTCAGCTCTATTTATACTTGGATTTGAAAATATGACCGTTGAAGGAAATCACACTTCAAATCCATAGCCTTAGCCCAAATTCAGAACGGCTCCCTGCTACAGTCCTTTTTCTGCTGTACTTTCCTGTAGCAGCATTAAATGCACCATGCTGATCCGAGTATAAATTCCAATCATTTGCCATTACTACCCTTCTCTTACAGCATTTATTATACTAAGTGCATTTATTACCGTTGAACTATCTCATGATCTCTTCTACTCTGCTGATCGAAGCAACCCTTCTGATAGATACTCTGCTGATCAAACTCTGAACTAATCTGATTTGAGTCAGCTGATGGTCTACCCTTCTGATTGCTGTTTCAGCGTGAGATCAGTAGTCTTCTGGGCTTTGAATTTTGAACTCTTCTGATGTCTTCTTTACTTGTTCATAATTCTTCTAAGGGAACTAAGCTTTCCATACTTAGCTGATTTTGACGTTTTGGAAATCATCAAAACCTTCCCTCATCTTCTTATCTTCTTTGCACTTCATCTTCATCTTCATCCAACAGTCCTTATTCTTAATTTTTTTAAAAGTCATGCTTCTTAAGTTTTTTTTTTTTTCATATGAGTCTTTATTAAGAATTGTTTGTATCACTTAGGTTATTTTCGGATTGAGCATAGTGGATCCGATATCACATAAACTATAATATATATTTTAATGGGGACTTAAGTGTAACACTATCACAACGATTGGACAAAATACACTCATTCTCACGTCATTGGATATTAGAACCTCTGTATTCAGCCTGAAAAATGGCCAAAGTGAAACAAATTAATTTACTTTTAGTATGAACTAACCTGAAAAAATGACTATATAAAACGTTAAGAAAGACGACTATGTAAAAGATTAATTATAAGAGGATCATAAGCGATATTTACCTTTAAATATCTATTAGTTTTTAGGTATGTTATTATAATAGCGAGTTACGTTTTAAGTTTACATAAAATTATTTGGACAGGTTTTTTTTTTTGCTAATTTATTTGGACCATTCTTCAGCGTCTTCCCTATTAAGACGACACACAAATTTCAGGAAAAAGTATACAAATAACTGCAGAAGATATTTTTTATGACATAATTATTACAGCCTTTATATTGTTATTTCAGTCTTTGGATTATACTATGTCAACCGTGGAGAAGTCTATATTATGTCAATGTAGAGTAGACTAATCAAATTTGAAAAAGGGTTATGAATATCTCTTAGGTAAGATCTAATTATAAAAATCTCCTTCACAAATTGAATGTTATGAAAAATTTCCCTCAAGTTTATCAACTTCTTAAATTAATTCATTGTCTCTAAAATATCTCAATTTTGACCTTGAAGATTATTTGTAATGTTTATAATATCTTATAAATTATAAAATTTGGTTATTAATTGTTATATCTTGTAAATTATAAAAATGATAATCATATATTCACTATCAAAATAATTTATATATTTTATAGTTGCTCATAAATTTCAATAAATATTGAAATTTATGATACAATATAAACTTCTTTAAATTAAAATATCTTATTTATAATACAATATTATATAATTTTTTTAATTTACTAATTAATAAAATAAATTCATCTAACTAATGCGTAAACAATTTGCTCATCTTTATAAAATATTATTATTAAAATTCTATTTAATTTAATATTATACAATTTAAATTGATAATAAATATATAAATATGTTTCTTTTTTGAAAATATATTAAAACCTATGGGAAATTTAAATTTGATCAATTTTTTGGTAGTAAATATATAATTATTTTTTTCTATTTATAAGATATAATAATTAGCACCCAAGTTTTAATATTTATAAGACATTACGAACATTACAAATAACACCCAAGAGCAAAATTAGAACATTTTAGGGGCAAGGGGTTAATAGTAAGAAGTTGAAAAACCTGAGGGATATTTTTGTAGTACGCAATACATAAAGGAGATTTTTGTAATTAGACTTTCTTGAGAGGAATATTCGTAATTTACCCTTTGAAAAAATAACCTGAACCAAACAACCCAGAGCACTGTACATGTTTTTATAAGGCCAATTCATTTAATTGGGTAAAATTGCTTTTGAGGTCTTTATCTAGTTTGCTAAACCAATCGAGCCCTTAAAGACCTTCGACTAGTACTAAATTTTACTACAATGAAGATTAAGAACATAAACATACATAAAAATACAAATATATCTTTGGTTTTCTTTTTTTTTTTTTTAGAAGTGCAAAAAATAAAAATCTAGATATTCTGTTTATCCTAGAGTGTGAGTGGAAAATTGTCAAATATATATATATATATATATATATATATATATATATATGTAAAGTAAATCTTACATAATTGTTTAGTGTTGGACCAATTGGTTTAGTTTTGAACCAATTGGTCCATTCCACCTTGGATCAAACTTGATCTGATCGTGGACATAGCATGAGTCAATAAAATACCCCATTGATGAACTAGGCCACAGTGGCAATGTCTAGAGGAGTGTTGTCCGAAAATCTGAAAGTAGACTTACAATGTTTAGATTAATTAATCTTGAGATCAAAACTGAAAGTAATAAAAATCATTCGTCCAGTTATTCCATCCAGGCTCGAAGTTGTGTGCTATATAAGACAATATTAAAAGTTATAATTAATTAAAAAAATAAAACAGCCAAAGTTAGCAATTTCATATTTTGTTTATCCTAGAGTGCAATTGTGTGGATAATTGTCAAATATACGTATCTCTTGGAAGCAACTTCGGTAGAAATACCAATCACCAACAATTTTTGCAATATTCTGTAAATTTAAAATATACATTAATACCATAAAAATAATATAAAATTAAAATTATCATGAAAGTAAATCTTACATAATTGTTTAGTGTTGGACCAGTTGTTCCGTTCCACCATGGATCAAAATTGATCTCATCGTGGACATAGCACGAGTCAATAAAATACCCCATCGATAAACTAGGCCACAATTGCAATGTCTGAAGGAGTGTTGTCCGAAAATCTAAAAGTAAACTTACAATGTTTAGAATAATTACAGTCTTGAGAGCAAAAATGAAAATACCAAATATGTACCTCTCATTGCTTCCATTTGAATAGGTGTACACAAATTTATACTATTCGTGCAATTATCCCATCTAGGCTCCACATGCACCAAGTTTAGTGATATCTATAACAATATTAGAAATTAAAACCAATTACCGGGGGGGGGGACCAACAGTAATTTATTTATTTTTTGTGAAGCAAAATAGACACAATATGATTGTGAAGAAAAAAAATATATTAACAACACTGATAAGAGAAGCATCCCGCCTACATGTATATCATATGAAAGCTACCAATTTTAGTTGGTACCTTTAATTCTATCGGTCTACTACGAGTCTACAACATCAAAATAGGATTAAATGCATGAAAAGAAATAGGGAAAAAAAATGTCAACGTGTATATAGAAAGTATAAAGACTCTTTTATTTTTCCATTATTCCATTATAAATACAGTCATGTATTTTTTCTGGAAAGAAATCAATAATTAATTGCAGCTTCACTAGATTAAACAAGTAATATTTAACTTTAGCTGGGAATATATGGTTGATATTGAGGCCATGAAATCAATAACATAGAGAATAAGAATGTTATTTTAGTTAAAAAAACGAGCTTACTTGGAAAGAATCAAATGCTGATATCACTAGAAAGATTGGCGTCTTAATATCTCCAAGTAAATTTTCTGGAAATATACACTGAACAAAACAAAGTATCAATACTCTAATAAATTAATTAACTCTTGGCATAGAATTAATTAACTCTTTTTTTAAGAAATCATACATGCATGGAAAGTTGATGATAAGGTAAACCAACCAGTTATCTACTCCCTCTCCAAATCCCACAACATGGTAGTAAGCTGGTGGACTTCCATTTAAACAAATTGAACCAAAATTAAAAACTGGACATTATTAGTGATAAATAATGATAGTTGAATTATGCATGGGTTTCAATTTGTTTGTCAGTTGATACTGCAAAAAGTTAGAATGGAGGAAAACTCAACAGTATATATGACATTATAATCCTATTGGGCATAATTGTATTAGGTAGAAGGCTCCAACAAACGAAAAGTTATGAAAATATATTTCCTAACTTACATAAAAAAACTTACACATATATAAAGAATATAAAAAAATATAAATACCTGCCCCTTTTTCCACAGCATTGCTCAGATATGTTATTGGAACTTGGATGGAGCAATGAGAAGTTATTAGTAGACTAGATATACAAATGACAGGCAAACATTGATCCTGAATGTGATTTTCCAATGTGTTACAAAATTAAGAATATGGTTCAGACTTCAGAGAATTGTTCATATAATAGATATTATATAATATTATACAAGTACGTATAGTTTGGATGTACATATATATATCAAACACCAAGATATATAAAGTGTAAAGACTCTTTTATTTTTTCATTACAACGATCACTTTTTCAGCAATTTTCTGGGAAAAATGTCCTTACGTGTATTTTTCTAATATACTTTGATATAACACTTACAGTCGCTACACTTGAATACCAACAGAAATCAAGGCTTTACCAACATAATATGTCGTAGGTGAAACTTAGAACCTGCTCCTTTCTCCACAAAACTATTCATATATGTCTATTGGAAGCAACATCGCTGGAAATACCAATCACCAACAACTTTTGCAATATTTTGTAAATTTAAAATATAAATTAATACCATAAAAGTAATATAAAATTAAAATTTTCATGAAAGAAAATTTTACATAATTGTGTAGTGTTGGACCAATTATTCCGTTCCACCTTGGATCAAAATTGATCTTATCGTGGACATAGCACGAGTCAATAAAATACCCTATTGATGAACTAGACCTCAACGACATTGTTTGAAGGAGTGTTGTCCGAAAATCTGAAAGTAAACTTACAATTTGTAGATTAATTACATTAATCTTGAGATCAAAACTGAAAATACAAAAAAAAATTGTAATTCGTTCACTTATTACGTCCAGGCTCCAAGTTTTGTGCTATCTGAGACAATATCAAAAGTTATAAAAAATATATCATCCAAAATATGATTGTAAATATAATTAAAATAATATTTATAAAAATGATAGAAGTAGTAGCTTGCCTAAATTTACATCGGTCTGTTACGAGTTTACAAACTTCAAAGAGGATAACTAGCATGAAAAGAAATAGGAAAAAGAAAGAAAGACTAGCATGTATATATACACAGCGTAACAAATACCTTTTTCTTTCATTAACTCCAATATTATAAATAGGGATGTTTAACGAAATCGCTAAACCATCCTAACTTATTGATCCAATCCAGACCGATCGTAATTTAGGGGTTGAAGGCTTGATAACACTGATCTCTTTTCAGCAACTTTTTCCCAAAAAATGGTCTTACGTGTAATTTACGTGCATTTTTCCAACATACTTAAATATTACATTTACAGTCGCTACGCCTGAAAACCAACACAAGTCAAGACTTTACCAACATAATATATCGTTGGTGAAACTTAGAACCTGCTCCTTTCTCCACAAAACTATTCATATATGTCTCTTGGAAGCAACTTCGGTGGAAATACCATTCACCAACAACTTTGCAATATTCTGTAAAATTAAATTATAAATTAATACCATAAAAGTAATATAAAATTAAAATTATCACGAAAGTAAATCTTACATAATTGTTTAGTGTTGGACCAGTTGTTCCGTTCCACCTTGGATCAAAATTGATCTCATCGTGGACATAGCACGAATCAATAAAATACCCCATCGATAAACTATGCAACAATTGCAATGTCTGAAGGAGTGTTGTCCGAAAATCTGAAAGTAAACTTACAATGTTTAGATTAATTACAGTCTTTAGAGCAAAAATGAAAATACCAAATATGTACCTCTCATTGCTTCCATTTGGATAGGTGTACACAAATTTATACTATTTGTGCAATTATCCCATCTAGGCTCCACATGCACCAAGTTTAGTGATATCTGTAACAATATTAGAAATTAAAACCAATTATCGGGGGGAAAAAACCCACAATAATTTATTTATTTTTTGCGAAGCAAAACAGACACAATATGATTGTGAAGCAAAAAAATATATTAGCAACACTGATAAAAGAAGCATCCTGCCAGCATGTATATCATATGAAAGCTACCAATTTTAGTTGTTCCATTTAATTTTATCGGTCTACTACAATTCTACAACATCAAAAGAAGATTAAATGCATGAAAAGAAATAGGAAAAAAAAATGCCAACATGTATATAGAAAGTGTAACGACTCTTTTATTTTTCCACTAACTCCATTATAAATACAGTCATATATTATTTCTGGAAAGAAATCAAAAATTAATTGTATCTTCATTAGATTCAACAAGTAGTATTTAACTTTAACTAGGAACATATTGTTGATTTAGAGGCCATGAAATCAATAACATAGAGAATAAGAATGTTATTTTAGTTAAAAAAACGAGCTTACTTGGAAAGAATCAAATGCTGATATCACTAGAAAGATTGGCGTCTCAATATCTCCAAGTAGATTTTCCGGAAATATACACTGAACAAAACATAGTATCAATACTCTAATAAATTAATTAACTCTTGGCATAGAATTAATTAACTCTTTTTTTAAGAAATCATACATGCATGGAAAGTTGATGGTAAGGTAAACCAACCAGTTATCTACTCCCTCTCCAAATCCCACAACATGGTAGTAAGCTGGTGGACTTCCATTTAAACAAATTGCACCAAAATTAAAAATTGGACATTATTAGTGATAAATAATGATAGTTGAATTATGCATGGGTCTCAATTTGTTTGTCAGTTGATACTGCAAAAAGTTAGAATGGAGGAAAACTCAACAGTATATATTACATTATAATCCTATTGGGCATAATTATATTAGGTAGAAGGTTCCAACAAACGAAAAGTTATGAAAATATATTTCCTAACTTACATAAAAAAAAATACACATATATAAAGAATGTAAAAAAATATAAATACCTGCCCCTTTTTCCATAGCATTGCTCAGATATGTTATTGGAACTTGGATGGAGCAATGAGAAGTTATTAGTAGACTAGATATACAAATGACAGGCAAACATTGATCCTGAATGTGGTTTTCCAATGTGTTACAAAATTAAGAATATGGTTCAGACTTCATTGAATTGTTCATATAATAGATATTATATAATATTATACAAGTACGTATAGTTTGGATGTACATATATATATCAAACACCAAGATATATAAAGTGTAAAGACTCTTTTATATACATACATATAGCTTGCCTAAATTTACATCGGTCTGTCGAGTTTACAACTTTCAAAGAGGATAACTAGCATGAAAAGAAATAGGAAAAAGAAAGAAAGACTAGCATGTATATATACACAGCGTAACAAATACCTTTTTCTTTCATTAACTCCAATATTATAAATAGGGATGTTTAACGAAATCGCTAAACCATCCTAACTTATTGATCCAATCCAGACCGATCGTAATTTAGGGGTTGAAGGCTTGATAACACTGATCACTTTTCAGCAATTTTTTCCCAAAAAATGGTCTTACGTGTAATTTACGTGCATTTTTCTAACATACTTGAATATTACATTTACTGTCGCTACGCCTGAAAACCAACACAAGTCAAGTCAAGTCGCTACATGAAAATCTTCAGGTTTCAGAAGATTGATTTTCACATTTTTGGAAATTTTGAATTTTGAAAATTGGGTCATTTTTTAAATTAAAATTTTAAGTGGGTTATTTTTAAAAATTAAACTTTTAAATAGGTCATTTTTAAAATTCACTCCCCGGCAACATAAGCTTTACCGCCCCTCGAATCTCCCTCACTGACATTGCACGCCGCCCCATATACGTCACCAGCCTCGCCGCCTCGCGTCATTAATAACTATTAGTCACAAAGGTATGTTAACTTAATTTGTCACTATTTGCAATTTTCTTTACTTAAGGACGAACTTGAGATTTATTGATTAAACATTTTGTATCTAAATAAAAAAACATTAAAAAAAAAAACCCGAGAAATTACTAAGTGCAGCTTTGGCCAAGTAATGGGCCACCTCATTCCTATCGTAGGGTACATTTTGTATCCAAATCAACCAAAAAAAAAAAACAAAAGCCGGCAAATTACAAACTGCAGCTTTGGCAAAGTACTGGGCCAACCTCATTCCTTATCGCAAACCAGCAAAGAGGAAAAAATGAGACCAGCTATCTCTTTATGTGATCAACAATGGTCCCATAGTTCCCAATATTTTTAAACTTTTCTTGTGATAACCCGTGAATATATCTTTTAATTAATTTTTTATTAAATTAAATATGTCAAAAGTCTTTTCTTATAAAAATTTATTTTTAAAACTGAATTTTCGAAGTGGACCTAAATGTGCACTTTTAAAAGTTTTAGGGTCAAAAATATAAATTTCAGAAATTGAGGGACCTTTATGCAAAATCTAAAAATATTGATCTCTCTTTAAACAACAAAGCATGATGCTTATCATGTTTAGGTATTAATGGCTAAGTTATGGGGAATACAACTGCACATTTGGTAACAAATTATTTCGTTACAATAAGTGTAATACTTGTTACCAAATGTATTGGTAACGTAAACATTTCGTTACAAAGTTCGTTTTTTAAAGTCCATCGCGAGAAGTTTTAGTAACTAAACTTTTGTGTTCGTTACAGTTGGTATGGTAACAAAGAAGTTTTCGTTACCATATTTCATATTTTGGTAACTAAACTTTCGTTACAAAAGATGGTTCATTTTGTTGCCAAAAAATATTTTCGTTACCAAAAATTTAACTGGTTAATAATAAATATATAATATACTTTCTTTACGAAAAAATGAGGTAACAAATAAAATCGTTACCCATTTTATTTATTTTGTCCTATAATATATATTCAAATTTTGTTACAATAATATAACATACGGTTACCAATAACCTTAATTTTTTGTTCATCTAAAATCAAAATATAAATCATACATAACTATATAAAAAATGAACTAATTCTCACAATTTAATCTAACATAATTAAATCAAGAATTACCATAAATTTTTTTTTCAAAAGTAAATGACATCGATATCTCAATTCATACCAATTCCTAGGAGACTTTGTAACTCCTCTAACAAAAATAGACATTGTTATGTTCCAAAACAAATATATCAATCACAAGGGTTTTGATTGAACAAAATATATCTAACTTGCTAAAGCTTGACGTCCGATTATCCAAATTAAATAGATGCTTAAACCTGCAAAAACAATTAAAATATACAATCAATGTAAGATAACATAGCACAAATTTTAGCAACTAATCCAAATACACAAATTTTAGCAACTAAATCAAACACAAAAGTTTCAACAAGAAGAAAAGTAATAATAACTAGCAAGGTTTAGAAGCAGAACCTCTAAATTAGTTTTTCAGCACATATTTTCATCAACATTTGCTTCAATTTATAATGAGAATCCTTGAGACTTGCTATTTCTTCATTAGAGCTCTTACGGTCCTCTTTGATACTTGTTATTTCTTCATTATAGCTCTGGAGCAAAATGATTGGATGAACACTTCTATAAATAGCTTCATACATGCATTCAAAAAGAGAGGAGAAAATATAAAAATCTCCCATATAAAACGTGAGAGATAGGGCTAAATGAGTATGGAAATTGTTAGAAAGAATTTTAAAAAGGAAATTGCAAGAAAAATGAAAACGAGAAGAAAGTAGGCAAAATATTTAGGGAAGAAATTTTCGAATTTCTTCCTAGAAACCTCGGATTTTCATTGTTTCTGAAATAACTAATCGTTGGATCATATCCAAATTTTAACTGGAGATTCTACACAACTGATTCTACAATTTGACCGTTTGGATTATCGTTTTGATTAAAGTAGATGAAACTGAAGCCACTAGAAGTTGTTGAAAAATGTGGTTGGGTGGTGTAATCTAAAATTCCCGATAAGGTTCAGGCGACATATCTTCTTTCGGTAATCTTTAGGTTCCGAGATTTAACATATCAAATGTGAGAGTCATACCATACAAGTGATATTTCATTTTATTTATTTGATTTATTACATGAGTTCTTGTAATTTATGTACTTAATTAGTTTAGTAGAGCATTAAAATGGTGCGTTTGCGATGTTCGCAGTAATTGATCACACTTGATGAATTAAAATTAGTTATATAGAGTTGTAAGCACATTAGCATAAGTTGTTAAAATAGAATGTGCATGATTGATGGAAATTGCTGAACCTAACCTATATGATTGCATAACTATATATTTATTTGTGGTTGTTGCATTATTTGTCTACTTATATATATATATATATATATATATACATATATTTATACACACACACGTAATTTATCGATTTGCTATATATTATCCGGGTGCAGTACTTTATCTCACCCTGCATGTTTACTTTTGTGTTTGTACTTGTGTGTGTTTGGGTGTGGAAATGATGTTCATGTGATGGTGGGCGGTTCGGGTAAAACCTGATCTACCACTATCTTGATCTTTATCAATGGGATTATGCTCTTAGGCTGCGTTCACTTTGCAAGATTGGATATCAGTCCAATTGAATTAATGGGCCATATAATTAATTAGCCCAATTATATAATCTGCCGTTCGGAGTATTGTATTGGCCCAATTGAATAAATCAGTCCATATATAATTGGGCTGTTCGGTTCACCCGACTAAATATGTTGGACAATTTTACCCCTGAAAGTTCATGTGATCTGGCCGTCAATTTTGGATTCATCCTGGCCATTCATTCCGGAGTATATTAACTAATTCCCAACCCTAATTCATACTTCATTTTGACTCTCACTGTCTCTCCCCCCCCCCCCCCCTTCTGCGTCTTCGTTTGTTCCTAGGGTTTACGTTTTCTCACCATTTTCACCTCTTTTCCTGTGAAGTTTGTTCCTAGGGTTCTGTTGTTCACTTTGCAAGATCATTTCTGTTGTGTTACCTTGTTATTTGTTGCTATTCATTCTCATTTTGAAAGCGAATTCAAAATCTTTCCGCGACGGCGTGTTCATTTTTTCCTAGGGTTTACGTTTTATCAAGAATTTCATCTATTTTCCTACGTAAGTTGTTGCTATTGTTAGCTGAAACACCTTGTTCGGGATCGTTTCTGTTATTTTCGTGTGTGATTGTTGCTAGGGTTTCGGAGATTCCTCAAATCACCCGACGAGTAATATACACGGTAAATTTTTTGGGCTTTTGTGCATTTGTGGCTTTTTTGACGTATTATGTATTGTTCTTTGTTATTGCCCTATAATGGGTCTATGTTTCTTTCCCAAAATTAGGGCTTTTCAACAGTGAATAAAATACCTAATTTTGACTATGTTTTTTGCAGCTATGGAGTCCCATTCTAACTCAAGGCCTCGTTTTGGGTCTGCCCACTGCTCATGTGGGCTGCGCGTTAGAATCTACACCTCCTGGACTAGGGATAACCCTGGGAGAAGGTTTGCTCGCTGCCAATCTTTAACGGTTAAGTGTTTATTCACGTGTCTTGAATTTTTTTTATTAATAATCAATAACTTTTGGCAACATCTAATCAATCAATTTATCTCATGACAGGAGGACCAGTGTGATTACTTCGAATGGATCGACCCAATGATGTGTGATAGGTCCCGGGTTATTATCACTGGTTTGCTACTTCGTGTAAATCGCACTGAGGCTGAAAATACCCGACTTATACGTGAACTTGATGAATTGTCTGCTCAAATGCAATTAGTTGTTGGTTCTTTACAAAATATTGAGGCTGAAAACATGGCATTGCGTCGCAAGCTAAAGCTTGCGATGATCTGTGCTTTGTGTGTGTTTGTCTTTTATATATGTGTATGAAATATTGTGTTCTTGTTCCTGTGCATGTTATGCTGTTTGGATGCATTACTTCAAATTTGTTTTTGCAATTGAATGTATGGCATGTATACTGTGTATCAGGAGTATCTTTGTTGATTTATGTGTTGATATATCATCTGATTTGTGGTCTATGTTCACTTTTTTGTTGTTATTGATTAAGATCATTTTGTTTTGCTGAAGTGTGTGTTCCATTGCCTGCCATTCATCTTTTTAGCCACTGTTGGGATATCAAATGATGGGGGTACTGTTTGTTTCCAAAATATGATGCTCTCATGTGCTTAGGAACTGAGTTGCTAATATGACCAACTGATGTTTTGAATAAAATTCTGATGGTCTGGATTGTTGAGTCAATTCTTATGCTATTTGGAGAACTGTATGGTATTGTCTGTGCAAAGGGGGTTCAAATGCTGATGCTTTTCCTTTTACTTTAGGGGTTGGTGCACTTTTAGTATGCAACATTGAGTATTTTAAGAACTCTGTGTGCTCTATCATGTAAGTACCCCCCCCCCCCCCAATCACATTTGGATAAATGTACCCAACAAAGTCATCCCCCCTCCCCACTTTGACAATAGCCAGTCCTCATAAATAGCAACCAGCATACTAGATGCAACTATTTTGGAAACTGAACGCAGCCTTAATTATTATGGCCATGTGATGATTTGAAATTGTATTAATCTGATGGTCTATTGTGTGGTAATGCCTTCCTTTAGATATGCATTGTTGAATTGATGTTTATATGCATTGTTGTAATGCATTCTGTTATCACTTTGTTACATTTATGCAATAAATCCAAAGCTAAACCTCAGTGTAGTCCTAAGAGGATATCATATTAATTTGATATGTTTATGTCATCAGATAACAAGTTGTTTGTATGTGTTTTAATAAGATACATTTATGTCTAATATATGAGTAATATCAACCATTGTCCTGCTGTATATATATGTGGCTTGCAGAACTTGCTTATTCCCATATTTTTTGTACTGGAATGAGTGCATTTGTACACTCCTACAATTAATGATGGCTTGAGTGTCTCAGAATATAAGAAATTATTAATAAGATACATTTATGTCTAATATATGAGTAATATCAACCATTGTCCTGCTGTATATATATGTGGCTTGCAGAACTTGCTTATTCCCATATTTTTTGTACTGGAATTAGTGCATTTGTACACTCCTACAATTAATGATGGCTTGAGTGTCTCAGAATATAAGAAATTATTAATTATGATTGTGCATTTAATGCATCACTTTACTGGTTATTTTCTAGTTCATTTAACATTGGAGGTAACCTTTTGTCTACTCCCTGTATTAAATGCATTTACTTGCCCCCTTTCATTTACTAATGCTGAACAACACATATTCCAAGTGAACATTTATGGAGGTGGTTGGACCCAACCCTCTATATATATTCCTATCAATTCTCTTTGTCTCCATATCTTCTTCTCTAATAAGGTATAAGTTTATATTCTCCTTTCTATTTATAACATTTTCCTATTTACTATTTCAAGTTAAATTTAGTTATACTTCAACTAAAACACACCTTTTATTTTCAGCTTGCTAAACTGTCCATTATGCCGCGGACACGCAGGATGATGGCTGCCCAAGGAATAATCATTGATGGATGGAGTACCACTGAGACTGAAAAGCTTGTGGACCTACTGTATCATGAGAGCAAAGTTGGTGATCTTACCAACTTGGACCACTTAACTGCTGTATGTCAACGCATCTCACAGGAAATGACCTCAGTCTTTAATAGGAGGTTCAGCTTGAGTGGAATTAAAAAGAAGCTAGAATATTTAAGGATGAGGAACGAAACATTTACCAATTTCTTGGACACCCCTGGCGTTGCATATGATGCCTTTCATTGCGTGACTCGTGTCAATCAACACTACTGGAATCATATACCTGCTTCTGTAAGTAACATGGGAACCTTTTTTTTTTTTCCTGTTATTTTTCATGATATTTTTATTTAATCATGTTTTCAATTTTGAATGTGTAGGAGGAGACTGAATGGTTCAGGCATTTCCGCCTGAACGGTGAGCCACTTCACATGAAGTTAGTCTTTATCTTTGACGGGATGGGTGTTGCGGCTTTTCCCAAAGACCTAACTGGCTCCCCTGGCTGGCCGATTTACGTATGGGACTCTGATGACGATGAGCTTGCCCTCGTCCCTGTCCCTCAAACTGGTTCCTTGACTGCAGTGCCTTTTGACTTGGGGAGGGAGGTTGTGCTGGCTCAGCCTGCTAGGGATGTAGCTGGACCGTCTGCTGGTTCAAGTGCTGCTGGTTGTGCTGCTAGTTCAAGTGGTGGAGGTGGGATGTTCGGGGAAGATGCTTGGGATGATGTGGATTAGTTTTTATGTTATGTTTGTTTGTGTTTAGGTTTTATGTTTGTTTGTGTTTAGGGTACCAAGGCCAGTTTCACAATCTGTTTATCAGGCTACTTTATTGGACAAGTGTTAACTTGTTCAACGGACTGTTTTTTTTTAACCTTTCAGTTTTATTTATTTGTTGTTACATTGCACAATTTCATGTGTAGTGCATGTAATGACAAATAGATCGATTATTATGTTTTATATTTGAAACCTCTGACCCGTTTGCAATATATATATATATATATATATATATATATAGTTGTGTTTAGCATCAGTGGCTCTTTTATATCATTATAAATTGTTGATAGTACTTCTATTATTTGTGTTGGATAAAAAAAGCCATAGTGTTTCAATTGGTACAGTACAAATCTGCAAAAGTAAATAGCTCATGATGTAATAAAAGTAGCAGAGTCAGAAGAATCAAATCTTTTGCCCACAAGTAACCATTTTGGATACTTTTCAGTAACGATTTGATAACACAATAAAGTACGCTTTGTTGAATTTGCATATAGGTCCCTATAGTATCATATTTTGTGATATGGGACAATCAATACTAGTATAAAGTAGAAGTCT
Organism: Penstemon barbatus; assembly: GCA_003313485.2. NCBI lineage: Eukaryota > Viridiplantae > Streptophyta > Magnoliopsida > Lamiales > Plantaginaceae > Penstemon > Penstemon barbatus. Next base: position 22,274,897 of record CM064877.1, on the reverse strand, counting down.
TCATCCAGTAGTATTTTGCTACAAAATCCCTCCCATCAACCTTAAGAATCACAACAATTGTGTACAATTTTAACACTTTCAATTTCATATCCAATATGACAAACTTTGTCCCTCGCCCTCAATGCCATTTCTTTTACTCAGACAAATGGCCCAAAGAAATTGACGAGTATTTGATTGAGTTTTTAGCAACCGAATCTTATTACGAAAATGGAGTTCTCATTTATGGCGTGAGCCACGTTTTGCGGACAGCTCGTGACGAGGTCAATGTGTTCTTCAGTCGTTCATTCACTACAAAATATATAATGGCTAGAGTCGAACGACTAAAACGACGACATCAACTATTTTCGCATCTAAGGACTCTTTCCGGGTATTGCGTTGACGCTAATACCAATACTGTTGGGATAAATGGAGCGGAAATTATAAAAAATTTGTGCACGGTAACGCTAAGAACATATGCATTTTGTTACTATTAATTATGCTTTCGACTTTAATTGTGTTTGTTTTTCAATGTAGGAAAATCCATTTTACGAAGCGTATGCCATAAATGGAGAACCCAAGTGGAGGGACTTGTGTGAAATATTTGGATATCCCAACGAGTTCCCAATAGCACCCCCACCCGCTAGTCCAATTAACCTTCAATGGTTCGAACTAAACGATGATCCGATTGTTGGACAAGAAACGCCAATACCGGAACCCATCAACCCGCTTCAACTTACCTTTTCACCGAGTAGTGGAAATGATAGTTTCTGGAATGATTTGGCTAACTATAATAACACAGGGGATGAACTTGAAAACGACGAACCTGTAACTTCTAAGACTGTTGCTAAGTGCCTGTGGCCGGATGCGAGCCCTTCACATGATCCGAATTTCGGGAAAAAAAATGCTTGAATGTTGTTTTACGGTGGTAATTTTAAAATGTTGTTTGGTGCCTTTAGTATGTTTAAATGTTGAGTTAAGTATGCTATTTGAAGTAGTACCACTTGTATGTTTATTATGTTTAAATATTGTGTTATGTTCAATTTGAGACTTATATCCATTCTACACACAACAAATGTGCAATATTATATTAAAATTAACAAAAGTTAGGTGTGCAAATGACAACTTAACTTAAACAAAATAATGACAATTAAAATTAAACCAAAAGGAGTCAAGAAGTGTGCAACAACTAAAACCCACGAAGCTAAAACAATAGTAGCAAAATGTACAAAATGCAATTGTCCATAGTGTGACACCCGCAAAAAGATAGGTGTGCAAATGACAATTAAACCCCATATGTATGCAAATGGGCTATGAAACCCACTGTGAGTGTGGCAAAAGTTGATATGAAGTTTTCAATTTGTTTGAACTTCACAAAGTACTACTATCGACAAGTCAAGCCCACTTTTACTACTCAAGGCATTTTGTTGTTTAGCATAATATGGGCTATGTGCTCTCGGTTCTTCTCGTTCGATTTCAAAAATAAACTCACGTGTTTGGCATTATCCATGATCTTGAACGAGAGGAAAATCCGGTTCTCATCGGTCAGTGTGTCAATGCGCTCGAGTGCATTTATGATCTTTTCTGCCTTTTCATCGTTAGTGTCCTCCTCTTTCGCAAACCTTTGACTAAGATCACCCCAAGCGCTTTTTGCGGCTGCTGCAAACTTCTCAATGTCACCCCCATCGGATTCCGGCGTAGGCATCTTCCGTTTCCTTTCGACTTTTTCAGATTTGTTTTTCTCCTTCTTAATCTTAGTCAACCTACTAACCTTAGGACCCGTATTTTGAAACCCCATGTTATACGGGGGGATTTCGGAGCCAAACTCCCCTCCATCGGAAGCATCCGTCGTCAAATCGACACACGGACTACCATATACATCAATGTTGTTTGGATCTAGCAGAACTTCCTTACCATTCTTCTTTGGCGGGTTCACCGGGTTGCTCCTTAGCAAATCCTCCACAATATCGACAACGTCCTCCGCGCCCTCCCCGGTGGCCCTGTCCTTTCCGAATATCTCAACCCAGTCCTCATAATAGGGATACGTCTTAAAACGCATATTCGCAACATCTGGATGTGCCTACACTTGAAAATGCATCGTTTAACAATATGCTCTAATTAGGTTTCAATCGGAGGAGGGGGTTCTATTATTTGAACAAAATTGTAATTAAAGTTACCTTAACATATAGTGCCCACACATCATCATCAACGGTAATTGTTTTACCACTATCGTTCCATCCGAAACCACTCGTCCCTTGCATTCCCAAGATTTGGTAATAAGTTTTCTTCCACACCGTAAGTTTGGAGTTAATATGCTTTAGTCTTAACTTCGATGCCGGTAGCCTTGCATTAAGCGCACGCTCAAGATTTTGCAAATAGCCCGCACGAAAACCATTATCTGACTTCCACCCGTTTGAAATTAATTCCTTCAAACATCCTATCAATACTACTTCTTCCTCAATGCTCAACGTCCGTCGAGGAACCTGAGTCTTTCGTTGAGACGGAGTCGCGTCACCATAGCGGGGAATGGTTGACATCTCTACCGAATTATACCTACATATTTAACAATTCAAACATAATATGCGAAATACATAAAAAATTCAAATAATATACATCCCATTGTGAACGGATATGAAACAATAACAAAGTGTAAAAATCAAATAATATACATCACATTGTGAACGGATATGAAACAACAAAGGGTAAAATTCAAACGAATTCAAATAGTACGATACAAGTAAATGTTAATTCTCAATTCTTGGTCATACACACAACAAGAAATCTAATGCGATTAAAATACAAGCTAAAAAAATTCACTCGCGATCCGAGCTCCATTTCAAATACATTTCACGAGCTAAGTTGTCCCGAAAATTATTCCATGCATGTGATGTCTCAACAACTTCGACGTAGTCATCCCCGTCGAAGTTAGTATCGTCCTCAATGTTCTCAATCGAATCGAACAATGGATCAAACCCCATAACATCATCGGGAGACGTTTTCCGCAAGAAGTTATGAATCAATAGCAATGCCATGATCATCCTGTTTTGCGTTTGCACGGGATAGAAAGCAGGACTCCTTAATATTGCCCAACGCTTCTTTACTTGGCCAAAAGTGCGTTCAATGACATTCCTAGCTTGACTATGTTTCATGTTAAAATATTCTTTGTAATTTTGAGGGGCGTCCATACCAATGCCCCACTCTTTCAAATGATATCGCACTCCCCTATAAGGCGTAAGGAAACCTTCACCATTCGTATATCCATTGTCACACAAGTAGTACGTTCCTACAATTAATCAACACGAATGAGTTGGTATGACATAACCCGGACAATTAAATTCACAAACTAAAAACTAAGTTTTACCCATAGGCACTTTCAATCCATTTGGCCGATTAATTGCGTCCCTTAACACGCGCCCATCCGCCGCGGACCCCTCCCAACCGACAAGTGCATAGGTGAACAATCCGTTAACATCACAAGCCGCAAGTACGTTAGTAGTTAGGTCACCTTTTCGGTTCCTATAACGTGGTCTATCAACCGATGGAACATGAAGATTAACATACGTTCCGTCTAGTGCCCCAATGCAACCCTATACGTACACAAAGTCTCTATTGTAATGCACAAGTTGAACAAAAGACCCTAATTAAGTTGGAAAATTAATGTTTTGTTCCTTACCGGAAAACAACTCCACCTATCGTCTTCACAATCGTTTGGTATTGGATCCGGTTGAGAGAATAATATTGGATGGAGCTTCATCAAACATGTCAACACACGATAGAAACACTTGCTAACGGTGGAGCCGGATCGACGGTAATCGGTTGCTACAATACGGTTCTTTTTGTGGTGGGCAAAAACAGTCAAAAACATAGCAACTTGTTCGCGCACGGACACATACTTAGTATCATTTAAACCTCCCACATTATGTAGGAAGCAAACTAACTTATCAAATGAAGTTATATTAAGACGTAAATTATTTTTACACCTTGTTGGATCTTTTTGAGTAATTCTTCTTAGGTTTTTCATCCACTTATGTCTCCTACGGATTAGGCTATACCGTATGGGTCTTCGACGATTGCGGAGTTCTTTAGTACGTAACCATATAACAAACATGCCAATCCAAAAAATCCGATGAAACGTTAACATAACCAATTGTTTCTTCCATTCATCCATTTGGATATCCTAAACAAGTTCCAACAACTTGGAAACAAACACCAACAAACAATAAACCATTAAAACCAAGCAAGTAAATATATGATATGTCCACACTAAAATAAAATTCGACATAACACAATACACAAAAAACCTCAAAAAGTAAACAAAATACATAAACTTGTACACCATACATAACTTCTACCACTCATTAAAATAGACATAATTAATTATTAAGTACCTCAACTTAAATTAGCTAGCAAAATTCACCAACTTGTACAAAATACATAGAATTCACCCAATTCAAGACATGTATAGAAATAGGTATTCATAAAATACCTCAATCAAATTAAATCAAAATACACATTTGTTGTATAAAATACATAACTTTCCCTCAAACCATAATACATAAGATTCCCCCAATTCAAAGCCAAAAATTGAAATGGGCATTTATCATAAAATACGTCAACTTAAATTAGCAATCTAAGTACACAAACTTGTATAAAATTCATAACTTTCCCCCAAATTCCGCAAAATAGACATAATTAATTATAATAGATACCTCAAGTTATTCTAATGGTCGAAATCCTTGAAAGCTACGCACTCACCTTCTTCGTCCCTGTACAAGAAAAATAAAATTAGGTTTAGGATTAATATTTTCATGGCATTTGTCAAGTGGGAGAAGTATGTATAAAAAATTAACAAGAAATGAGAACAATCCCGCAGCTCGAGCCTCAATGTGCTATCTTCTACCTGGAAAAACGGAAAAAGTTCACCGAATCAAAAAATTCAAATCTTAGCTTCATCGAAAATTTCGGGAAAATGAGGACAAATTATATATACAAGTAAACATAGGGGTCTCAGTGCAAATCGAGAAGTTAATTTCATGAAGAATGCAAGAACTCACATGGACTTTCAATTTTCGATTTGGAGTCTTCTTCTCGGCAATGGGCGCGAAGTGGAGAAGAAGAAGGAAGAAAATATCTTATGTTTCTTTTGTGCATGGTAATAATGTAATTTGGTGGAAGATGAATGGCAAATAAGACTTTTTGTATCTGGTATTTTTGTAAATTCAATGAAGTGGAAGGGTATAATGGACCGACAAATATTGTATTGGGCCATTAATTATGAATCGGAGGGTCCTTGCCGAGATTGGAATCTGCCTAATTAGCGGGTCTGGCCCACATTTCGGTCCAATTGATCCGGGCAGCCCGCGATTTTATTGCCCAAACCGAACAGGTTATAAGCCCACTTTCCCAAATTGTAATAGCCCAATTGAGTGCTAATTGTGGTCTAATTAGCCCAAGTGAACGCAGCCTTAGGATATAAGATCTCGTGGCAACGACCGGTCAATGCATTTCATGATTCTTGTAGTGTTGCATCAACAAACCCAATTTTTTGGATCTTATATCCTTTCTATGTGATTATAAATATTTCAAGTGTTAATTTATGAGAACATTATGTGATTTATGAATGAATGAATGTCAAAGGCACATTACTGAAAATATTAATACATGAATAGAGTCATTCATTGTACGGCTTATTTTTATTGAATTTAGATTAGAGGGCATATCCCGATGGAGTCTCCTGTTACCACCTCGGGGTTAGGCCGTTAGATTTTTCATATATTCTGATATAATTAGAATTAATAAATATTTGATTATATATAGATATATGTATATATATATATATATATATATATATATATATATATATATGTTTCTAATTTTATTAATATTGTGCTAGTGTTAACTTTATAATAGATAGAATTGTATTTTTGGTACTGAGATTTAGGTCAATTCTCATTTTTGGTACACAGTTTTATGTTTCCAACACATCTGATACATCGCTTTAATAAATTGTGACACATTTGGTACAACCGTTAAAAATTATCGCTAATGACGAGGTAACAGTTAAGTATAATTGCAAAGATGTCATTACTTATGTTTACTGATAATTTTACCTTATAATATTCCAGGCTACCAAAAAAGCCCCACATCTCTAAGTTTTAGTCGAAATTATTGCCAAATTTCAAAATTGACTTGTATAAGACCACGTGCAGACCAATTTAAAAATATTACTTATTTTATTTAAATAACTAATTTAATTTATAAACAATACTAAAAAATTTAATAATAGTTTAACATAAATATAAAAAAAAATTAAGAAAACTTTCTTTTCAAATATAAGATTTATATAATAGTATTAATCTATTAAATATTTATTAAAATAATAAATTATATAATTAAAAATATTTATTATTTATTAAAATGATATTTCTTTTCAAATGTGTTGGACACATGAAGCTGTGTATTATAAGTTGGAATTGACCCTAAAGCTCAGTACCTAAAATGCAATATTTCATTTATAATCTTATCAAAATTAGTTTTATTTTTCTATTAGAGTATGCATAATAGTAGAATAAGATCCAATTTTTCCATAAGCCAGAAAGCCTATTTCAAAAAAATTGACAATATACCTTCATATGACAGAATCATACAAGTATATTAGTTCTTGATATATAATAATTCATAAACTCTAATCGTGTGTATATTATAATATATTGTATTAGTAGTAGAATTACATAGATATCATTCATAAAATTGTGTAAACTAAAGTTGTGAGCACCCTAGATCAAAATTTCCAACTTTTTCGTCGATATCGAAAAGTTTTCATTTTCGAATCAAGCGAAACGAAAACAAGATGTAATTCCGAAACTATTTGTTTGCCTTAAACTCTGTTATTTTTCTAAATTTAGTAATTTTTTTTACAATTTTTCCTTGGTGTTTTGGAAACATTTCTTAAAAGTCTCGAAAAGTTTCCAATATTTAGCTGACCGAATCATAAACTCGAAACGAAATTTTGATCCATGAGCACTATGCTAAACTCTAGTGAGTGAATGTATCCCATGAAAAAACCAAACACAAATTCTTGCCAAACACTCCCCTCTAAAAAAAAAATTCATGCTAAACACTAGAGAACCCACCACGTGTCACCATCTTAAACCCCCATAAATTTTTCGAACACATAATCACCGTCCATCCCCACCAACATAAAATCAAATAATATTAAAAAAAAATAACACTAGCTGGAAGAGGCACGAGCTCTCTAAGTACCATGAGTCATTCTTTTCTATGTGCTAATAGATTTCTATGATGGAATTTTATGCCCCGTTTGGATCGGTTTTGGCTCTGTTTCGCCCTGTTTCGATGTTTCAAAATTGTTTCAATGGTTTTGGCGAAACATTTGAAACACCATTTGAATTGATTTTGGTTGGAATATTGAGATGGTAAAATATTATTAAAATAATAGATAAAGTTTTCAAAAGTTGAGATATGATTTGAAATGGTTTTGGATGTTGGTGTTTGAGGGTGAAAACTTTATGACAGATGTCAAATCAATGACTTTATGGAGTTAAAATATGATATTATATAGTGTAATGATTAATATTAAAATTATAATAATAATATTGTTCTTTTTTGTTTGGATCTTGAGTGAAACACATGTTTGGTTGAAAAAATGGGACAAATGCCTAAGTGATCCATTTTGGCCCAAATATTGGGCGAAACACTTGGGCCAAAATGGATCCAAACGAGGCCTTAGTGTTCCCACGTACGATGCCAAATGATGACTTGTTCACAATCACCAAATTAAGTATCTTCCTCGATCCATGTGATATGGACATGTGGACATGTTCTTCCTATAAAAAAAAAAGGGTTTGTCTACACTGAAAAAGCTATCTCCAATAAGATAGTTCATCTTCATCATCAAAATTTATTAAAATTAAATTCAGACCACATAATTTTGTCCAACATAAAGTTGATCAATTGGATCATTTTTTTAATTGGACAAATCTGAAAATATAAATGTACTTGTATACCCTTCCATATATAGGTTTAACAAACCTTAAGAAATGCAAAAAATTCTCACTTCTTCTTCCTCTCCATCTTTCATGTCTATTTCTCTCCTCCTCCAAAATCTATCACCACTGGACGGCCATCACCACCCGTCAAATAAAACATCTTCCATGTTCATCTCTCTCCTCCAAAAGCTTATCACCACCGGACACCACCTCCGCCTATATAATTTTTTTTTCGCCGGAACTAGCAGGTGGCCACGCAGCAACCATCTTCGCCAGATCCGGCCACTCAGAGGCCAGATTTGGCCTTCTCGTGGCCAGATCTAGCCTTGTTATGGCCGAATCCGGCCACTCAGAGGCCAGATCTGACCTTCTCGTGGCCGGATCTAGCCTTGTTATGGCCGGACCCGGCCACTCGTAGGCCAACAATGGAGGCTGCGTGGCCACTTCCGGCCACGCGAAGGCGGCAGCGCTCCGGTCACACAGCGGCGCCGCCTTCCAGAAATATTTTAAAATATTTTTTATATTTTGAAATTAAGATTAAAATAAATTTATAAAATATTACCAATAAATATGAAATATTTTATTTAACATATTCATAATAATTTCAATGTGTACCTTTGTAAAGAGAGTTTGAATACATATTGATTATATTACCTAATTAATTTTATTTAAACAAAAATTGTCACACTCTTATCATATAAAATATATTTTTCTTGTAAATTACATAAGATTTAATAACACACATTGTTAAGTGATAAAAAAAACTAAAAATTTATTCAAATTAAGTAGATTTGTTAAATACATGTATTTATATTTATATAGATTATGTTACTTAATTGATATTGTAAAAAGATAATCAATGTAAAATATATACTTGCATAGATATTCAATAACCTTATTTTTAATGGGTTTTAGGGTTACATGTGTTTTTAATTGTTATTTGTAAAACATAAATTTATTATTGGAGAAATTTTAGCCAAGTGAATAATCTCAATTATTAACTACTTTAACCTATCGTAGATGCAGATTTTTTTTATAGTTATAGTATTGATGATATTAATAAAATAGAATGTTGTATGAATTAGGGAAATAATAGTTGTTTAGTCATATAATTGTAAAAGTAATGAAAGGGTAAAATTGTATTTTAATAATTATTTTATATTGTTCATTAATTTTGAATGACAAATGGCACAATGTAAGAGGGTATCTTATTTACCCATTGCCCAACAAAATCTTACTATAGAATGCCCCCAAAAAAAATGCAACTTTAGAGATCGTGTCAGATATGATTTCAATGAAGTCCCTAAGATATACTTCATGATTTTAAAATTAAGAGTAACGAATATCTAAAAATGTAGTGAGTTTGTGTTGTAATTAATTTGTAACTTGAGCATTAAGATTGACCTAATATAGATGTAGTGGATCTAGGGTTTGTATCAGCCGAGCGGCACTAATGTACAAGGGTCTGATCAACTACAATGCAAATGCAATATGACAATATGTATCATATATTATATTATTATAGATGTAGTGGATCTAGGGTTTGTACCCTAGAGGTCAGTCGAGTGGCACTGATATACGATGGTCTGATCAACTAATGTAACAGGACAATGAAAAACGACATGATTCACTGACAACGCTCTAAAATTAATTACACTAAATTTAATTAAAAAAAAAAATCCAACAAAGCAACAATGAAAATCTGAATAAAACAATCTATAGTTTTTATGCATAACCTCAATTATGCGAATATTACAATTAACAAGTAAAAATTATATATGTGAAAGATATATATTTCATGAATTATATATGTCTCTCTTAAAGAATGAGTCGCATTTTTTTTTAATACTTAAAAACTCAAACCAAACTTTTTGTTTATTGCGCCTTCTTTTACTGGATTTTATTTTGTGGAAATAGAGATAAAGGTGAGAAAGAGTTTTGTTTGAAACTTGAGTGGTTCTTGATATTGAAAAATGCCCCCAACACTAAAAAGTTACTATCGCTTTTGTTATGATCTAAACTGAAAAATGAAAGGGCGTGTTAAAATTGAGTTGGACCCGACTTTGCAGCATTTTTGCTTTGTAAGATTTTGTACATACCAAAGATAATTTTAAATAACTTTTTTTCAGTATTCAAATTATTATTGAAAAATAGGTTAAGTGATAAAAAGTTAATAAAGATTTATAATTACAGTACGTGAATATTTAATTTTAATACCAAACTCTAATAAAATTATGAACCCCGTGCCTATAGGATTTTTAATTTTTTCAGTGGTGTCCACTAGACAATAAACTTATATAACACAAAGTTTATATCAATTTTTCAATAAAAAATTAACATACATAATTTTTTTAAGCAAATATTAATATCTAGTCCTTTGTTCTTTGTTCACTAAAGTAATGTTCTTTGTTCCACTGGCTCGCTGTAATTTATGTTGTAACGACACTTATGGGCGCGGTCTCCTTACTTTTCGATTTACGCAGTTTGAATGAGACCGAATCGGCCCCTGCTCTTCTGGGGATTTGACCATGATTGGACTATATATGCTGAGGAGGGATTTTGTTTTCCCACATCAGATATGTAATTCCTCCGTTTTGTTTTTTTTTTTTTTTTTTTTTGAGAAACAAAGGAATATATAAATCACGGATGTTCGGAGATTACAATATCAAAAACCATAGACGGAAGGCAACAATCAAAAGAGTAAAACTGAGAAGCTAATCTAGCTAAGGAATGGGCTACTTTGTTACATTCCCGAACGACATGACGTGCCCGAAATTCTATAAAATTCCTACCAATAACTTTAATTTCTTCAAAAACAGCCCCTAGGCTACCTAAATTGGCCTCTCTATTTGTAATCCCATTGATAACAGTCGAGCAATCACTTTCAAGGTAAACACGAGACCACCCGGAATCAGAAGCAAACTGGACTGCTTGGAGTGCTGCTATGGCTTCAGCCGCTTCGGGATTGAGAGGAAGGAGCAACGGAAAAGCCTTCCAACCCACACAATCACCTAACGAGTTCCTCGCCATAATACCTACTCCAATCCCAGCTCCTTTACTCATGACAGCGGCATCGATGTTCAATTTAACGAAGTCCCTAGGCGGAGGCAACCAAAGGGCAAAAGTACGGTTTGTACCTCGGGGGTGAAACACCTCTCTTGAGGATATAAATCTTTTGAAAAAATCACGCGCAGAATTCACCAAAATAAGTGGTGGTGTATCAGAAGCTTCCCACAAGAGTTTATTACGGCAAAACCAAATCCACCAACACAATGTTGTAAATAAACCAAACTCCTTAGAGTCAGTTCTACTCTTAATCTTGGCAAAACCAGTCCTCAATATCAATAGTATCACAGCGATAACATGAAAAAGATAAATCCGAGAGAGCCCAAATTTGTCTAGCAAAGGGGCAAGAGTAGAGGCAGTGAATTATAGATTCCGTACCTGATCCACAGCGTGAGCAGGAGGCGTCCTCCAAAAATTTGCGGCGTAGAAGTTGGTCTTTAACTGGAATTGCATTAGAACAACAACTCCAAACAAAGTGTCTCACTTTTGGAGGAGCATATATCTTCCAAATCCACTCCCAATTTCGAGATTGACGTGAACTTGGCCCTCCAAGTCGTGCTTCAGCAGCAGCTGATTTTAGAGAGCGAGAAAGCCGATAGGCAGATTTCACCGTAAAACTACCCGATTTATCAAAGTGCCACATTAAGCTATCCGTGAACATACGTGTACCAAGCGGAATAGACAAGATTTCCTTAGCTTCTTCTTCTGATAATATAGAGATAATAAGATCTCTATTCCAAAAACCTAAATCTTCATCGATTAAACAACTAACCGTAGAGTTATGAGGGATCAACGAAGGAGGAGAAGTAATCAAATAATTGCTTGACCGAGGCAGCCATCTATCACCCCAAATGCGAATCGAATTCCCATCACCCACTCTCCAACGAAGGCCCGCACGAAGTAAGCTAATAGATCCCCAAATACTCCTCCAAGTTGCCGAAGGACAAGAACCTAGTTGAGCCTCCAATATATCAGAATTAGGGAAATAACGGGCTGAAAAAACTCTACTAAGCAAACTGTCCGGATAAAGCAAGATACGCCAAGCTTGCTTGGCGAGAAGAGCCGAATTAAATGAATCAAAATCTCTGAAGCCTAATCCACCATCCCTCTTACTATCGCAAAGTTTATCCCATTTCACCCAGTGGATCTCCGTTTTGTTTTATTTAATTTGTGATTTTGAAGGATTGTACACAAATTTAGAAATGTAATAAATAGTTAGTTATTTTGTAAGTCCTAAAATACCCTTTTAATCAAATAATTATAATATTAATTAAGATTAATTACAACCATTAACAATAAGAATAAAATTGGTAGAAAAATTAATTTTACATTAAATTCTTAATTAAACGATAAATAAACAAATAAACAAACTTTTTTTTCCAAAAAAGGGAGAGAGTACTACATATGTAGTACACTAATAATAAAAATAAAACCGAAGGCCCCCAGGGCATATCTCCAACTGGTTGACCAACAATTCATAAGGCTTGCTCCAGCGGCAAGGGTGGGGGTTCGAATCCCATTTGGAACTTGGATGGAAGCATTTTCATGGGTCTGTGTAAGGGTCATTTGTGGTGAAGACCCCTTTGTGCGCAGAATGTACAGCAGTATGGTGGGATCCCGAGGCTTGGTAGAGGCACATCCTGCGATTTACATCCTTCAGGGTTCTAGGGCAAGGGTTCTGAGGGTCCATGATTAGTCTATACTCTATCGTAAGCTTGGACACCTGGGTTATCAATAAATAAATAAATAAAATAAAATAAAATCGAAGTGTTTGAGAGTGTGTGTTAGTGTAATTGTTTGCTCATAATTATGGTCGTTTATACCAAAGTGTTGGACAACGCGAACATAGTTTATTGTTTTATGCCAGTTGTTCTCTGTTTAATTAGTTTGTCTTTGTTATCTTAATTTATTGTAATTATCAAGAAACCCGTGAAAAAAAAATATTGATTGTATTATTCAATGTATTATTAAGTGTTCCAATACAAATTCGTGATTAATTTTGCAATTTCCACATATATTATGACTAGTGGTGGCAAAATATTTAAGGGTTGGACGGGATTTATCTTAACCATGTCGGGTATTGGATTTTAGAAGATAACATAAAATTCTATATTAAAGATTATGTATAACCTAATTTGTTATACCATATTAATTTATTTAATTTGTAAGGTTTTCCTATAAGTTATATGAAAATTTGATACCAAGCGAGGAAATTTTCTTGTAAGTATGCCAAAATGTGTGAAGTTACATCGTTTCAGATTTTGCAAAAATTTAAACCGAAGTAGGTTTTTTCTCCCCAAAAAAAAAAATCTAGAATATGTTTTTTTTTTTTTTCTTTTAAGTTGTAAATAAATTGCACGTCAAAGGCAAGAGATAATTATGATTTTACTTGTAACGTATTGATGAAAGTATATTGTATTTTTATTATTGTAAAGATATATATGTATTTAAATGGGTTATTGGCATTTTGCACCCTGGAATTATAGAGTTTTGATACTTTGCATCCTGACATAAAAGTTTTAGCACTTTGCACCTTAAAAATATATTGTTATTTATTTGGTACTTTGCACCCTAGTGTGTGTTTCAGTGCGAAAATTCATTGGTAGAAGGTTAGAATAATTACAATTTTGTTTTTAATTTGCACCTTGACAATATAAATTTTGCGCCTTTAAAATATAGAATGTTGGCATTTTGCACCCTAAAATTATAAAGTATTTAAATCTATTTTAAATTGTTTACTACTATAATATATATAGGAACGTTTTGTAATTAAATTAGCTAGTTCATGAAAAGTGTTTGGAATTCACCTAATTAACCAGGCATCTTTTTCTTTTCATTTCTTTTCCCCGTGGAATAACCTAATTAACCAGGCATTATGACTCCAATTGTCTCAGTTCAATTGAAAGAAAATAAATAGTAAACTTCATTTGCTTTACATTTTTGCTCATCTAATTATATGTCCCTAAATTTTGCTCATTTAATTATAGTACAAGGTCGAATTATTAATCTTTTTACTAACTTGTTAAATTGAGATATTTTATCTATATGACGTTTTAAGTATTTCATATATTTATGTTCATACTATTATATATTATAATAAAATTATTATGATCAAAATAAATTAAAAGATTATTTATTAATAATTTCAAATTTACTTAATTGACTGGTTAACTATAGCAAGAGAGCGCAAATATTGAAACAGGGGACTAGTACTTTTTGTATAACTTTTTGAGAAAGAAATGCATTTTTTATCCTAGTTGTCGCCTATGTTGCACGGACATTGACTCGTGACTCGGATTCGACACGATTCGGATTCGGCGACTCGTTTTATAAAAAATTTTCAAGATACGACATGGCATATATATATATATATATATATATAATAAATTAGCATCATAGTCAATGAATTAACATTCATTCTATTATTCCAAACACAAAATCAAAAGAAAAGATCACAAAAGATGTTGAAATTCATGCTAAGCACATCGTAAATGATTCAAAACAAGTTTCACATGCAAAAAAATATCAAATCAAGTCTCGTAAGAAAAATAATCAATCCAAGTACATAACAATTAGTCAATTACACGAAAAATTATTCGAAATCTTTAAATAAAATTATTTTTTTATTACAAGATAGAAATACTACCCTCTTTTGTTTTTCTTCTTCTTTTGCTTCAAATTTTTTTTAATAGCAATTTACCTAGAGGTTAAAAGATAATACATTTATTGCCAGAGTATGGTTTAGGTGCAATGGAATTTAGCAATGCAACTCCGACACGGAATAAAAATACCAGGTAAAAGAACTCTCAATAACTCTAATTTAGGCCATAATGTCAATAATTTTTATAAAAGAAGTATACATTGTTGATGGAAAAAAATAAAAAAGAACAATCCAAATCAAATATCAAGGAAATAAAACATAATTACACAAAAATTAGGTAGGGAGAAAGAGAAATACCTGTAAATTTGAATTAATTGGAAGAGATTCTTGAACTAAGGTTTATGAAATGAATGAAAGTAGGGAGTTTAGGAGTTGTTTAATTTGTATTTGGAATGAAGAAGAAGAGTACTATGTAGAAGTTTAATCGACTAGTTCACAAAAGTATTTTATGATTTTTGTTAATTAAGTTTCAAATTTTCAATTTAAACCAACAATTTTGACAAAAATTGCAAAAAGAACCCCGCCGTGTCCAAGACCGAGACCGAGTCCTTGACTGTATCCCCGCCGAGTCCAAAACCGTATTTTCTCGGACTCGCCACGTGGCGAGTCTGATGCGTGTCCGAGCCTAGTCGCACGCGTGTCCGAGTCCGTAAAGAGTCTGACTCTGCATACTTGAATTTTTTGAAGTATCCGTGCTTCATAGGTTGTCGCCAATTTAGAACCAAACGGCTCAAGATCCTCTATGCCACAATTTGTGTACCACATTTGTGTATCACTAATAAATAATTGTCACATGTACATGTGATAATTATTATAATTGTCACATGTACATGTGGCAATTATTTATTAGTGATACACAAATGTGGTACACAAATTGTGATATAGAGGATCTTGAGCCGGACCAAACCTACAAAATCTGCCGAAGCCGCCTCTAGACCGACTTTATTAAATCAATGTGGATCCTTCGTTTTACAAGGAGCAAGAAAAACGGATTTTTTCGACGAATTTTTCAACAGATTTTTCGGAAAATCCGTCGAAAAATGGATTTTTCGATGGATTTGCCCGTCAGAAAATCCGTCGGAAAAAGTAGTGTCGGAAAACTTCCGACGGGTTTTCCGACAGATTTTCACTTTAATTTTTAGTTTAATTTGAACGTATATCCGAATAATGAAAAAGCTTTGATCGATACTGAAAAACCGTATTTCGGGGTTGAACAAGGTTGGTCGAGCATCGTCTGAAAGGAAGATTGCGAGGTTGTCTTTAATGATATCAAGCTCACTAGTTGGCAATGCAGCTAGGTCCACTACTCCTCTCGTAGTGATCTATTAAATATTCCTAGTACTAGTATGAATAATGTAATTTCTGATGCTAGTTAATTAGTCAATAAAATTCATTTAATTTAAAAAAAAAATGTCCTACGAGCTACCAAAGGTACTTATTATTTTTCTTTTAGACAAAATTACAAAACTATGATAAATTACAATTTTATAAAGCTAATGAGACTAAAAATATTAAAGGTGTAATATCATGAAACTAACTAAAATACAATTTTGCAACTTCATTTATTAAAATCTAGATCTCAAAAATCACAAGTGACAAACGGGAAAGAAGTGGGCACGTGCAAGGAATAATTAATTCTTGTCAATTGTCATATTAATTTATTGTTACAGCTATATTTTAATTCTTTTCATAGAACAATGTAAAAGTGAGGAATGATAAAACCATTCTGTCCCTTTTCTTAGCGAGAAATAGTGATACACCCATTATGTCTTATTCCCTACCACAAAAGTATCCGATTATTTTTTTCGGGTAATTTTAATTTCACAATTTGGAATTGTATAATTACGATTGGTCGACTAGTGATCAACTATAGATTAAAATTTTAATTTTGGTGACTTGTAGTAGTGATTATTCTTAATAGGGATGGTCCAATTTATTATTGTGTTTGTTAATTTTGTAACGTCATCGGTTGGTCCCTTAGATTTTCTGGCTTATTATACCTCTTAGGTGGTGTTTTCAAAAGCACAAAAAATCACTTTTGTGCTTTTTTTTCATCCAAAAGTGTTTAATAGAGTATTTTCAATTTCAACTTCTTCGTTAGATTCTTTAAGAAAAAGCTAAAAAGAACAAAAAAGCAAAAGAAGGAGAAGGGCAGCATCTTACTTTTGGTGGCATTTTTCCCGTCTTAATTTGCAAATATTACCCAATAAAGCATTTTTTCTTTTAAAATGCGAACACCTCCCACTTTATAATCTCATTTACTTTTAAGTGATTTTTCAAAAATCTCAAGTCCAAGTAAAAGTTCAATCATTGAAAACATCACCTTAATTTAAAAAAAAAAAAAGAAAAAAAAAGTTTATTACTACATCTTTGAATTTGACAAAATATATACGAACATGCTAAATTATTTAGAAAATCATGTCATACATCAATCGTCGCGTCATAAATTTGTCTTTTATAAAACTAAAAGAGGGTACGTAATGCATCCAACTTTCTTGAAGTTTATTTGTATTCTTTAGCCTGTTATCTAAACTTATTTGTATTTAATGTTGGTGATTTGTAGTAGTCATTATTCTTAATAGGGGATGATCAAATTCATTATTGTTTTGCTAGTTGAAACGTCATCGGTTGGTCCCTTGGGTTTTTGGCTTGTTAGACGGCCTCTTATTCTTAGGAAGAATACAATCACGCGTTTATCGCCGTTGAAAGTTATAGTTGATAACAACGGTACAACTCTAATATTTAACCTACACAACAATTCAACCATACTAAATTATTTAGAGAAAATAATATCATATATCAATTGATGCGTCATAAGTTTGTTGATACGTAATGCATCCACCTTTATTAAAGTCTAGATTAACTTGTTTCATCTCCCACAATTTGTACCGCTTGGAATTGAACATGTAAATTTGGTTCCAATACTGGTTATATGATCGTGCATTTGTTGCCGTTAAAAGTTATAGTTAATAGCATCGTTACAACTATAATATTTGATCTACAGAACAATCCAACCATGCTAAATTATTACAGAAATCCTGTCATATATCAATTGATGCGTCATAAGTTTGTTGGTACGTAATGTATCCAACTTTCTTAAATTTTTTGACTAACTTGTATTCATCTTCCATAAGTTGTCCCACTTGGAATTGAAACAGTAAATTTGGTTTCAATATTAATTATATGACCGTGCGTTTGTCGCCTTTAAAAGTTATAGTTAGTAGTAACGATACAACTCAACAGTTCAAACTCCATATTTTAATTGAACAATCCCACACATTGGGTTTGTTATGAAAACCATCTTATATACTTTACACTGTATATGACACAATCTTAATAATTCATATCTACATAAGTTGTCGATTCTCCATAAAAATGTCATCTATGCAGTTAATTCTCGAAATGCATGAATTAGTTTAATTAATTTAGAGCAAAATTTATCACATTGCATTTGCAATGATAACTAGTATATACTTGCATAGATCTGATAAAGAGTAAAAGATAAAAACATCCTCTATATTTGTCTAACTCCGAAAAACTTTCTGTGTTATTTTTACTCCCAAAAAAACCTTTATGTTTGATTTTAAATACCACACTCGAACCAAGTAGTATATACTTATAATTTTATTTTTGACTTTTGATGAAATGACAAAATTACCCCTATGTGTTTTTTTTTTCTAATTTATATATTCTTTTTGAAAAAATAAGTATATACTACTTGGGTCAAGTGTGGTATATAAAATCAAACATAGGGGGTTTTTTAGGAGTTAAACAAAGCATAGGGGTATTTTTGTCTTTCTATGTCAGGGGTGAAATTGTCATATCAAAAGCAAAATGTGAACAAATACTCGCAATTTTGGCGTTTGAAATATACTCTCTTATTTGGGGATGTATTTAACACTTATTTGAAATCATAGAAATTTTTTTGAAAGTTATAATAACACAAGAGGATTTTTGAGAATTAAATAAAGCATAGAAGGTGCTTTTATCTTTTGCTCATCTAATAAACTAATAACCACTTGGAGTTGTAAATATATAATGAAAACTTTACATTATATCTAATAAACTACTAACCACTTGATAATTCGCACTTTTTAAATACATTGTTCTTGCACTTTGTACCCTAAAATTAAAATATTAGCACCTTACATCCTTAAATTGTATTAGTCATCACAAAACAATGTGCATTTTGTATATAAATAGGTGCATTTTGCAAATAAATAAGTAATTCTAGGATGCAATATACAAAATTTGAACTACAACATGCAAAGTGCAAAAAAATATACAGTTTATTTCTAATATGCAAGATGTCATATACTCAAGTTTAATAGTATGTTTTATTTTCTAAAATACGGAAAATCTAATAATTTAATATCACATATCTAAGAAATATGCAATACTTTAATTGAGATTTTATTTATTTATTTGTTTTTTGGTTTCCCAAGGGTTTAATCCCTTTTGAGGCGCGTCGGGCACATAAAATGGGAACCTCTCTAAACAGGGATTCGAACTTGAGTCCGCTACTTTGTAGTGACTAGTCCCTTCCACTAGACCAATCACCTGTTGGTAGATTTTCTTTTTCATTATAGTCTTTTAGATAGAAGTATTTCTCAGTATAACTCAAACTTAAAAATTATTTTTTTAAATGTACCCGCTTTCAGGCGATGCCGATTCCTACTTCCCTTTTGTGAGAAATCACAAATTGCCAATTGGCACGTAGTTAGTTTATGTTTTACATGTAAAGTAAAATCAGGATTCTGCTCAAATAGAAAATTATTTCTCTAAATGAATCTTGTGCAAGAAATCGCAATTGATTCAAACTAAAAATTATTTTCCCAAATGTACCTTTTGCAAGAAATCGCAAAAATTAGGAATTTTCCTAAATGTAACTTTTGCGAGAAATTGCAAATTGCCATTTGGGATTTCTCGCAAAAGGAAAATAATTTTCAGTTTGAGTCAACTGCGATTTCTTGCACAAGATTCATTTAGAGCAATAATTTTTATTAAATTATTTTCCTAAATGTACCTTTTGCGAGATCACAAATTGCCATTTGCGATTTCTTTCAAAAGGTACATTTAGAAAAATAATTTTCAGTTTGAATCAACTGCGATTTCTTGCACAAGATTCATTTAGAGAAATAATTTTCTACTTTTTCTCGCAAAAGATACATTTAGAAAAATAATTTTGAGTTTGAGCAGTCAACTGCGATTTCTTTACAAGATTCATTTATAGAAATAATTTTCTATTTTAGGAGATTCTTGATTTTACTTTACATGTAAAACCTACACTAATTAGGTGCCAGAGCTGGAAAAGATACACTTTCTATATATAAAAAGACAAAATAAAAGAATAATTTATTTTAGACTGAGAAAATA
Source organism: Penstemon barbatus (assembly GCA_003313485.2). Classification (NCBI taxonomy): domain Eukaryota; kingdom Viridiplantae; phylum Streptophyta; class Magnoliopsida; order Lamiales; family Plantaginaceae; genus Penstemon; species Penstemon barbatus. The sequence continues at coordinate 22,254,809 of CM064877.1, read as the reverse complement.
AAGATACATTATCATAATCTGTTCTGTACAGTCAATATTTTCTGTTCTCCTCTTCATTTGCAGCTGCCCCTTTTTTGGTTAATTCTGTTTGAGTCAGAGACAATGACTAAATGACACCATCCAATCATAAGCCCTTTTCTTTCTCTATATAAAATAAAATAAATTTACACTTTCTTAACACAGCTTTTCCCTTTTCATTTTTTTTTTGGAGAGAAAATGAAAATGTCCCATATAGTTTTTTCTCTTCTTTTTTCTTTATTGTTCTTTACTCCAATCTACAAAGCTGCAAGTACAGAAGATGGGTCAGAAGCTTGGGGATATGTTGAAGTCAGGCCAAGTAATTTCTGAATCTCAATTTATTTGTTTCCTCTGCTTTTATAGATATCAATTTCATGCTTTATTTAATTTTATGTAAATTGTGTGTATTTAAACAGAAGCCCACATGTTTTGGTGGTATTACAAAAGTCCATATAGGACCCAAGATCCAAACAAGCCATGGCCTGTCATTCTTTGGCTTCAGGGTGGACCTGTAATTATTCTCAACTTTTCTGTGCAATTTTCATATTATGAAGCCAATTTTTTTTTTTTAATTTTTAAATTTGGGTATTTTGAAATGTGACATTTTTAGGGTGCTTCTGGAGTTGGACTTGGAAATTTTGAAGAAGTTGGACCTTTAGACACATTTTTGAAGCCTAGAAATACAACATGGTTGAAAAAAGCTGATCTTTTGTTTGTGGTGAGACTGAAATTCTACACATATGTTTCAATTCTAAATCTTATATCGATTTTCGGTTTAATTTGGATCTGGGTTTTGTGTAGGATAATCCAGTTGGGACAGGATATAGTTTTGTAGAGGATACAGAATTGTTTGTGAAAACTGATGAAGAAGCTGCAAATGATTTAACTACACTTTTGATTGAAGTTTTTAATAGAAATGTGAGTCTTCAAAAGAGCCCTCTTTATATAGTGGCTGAATCTTATGGTGGAAAATATGCTGTCACTCTTGGATTATCGGCTCTTAAAGCAATCGAAGCTGGAAAGTTAAAGCTCAAACTTGGAGGTAATTTTCGGTTGTTTTTGTGAATCTTTGCTTGATGCATAAATATGAAAATAATAGAGAAAAAAAACCAAAAAATTGAATCTTGAATTGCTATTCCTTATAATTTGGAATTTTTTCTTTTTTTTTTTAACATAGGAATTGCATTAGGGGACACTTGGATTTCCCCAGAAGATTTTGTGGTATGCATTTATAATTGAATAGTTAATATTTTTGTTTTGCAATCTGTTCTTGATTCTGGTTGTAGATGACAGCAAATCTATGTACATTATAGGGAAAAATGCACTTTGCCCTCTTACATTTGGAAGATTTTGTGCTTTACCATTTAACTGTTTTGCGGTTATACTCTTGCTACTTCAACTTTCTGATTTATAGCGGATTACAACATTTTTCGCTAATCAGCTGTTGTTAAGGAGTTAAGTGCAAAATGGTGGAAATGTTAGGGAGTGAAATGCAATATGATCGATAGGTTATGGATAAAACAAGATACTCTTTTACATGCAAAGGTTGCTAGTAGTATATGCCTACTCAAGGCCAAAGGTTGCGAACTGCAATCGAAAAGTTGAGGGAGTAAGTACAAAAGCAAAACGGTAAGGGGGGCAAAGTGCACTCAGCCGTGCAGTGAGCACAAAGCGAGCTATTCTTTCGCCTTTTACCTAATTTTTGGAGGGTTTAACGTATTTTCGTTGAACCCACTCGGAAAAAAAAAAAAAAAAAAAAGGTGTAAGGGGGCAAAGTGCAAGTTTTCCAACATTTTTAATGACTTCACATGTTCTGCAGCTTTCATGGGGTCCTCTTCTAAATGATGTATCCAGGCTTGACAAATATGGCTTGCGGGTAACAAAGAGGTCTAAATTTCTCGATTTTTCTGCAAATTTGTTACATTTCATTACAATGGGAAAATCATGACCAAAAAAGAAAAAATTACAATTGGAAAGAATGTTTCTTTTGGCTAAAAAATTGATTTTCAGAAAACAGGTTAGCCAAGCAAATAAAACACCAAATTAAGGCTGGAAAGTTTGTCGAAGCAACCCGTTCATGGAGCTACCTCGAAGATTTTATTAGTTCCAGCAGCAATTCAGTGGTAAAATACTAAAAGTCTCATTTGAATTTCCTTTCATAAATCAATAGGATGTTATTGCCAATTTTCTAAGTTAACATGGGAATTATTTGTCAACTTTTATGTAAATAAGGGTGTTTACATTTTCTTTTGTGGGGATATAATCGTCATTTTTCCTGCAAAATATGTAGGAGGGGGTCTTTTGCTGCAAAAATAATAACACAGGGTCTTTTCGTTAATTAGGCCAAGCATAGGGGTTATTTTTGCATTTCGCTCCATTCTTAACTATGATCAAATTTTGAATAAAATTCTAAAAAATTACCATTAATCACAATGACCTTTTTTTTGCAGGATTTCTACAATTTTCTCTTGGATTCAGGGATGGATCCTGTTTCACTAACAACTTCTGAACTTTCACAACAAATTGCGATTAAACGTTACTCGAGATATTTGAATTCAATCAGATCGACTCCGGGTGGTGATGGTGATCTTGATAGCCTAATGAATGGTGAGATCAAGAAGAAGCTAAAGATAATACCACGCGATGTTTCGTAAGTTATTTTGATCTCTATCGATTCATTAAATTCGAAATCTTTAATTTCATTTATCAATCTTTTAAAGTAAATGGCATTACATTTTACAGATGGGGAGGGCAAGCAGATCTTGTTTTTACTGCAATGGAAGGAGATTTCATGAAACCAAGAATCAATGAGGTTTTACTAAAAGAAATTAAACATTTAATTTGATAAATATTGAAGTGACAATTTTAATGAAGCTGTGATTCATTATTTCATATTTGCTTCTAATCACTTAGTTTATTTTGTTGTCTGGATATTTTTTAGGTTGATGAATTGCTGGCTAAAGGAGTCAATGTGACAGTGTATAATGGTCAAGTAAGATATTTTATATATTTTATTTAAATTGCAACTAAAACAAAGCTATGTATTAAATTTGGATTATAAAAAAACCAAGAAAATATGATGAAATTGGTTTGTTTTGTAGCTTGATGTAATTTGCTCAACCAAGGGAACTGAAGCATGGGTTGAAAAGCTCAAGTAAGATTACAAAGAGTAGCTAATTGCTTTAACTTCTTTGTATTTATGATGATTCACTCTCCTACCCCCTGAGGTTTACCATACTTACAAAGAAAAACCCGTGGTTCCAAAAATTACAAAGACACCCCTTATAAGGGGTTTTTTCGTGAACATTTGCAGGGGGGCTTGTAAGGATTGTTGAAGCTATAAGGGATTTTGGTACATAGTTTAAATCAGAAGGGATCTCCTTGTACTTTCTAAAACTTTAGAGGGTTCTGTAGAAGACGACTAAGAGTCTTTTTGTTTGGCGTTTCCCAAAATTATTTCGTGTTTGGTAAATGTCAAACAAACAGGTTTTCAACTCTGAAATAAATTTTCACCTCTCAATTTTCTCAAACTACTTTCTCAAAAGACAGACAAACAACAATTTTCTTATATCTAAACAAAATTTATTCAGACTCTACTCAGATTTGACATAAAGTCTTACACATTTTATACATACAACCTAACTCTTCAAAAAAAAAAAAAAAAAAACATACATCTACTTTATTTCTCAAACCACTTTTTCAAAACTCAAATAAACAACATTACGCAAATCAAGATTATTTCGCAAACCTACTTTCCCTAACACCAAACAAACAACCCCTAAACATATGAGGGTACTTATACATGATTTCTAATTTTTTTTTCTTTTAAATTGGTTTGTTATTTTAGATGGGATGGGATCAAAACTTTCTTGCACATGAAGAGAACACCAATCTATTGTGGGAATGAAAAAATTACAAAGGGTTACACAAAATCCTACAAGAATTTACATTTCTACTGGATTCTTGGAGCTGGTCACTTTGTAAGTCAACTTCTATAATAATCTTATCTTTATCTGTCTTTATCTATCTATACATATGTGTTGTCCTAATCAACATCCTCTTATCTATCTATCTTTATTACCTTCTGGATTAGAGTTGTACCTTTTTCAAAAGTACAACTATAGATAGCCTTTAGGTGGAAAGGCCTTTCTTACATATAATAAACCTATTACTTATTAACATGGATGAAAGTGACAAAGAAATAATTGGGATGATGACCAAACATTCATATTTGAATTTTGAAGTGTTTGTATTATGGGGGTATGTGGGGGTCGATATTATGAAAAATTCTAGTTCGAATTTAATTTAGCGTAAGCAAATTTAAATAGACTTAAGTTCGAATAATACTGGAAACACTACACCGGGAGGACATATACCCTTTGCACTCTCCGGTCCGAGCTGTATATACACAGTCTAATAGATAAAAAAAGAATAGAATACCACGTCTAGACAGGAAAATGTGCAATTATAATTATAAGTATAATTTTTCTTCACGATCTCCTAGATATATTCATATCTTATATCTGACTAATCACATTACGGGAAAAAAAATTGCAATAAGAATTCAAATTTGTACCACATTATAGGAATTAATTCATTTGCAATAAAAATGAATTCAAACTTGTATTCACTTTATTATTGGAATTAATTCATTTATCTAGACCAGTCACTTATTATAATAGTAGATGTGACTTGTTCAAGGAATTTGATCCACATTACTAGGGGTGATTGTGACTTTTACTTGCCCTGAATGTGAGGAGGATTGGTCCCTTTTTCATAGACTACTTTACCCTTTGCAAAATTGTTCATTCAATTATTGTCAGAAATTCAGAAGGATTGATTTTTCCCGTGTGGGCAAACAATTGTCAGTAAATAATTTATTAGGAACCCCCCATTTTCAAGCAAACCTCTGCTACACTTTCACTCTATTACTCAATTTCAATTTGAATATTTTCTCACTTAGTACCCAGAAAAAAAAATAAAAAAAATATTCTTCTCACTTTTGATAGTGCATAGCAGAATAATTTTAGAAAGGGTAATTTACCTAGACACCCTTTGAGAAATTACCAAGACACCTTCTATTGTTTTAAAAATTACCAAAATAATCCTTTGCCAAAATCATATTACAAGGACACATGTTACGCATTAACAATAGGGGATATTTTGGTATTTAAGATAAAAGGTAGGGAATGTCTAGATAAATTACCCTTTTTTTTCTTTTTGTTTCCGAAGGGTTTAATCCCTTTCGAGGGTTGAACACATTAAGTGAGTAGCTCTCCCGATAGAAATTCGAATTTGAGTCCGTTACTGACCTATGACCTATTGGTAAATTTCCTTTTTAAATAATAGTAGTTAACAAGGTAAAAATTAGGGTACTTTTACATTTTTTTTTCAGAATTAGTGGCATTAAATTATTTTATATAAGAGGGTAAATTTGTTATAACATAATTATATTTTTGGAAAAAGTGGTTTTGTTATGGGAAGCATAATTAAAGAAACTAAAAGAAATGGGGTGACTTCATTTTTCAATTTTAAGCACAATTAATATAGATTTATTATTAAATTAACTTGATATATTTGCTGTGATTTCAGGTACCTGTTGATCAACCCTGTGTCGTATCGAGCATGTTAGAAAAAATAACACATTCTCCTGTTGCACCAAATAGATAACACCTTGATGAATTTATGTAACAAGAAATTTTAAAGTTTATATGAAAATTGAATTAGGCTTATAAATAGCCCCTAAAGAAAAAAAAGTGAGGACGAGAGAAACTATTGATTATTTCTATAGCAAGTATTTTCACTTTCAAGTTTCCCAGCTGTATTTATATATTAGTGAAATTTAAAGAACATTATTTTGATCATTATTGTCCTTTTACAAAGAAATTGGAAGATTGATGTGTATTAGATTATAAATTAAATTAAAGTTGGTATGGTAAAAAATACAGTTGGATTGTTTTATAATCTTAATAAATTATAGGATATTATAAATATTTCGTAATATTTTTTTCTTAGGCCATCTCCGGTCCTATTTTATATGTATCTCCAGACTCTAGTGATTTAGTCTTCCTATTTCAATTAATTTTAACTCTTATATTTCTTAATAATAATTACAACAAAATTAATAATAATGTATAGTAAATTTAACATTGACATTAATAATAAGAAATTTTACATTATTCTATAGAAATTAACATTGTCATCAGATGTCGATTTCAATTTAAGTATTTAGGATACAACTTAAATAATAATTAATTAAAACGCATCTTGTGTTTAGTAACAATATATTCATTATTGTGGGTTTTGCTAGTTTAATACTAGTGTTTTTTGATAGTTTTTTGTTTTTATTTGAATGAAAATTTCTGATTTTACAATATTGATATAATGATGTAATTATCGTTTATCAGAAAATAATATATTCATAATATCATAAACACTTGAAATATGAGTTAAAAAAAAATTGAACTCAAGTTTTCAACTATTTTTTGAATTAAGCCCAATTTAAATAAACCTAACAAAGAATTTTGACCGATGTATAATTTTTTAAAATATCAAATTTGACTTATTTGCTAAATGAACCTTGGATAATTGCACAAAAGCCCTCCCTTTTCTTCATCCCTAAAAGAAGAAAAAAAAAGGAAAAAAATAAATAGGAGAAGGCACATGTGTGGTACGCCACCTTGGATAAAAAAAAAAAAGAAAAAGAGAAGGCACGCCACCTTGGATAAATACCATTTTTTTTTTCAGCTCGCTAGTTTCAACGAAGGTTATTTTAGATTTGGACTACACGGAAAAAAAATAAGGTTTTTGACATTTTGTAATATGTAATTATATGATTTTGATAATTTGCATTTTAACTTTTAAATTTAACACTTTGCACTATGAAAAAATAATATATTTAATACTTTACATCTTACCGTGTATTTTGAATGAAAAATTCAGTGGTAAAAAGATAAAAAAACTAACTTTGAAATAATTTTTTGACTTATATAGCGTCTTTTTCAATATTATATACACATTAAACATTGAGAGAATTTCACTTTTGATACTATTATTCTACATACTTTAGGGATTTAATACCATAACTTTTTATACCGACATATTTGATACCATAACTCAAATCAACTTTGCACATTTAATACTTCCGTCAAATTGAAAACGGAATTGTCACGAGAATGTCACGTGACCGTTAAAACTTTACACATTTGATACCATAACTTATGTTGACTGATAATTTTACCCCATAACATTTCAGGTTACCAAAAAAGCCCCACATCTCCAAATTTAGTAACGATTTTAGTCCACATTGTTGCCAAATTTCTAAATTGACTCGAATAAGAACACGTGCTAACCAATTTAGAAAATTTTACTTATTTTATTTAAATAACTAATTTAATTTATAAATAATATTAATAAATTAAATAAATATTCTTTTTACATTAACATAAATATCACCAAAACTAAGAAAACATATTCTTTTTAAATATAAATTTATATAATAGAATTAATCTATTTAATATTTATTAAAATAATAAATTATATAATTTAAAACTATTTAATATTTATTCAAATATTAAATAATAATAATTTTAATTAAAAAAATTCCCCACCCCACCCACCCAACCCAGATTTAAAATTTTCTAGATTGGTCAGCACGTGGTCTTATTCGAGTCAATTTGGAAATTTGACAACAATGTGGACTAAAATCGTCACTAAATTTAGAGATGTGGGTTTTCTTGGGTAACCTGAAATGTTATGGGGTAAAATTATCAGTCAACATAAGTTATGGTATCAAATGTGTAAAGTTTTAACGGCCACGTGACATTCTCGTGACAATTCCGTTTCCAATTTGACGGAAGTGTTAAACGTGCAAAGTTGATTTGAGTTATGGTATCAAATGTGTCGATATAAAAAGTTGTTGTATCAAATTCCTAAAGTAGGTAGAATATGGTATCAAAAGTGAAATTCTCTCATTAAACATTTAATATCATAAGTTGAATGATACTTGCAAGTTTGGTACTTCTACAATTTGTAATAACAAAAAGTGCTTATGGCATTTTTTACGGGATATATGTGGTCTTTTCTATAAAAATTATCAAATGTAAGGAACTAATAAAAAATATCTGCAACAATTAACTCTACATGAATGAACACTCAACACTTTCGTTCTCAAGTTTTTAAAAATATTTTGGTCCACACTTAATTTATAAAATTGTACTTTTGGTCCAATTTGATAAATATTTCACACTTTTATCTCATTGTATCAATTTGTAATTTGGTCCCATAAAAAGTGATAAGATCAAAAGTGTAAAATATTTTAACAAAGTAAATTTTGACAAAATATGCAATTATAAGGAGTTGGATAGAAAATGTCAAGTGTCGGTCTTGTATGACTAAATATGCAATTTCCCCATTAGATACCTATGGAATCAAAAACAATTTTACTAGAAAAATAATTATGACATTCATTTTATTAGTGAAGTAATTAAATAATACTTACTTGCCATCGCCACCCGACACTAGTTTCACTTGGATTGTTGTAAGCTTTTGTATCAATACATTTTTTATTTCCTCTATAAGAGATAATGCCGCCAAAAATCCGTCCAAGAATTTCACTATTTTTTGGTGCTTCATCAATTCCTTTAGACACCATTGTGATAATTTGGTGGAGTTACCGCTGTCAATGGGCGGGTTTTCACCCAGCCCTGACCCAAGCATTACCCATCAGGTTTAGGCCCGTTGCCAGGCGAGCAAGTTCGGGTCTGGGTCAGGGCTCGGATCTTGTTAAACAGGTTTTTTTTTTTTTTAAATCTATTTTTCAGTAAAAAAAGTATTAATTTAAAAACCCAATCTAAACCCTTAGGGCCTTTTTGTTTGGCGTTTCCCAAAAAAATTTCGTGTTTGGGAAATGCCAAACAAAAATATTTTTTATTTTTTGAAATAAATTTTTCATCTCTCAATTTTCTCAAACTACTTTCTCAAAACCCAAACAAACAACTATTTTCTTATCTCTAAACAAAACCTATACAAACTCTACACTGATTTGACATAAAGTAATCTATCTCTTACACAATTTATCTCACAACAAGCATGATTTGACATAAAGTCTTACACATCTTACACCTACAGCCTAACTCTTTCAAAAAAAACCTACACCTACTTTATTTTTCAAACCACTCTCTCAAAATCCAAACAATCAGCATTACGCAAATCGAAATTATTTCACAAACCTCCACTACTCTCCCAAGCTACTTTCCCAAACACCAAACACACATGCTCTTATTCATTCTTAGGCCATCTCCAGCCGAAAGGGGGAGGCAAGCAATAGCCCCCCCGTCGGCTGGAGAAGAGCTCCCCCCGGATGGGCAAGCAGGCATCCGGGGGGAGTTGCTTGCTTGCGGGCAGGCAGGCATTGGTTGCCTGCCTGCTTGCCCGCAGGCAGCAGCTGCTGGACGCGCGCGTGAAACGCACATGCGCGTCCAAGCTTTTTTTTTTTTTTTTAATTGTTTTAAAAGTTAATTAATTTAATTTAAATATGTAAAAAATATAAAAAAAAATTTAACACTTATTAATTATGGTTTAATTTTCTTTAAAAAAAACTTGACCATAATTTTAAAAGATATAATGTTTTCTCCTTTATATTTATACTACTAGAAGACCACTCAAACACTATTTTCAAATCAATGTGGGTTAAAAACTTAACTCTCCTTATCCCACATTGGTTTGAAGATAGTTTTGAGTGACATTCATGTAGTATAAATATGAAAGATAATATATTATATTTTTCAAAAATGAAAATGAACATAAGTTCAAAAAATTCATCCGAACTAAAGTTCAAAAATATAAAATTCATTATACATATAGATTTGTAATTTAAAAAATTTATATATAAGAACGAAATTAAACTTTCCTCAAGGTCAAATATAACGATATTTCTCAATCTAATGTATTAATCTAATTAATATTACTTCATAAAACTACTACTTTATTCGTAAGACTATTGTCATTGTTTTCCATTAATTATGTTTACTCGTTTTTTATTTTTTTATTTTTATGAATCCCTTATTATTATTGTTGTTGTTGTTGTTGTTGTTGTTAAGTGAGAGTGGGGAAAGTTTGAGATTGAAATAAATGTTTTGGATTGTTGGTTCGGTTGGAGATGACTGACTTGACAAGGCAGGCAGGCAAGCAGGCGGGCATGAGGGGGCTATTGTCTGTTTCGGCTGGAGATGGCCTTACAGTCGCTATATGTCTATATCACACGAATTTCCCAACCCCCCCTCTCTTTCCTGTCAATTGCCTTTCTTCGGTCAGTACTCCGACGACTTTTATTACTGTGCCGTGCCACCGCCGTCTCAGTGATAGTTTTGACGAGGTAAATCCCTTTTACTCCCTAAAAATTTTAATTTCAATTTTGCGCTTAGCTTTGAGATCTGAAAGATTGAATTTTGGATACCCTTAAGTCAGCCGCTATTCTTTCCGTGAAACAATTTTGAAACATACTCACTAATTTTCTTTTTTTTTTTTTTTTTTGAGAAGAAAAACATACTCACTAATTTTAAATTATTTAGAAACAATTGTTCTATAATGTGTCGTGAGTCCATCCAAATTGCTCTGTGACTGTGAGTAGTATTTTATTATTTCTTAATTTTACAACTAAATCAACCTCAAATCGATTTTTGTATATTCTAACTTATATTTTGATTCTTGGAGTTTGAAGACCAGATAAATGGAAATTTCTAATAAATTAGAAGTTTCATCACAGTCCATTGATTTTGATTTACTTGTCTGTAACTCATACCAACATTTTATCGGGTTATGTCATTACTACCATTTCAATGGTTTATTTATTCTGTATTTGGATTATTACTATTGGAATATTATTTATGTGATGATATTTGATGGATTGATTATTTTATTTTAATGCAGATTAAGAATGTCGAAGTTTTATGGTGAATACGATAACTTGGATCACTACAAGAAAATGCATTTTTTAATCAGGGCCGGTCCTAGGGTTTCGGGGGCCCTAGACGAAACTAAAAATCGAGGCCCCTATGTGCTAATATTTTCACATTTTACGTAAAATTTATATTTCATATTTTTAGATGCAAAATTATTAGTTAAATCTTCGTATTTTATAATTTTAACTATGTTTATCAATTTTTAAAGCTCCTTTTTTAGATTCAGTTATTTTATTGTATTGTTCTTTGCTTTATCCATTATTCACATTGAAATAAGTATTTTCTATTATTTAACATAATGCTTTACAAATATATTCAATGAATAATATAGTAAAATAATTATTACTCCGAAAATTAATCCAAAAAAATTATAATAAAAACATATTACATCAAGAAGAAATGATAGAACCTGAACACTTGAAAAGTTTATAAAATAAATACTATCGAACAAAAAAATCCATTTAAATGGCACAGAGAACATACATTCCCCTTTTCAAATGGACCAAATGACCGAGTAACAAAATAAAAGGAAAATATCACATAATATTTAATAAACTAATACCATATACTATATTTATAATTTGAAAAAAAAAAAAGTCAAAAGAAATGACAGAGATCTAGATACGGAAAAAAAAAAAAAAAAAACCCAAATGATGACCCTAACATTGATAATGAGAGAATAATTTTTACAGTTAATTAAAAATAAATGAATCAGAAGAAAGAAAATGAAGACACGTGCAAGTCATAAGGGAGGAACAATTAAATGTTAAAAATAGAGTAATGATTAATTTAGAGTGAAAATAAGAATTAAATGTGTGTGAAAGAGAGAGGAGTTAACGTTGAGGCATGGGAACTTGGAGTGGGATTAATATGTTTTACTTTGACAAAAAAAAAATGTTTTACTTTTCCTTTTTCTCTTCTGGTATTGGTTATTCTTGGAATAAATGGGGCAAAACACTTTTCATTTATCCTTATAAAGATAAGAACATAGAGTGGGTATAAGAATTTGGGGGCCCTAGGCAAGCACCAGAGCTGCCTATGGGTTGGGCCGGCACTGTTCTTAATACAAAGTAATGGTAAAAAACGTGTTATTTTTCACAAGAAGTAAGTTTTTTGTAACAAAATGGATGATTCTTTACAAAAAAGGGTTATTTCCGTAACAAACTCGAAAAATGGTTATAAAAAATAGAGTGTCCTTACAAAAAGTAATTTTATCTGTGACGAAGAGTATTGGCTCGTTACAAATATACGAGAGTCCTTTCATATAATAACAATTTGTAACAACAAACTTAAATTTTTAGTAACAACATTATAGTCTCTACCTAAGTATTAATTTGTAAGGAAAATTTTGTCACCATTACCCATGCTAAAAAAAAAAAACCGCCTAAATAATAGATAAAGCGGGAAGAGAAATATTTACCCCCAAATTTTCAACTCCAACCAGCAAAAGAGAAATTAGAAATGACTCTTCCTCTACTGTTGACAAAAAAAACCCTTCCTCTACTTTGAGAAGAACAGAAGTCTCTCACCCTTGGGTCACATTTTCCATTGCAAATAGATTGAAGAACCCATTATAAGGTATGAATGTTCCTCTTATCCTCTTTCTCCCAATCTCTAAGAAAATCAAAATTTTTGATTAAATGTATGTGCTTAAAGTTTTATTTTTTTATTTTTTATGGATTTGAGGCAAATCATTGCCCCAAGTGAATAGTTTGATTTTCTTAGTAAAAGGATGTGCATAATCTTCAAGCTTCAAGAGAATGAATTGATTTATTATTTTCTTACATTACCCACTACATTAAAATTGATATACAAGAAAGTACATGTTTTAGAGGGCAAGGTATAACATAGGTTGTGGAATATATTAAAACACCCATCACCGACCACTACAAAATTATTACTCTTGGTGGGCAAGGTACAAGTTTTTGAGTGCAAGATACAACATAGATTGTATTATATATTACTTGGGGTGTTAGTCCATTTCTATCGATTATTTTGGTATTAATTACTTGCACTGAACTGTTGCATTGACATGTTTTAGGAAAAAAAGGTTATTAGATTAGAGTAGAGTGGTCCTTTGAGTCTCACGTTTGCTAGTGATGTGATATATACATACACCTCTGTACATAGTTTTTTTTGTCATATATACATACATCTCTGTAAATAATTAATAATAATAATACTTCAGTATATATATAGTTAGCATTAAATAAGGCAATATTAGGAGATCAAAAAGTAAATATATAGGGGAGAGCATCAGACAAGCTAGGATAGTTTCTTAGGTTCTTAATATATATATATATACACGTACGCAGGGGCAGTTGGGTGTGATTTATATAGCTTTGCCTTTTAACAACTTTTAATTTGGTTGGATTACTTATTTAAAGATGTGTACTTGATAAAGATGGATTCGGTTGATCACTTTTCTCTTTTGATAAATTTATTGTTACTTTGATCTCTGGGAAAGTTCATATTCTGAATAAAATAATGTAGATAGAACCAAAGTCATTTTGCTTTGCATTGACTTCTAGTTTTGGGGACTGAAATTTGATATATTAATAATTGCAAGGTTTCATTGTTCTAATTTTGATTCAATAGAATAATCTCTATATAGTATTTTTGTCCATTGGGATTATCCATGTTTTGCATTTTTGGTCCCTTAGGATTATTCCTATTTTCATTCTTGGTCCCATATGATTATCTTAGTTTTGCAATTCTTGTCTACATAATTTGTTTATCTTTGTAATTTATGTACTATTATGTCTAATTTCTATATAGCTGAATATACTTGATACTATGTGTACTTACCTATGATACAATATATAGTAAATTTAATAAACTATTAAATGTATACAACTATGAATAACTAGACCCTAATGCTACTTTAATTTTGCAGGTATGGATTAAACTTGGACTAATGAAAAAAATAGATTTAGTTCATCATATATAACTGGTGTAGAATCATTTTTGAATTTCTCAAGTGAAATTGCAATTGGTTTAGCCCATGTAATGATTGTCAAAACACAAAACGTAAAAGTCTTTTTGAAGTTAAAAAAGATATGCACTTGAAGGGATTTTGTGTATACTACAAAGACTGGATATACCATGGGGAGTCTAAAGTTTCACATTCTTTTTCATCAAGTCAAAGTAGACAAACTGGTGATCATACACCAAATGATAATATTCATTTGGATGATAATGAGGATGATGATCTTGAAATAAATGATGAATTATTTGACATGATAGGGGAGATAAGAGATGCAGAACTTCATGAACATTCCTCTGAACCAAATACAGAAAATTTTGAGAGGCTACTGAGTGATGTTAAGCGTGAATTATATCCAGGTTGCAAGTATTCTTTACTATCATTCATTGTCAAGTTGCTTCAAATAAAAGTACTGAACAAAATGTCTACTAATGCAACAAACATGATACTTGAATTGTTCAAAGACGTGCGACCGGAAGGTGAAATAGTTCCACCATTGGTTTATTTGGCTAGGAAACTTCTTTCTGGAATAGGGTTGGGTTATAAGAAGATTGATGCTTGTAAATATTATTGTGCATTATTTTGGAAGGAATACGAAAATTTAAAGTCTTGTCCTATTTGTAAAGAGTCTCGATGGAAATATGATGAGGGGAAAGGAAATAGAATTCCTCAAAAGATCTTGTGGTACTTCCCTTCAAAACCAAGATTGCAAAGACTTTTCATGTCTTCTAAAACCTCTTCCTATATGAGGTGGCATGTTGAAAAACACCTTGATGTAGAAGGTAGATTGAGTCATCCAGCAAACTCACCTGCTTGGAAGGATTTTGATGTGCAACATCCCGATTTTGCTATAGATTCACGCAATGTTCGTCTTGGTTTGGCCACTGATGGTTTTAATCCATTTCGAAACATTAGTAACTCATATAGTATGTGGCCTATTATACTTATCCCATATAACATGCCTTTTTACAAATGCATGAAAGATGATTTCTTCATGATGTCATTGCTCATTCCTGGTCCTCGTTCTCCTGGAAAAGATATTGATGTTTATCTTAGACCACTAATTGATGAGTTGAAAGAATTGTGGATTGGTGTTGATACTTTTAATATTTCTAGTGAAGAATCATTTAAAATGCGTGCAGCTATTCTATGGACAATTAATGATTTTCCAGCGCTTAGCAATTTATTAGGGTGGACCACTAAAGGATACGCAGAATGTCCTTGTTGTATGTAGAAGTAAAATATGCTACCCGGGCCATCGTTGTTACTTAGATATTGAACATCCATATCGAAGATGTAAGTTATTTGATGGGAAGCCTGAAACACGTTCTAAACCTAGAGAATGGACCGGGGAAGAAATCCTTTCACATTGGAACAATTTGGAGCACAAATTTGACAAATTAGGGAAGCACCCAAGTAAGCGAAAGAGAAAACGCAGCACAGAGGAAGGAAATTGGGTAAAGAAATGCATTTTTTTTGAGTTGCCGTATTGGCATAAACTTAAGTTGCGCCATAATCTAGATGTAATGCATGTAGAGAAAAATATATGTGATAATGTGTTGGGTACATTGTTGAACATTGAAGGGAAAACAAAAGATACAGAAAAGGCAGGGGAGGACTTACGTGACCTTAATATTAGGAAGGAGTTGCACTTACGAAAAAGTGGGAAGACTACCATAAAACCTAAAGCATTCTATAATTTGTCTCCACGTGAAAAACAGGGCTTTTGTAATTTTCTCAAGTCTGTCAAATTTCCAAATGGTTATGCTTCCAAAATTTCCAGATGCGTAAAAGATGGAAAGATTTCAGGGCTTAAATCTCATGATTGTCATGTTCTTTTACAAAGACTAATTCCAGCTGGCATTCGTGGTTTCTTAGGGAAAGATGCAACTGAAGCATTGTTTGAGTTGGGAGAATTCTATGTTCAAAGATATTGAGGGTAGAAGATATAGAAAGAATGGAGCGAAATATTCCTCTAATTTTGTGTAAGTTGGAGAAATATTTCCCCCTGTATTTTTTGACATCATGGTTCATTTAGCTGTTCACTTACCTCGAGAGGCGAAGATCGCAGGACCAGTACATTCTCGTTGGATGTATCCAGTTGAAAGGTATTCTATATATTTTGTTTACATAATTATGATATTATATATGAATATAAGATATAACTAATGGAGTAATTGCTTACTTAGTCTTATAACTAATGATGCTAACCTTATTTTCTTAGGTTTCTTAAATCTCTTAAAGGGTCTGTGCGTAATAAAGCTCGCCCAGAAGGTTCGATAGCTGAAGGATACATTGTGAAAGAGTTTTTAACATTTATGTCATTATATTTAGGTTGATCTTTCCGATGGCAATGGAGAACATGAAAATGAAGAACCAAATGATGAAGAGGTACCATATCAACCTAAAGGTTAAAGAAAAAAAAATCCTCTGGGACAATTTAATGTTGAAAAGAAACCAACCGAAGAAAGTAAACAATATGTTATATGCGATCACTACCAGAGACTAATGGGTTGGGTTAATAATACTGGTACTTCTTCTCTCTTAAGACGTATTGAAAACGCTTGTTCGAGTTTCAAGCTTCTTACATCTAGGGGTCTTAGAGCTAAAGGTTTGACTGAGTTTAAGTTTGACCAAATGAAAAGTAGAAAGGACTTTGTAAATGCGGTCATAAAGCACAACTATCCGATTCATATAGTAGAACATAAATATTTTAAGGTTTTTTTGGATGGTCTTAATCCAAAATTTGATCTTCACAGTCGGAATATTCTTAGAGCAAATTGAAATATATAAAGAGGAAAAACTTAAGATAACTAATATGTTAAATGATCTTACATCGAAGGTGTCATTAACTACTTATATGTGGACTTTCGACCATTCATGTGATCCTTATTGTTGTTTAACTGTTCATTATATTGATGAGGATTGGAAATTGAATAATATTGCTTTTAAAAAGATATGCCATCCGCACGGCAGTACGATGTTGTTTGAGTTTGTGAAAGAAAAACTTTTGCAGTGTAATTTGGATAAGAAATTGTGTTCAATTGTAGTTGATAATGCTACCGCCAATATTCTATTATTAAATAGTTAAAAGATTGGCTTTGTGATGCATATATTCCTTTTAATGAAAATTTACTACATAATAGATGTATTGCACATGTTTTAAACTTGATAGTCCAAGATAAACTTGTCAAGTTAAAAGATTGATCGAAAATATTCGTGCAACAGTTAGATATTTAAACAAATCCCCTGCCGCAAAACAGAAATTTGAGTCGGCAAAAGAACATTGTAAGTTGGAGGATAAGAGGTCGATTACCATGGACGTAGTTGATCGGTAGAACTTAACTTTTGAATTGCTTGAGACGGCATTGCTTCTGAGAGATGCTTCTTCTCGTCTAAGTTTGACGGACAACAAATATCATCATAATCCATCTAACTTGGAATGGAAAATAACTAAAATTGTAATGGAGTGTTTACAAGCTATCTATGAAGCCACTTACCATTTTAGTGGTAGGAAGTATCCCACTTCAAATGTTTTTTCTCAATGTTTGTGAAATTAAAGTGAAATTGATGGAGTGGAGAGATAGTGAGATTGGTTTACTTAAAGCAATATCTGGTACTTTGGAGGAAAAATTTGGAAATGGGATGAATTTAGTTTGGTTTTGACAGTTGCAGTAGTTTTTGTCTCAAGATTTAAGATGCAAATCGTAGAATATTTCTATGGTGAGATTTATGGTTCAAATGCTTTTCCATACATTCAACGAGTTAGTGATTCCTTAAATGAATTGTTCTACTAATATGGAGGTAGTATTAATTCTTCATTGAATGAAGTTGGCACGTCAAGTAATTATATTGTCGAAAGCGGACTAAGTTAAGTGGGTTTCATAAACGGTATGATCAATCCCGTATTTCTTCAGCTGTAAAAAAGTCAGAGTTAGATACTTATTTAGATGAGGATAGATATCCTTGTTACAAAAATGTAACAGGAAAACGGAATATAAATAACAACTGAAAACTACAAACAATCTAATTAGTGCGAACTAAATAAACTGGACATAAACTTAAAACATAACTAACGAAAATTTATTCAAACCGAGGCCTGAGTGAAAACACTGTCCTTAAGATAAATTCTCTCCCTTACCCTTCGAAGATTCGTGCTCGAGGCTACTTGAACGCCTGTCTCCCAGGATACAACGACTTTAGTGAAGAAGCTTTGCACCAAGCTTTTGCTGAACGAACTGAAACTCTTTGAACTTGGACCGAATAGCAAGAATGTAGAGAAGATGATTATTTTTGGTGTGAAAAACAAAATGTGAAAGACTCTTATTTATAGAGTTTGAAGTGAGGGCAAAGTCGTAAAAAAGAAAATTAATAGCATTAGTTACTGAGTTGGAGATTCATTCGTTACAATCACTAACGAAATTTCGAAATTTGAAACGAATATTAGTTACAAAACATTTGTAATAGTTTTCTTTTACTTATTTGGGCCGAAAAGAGATGGCAAAACTGGGCCTGTCCGACTTGGGCTTTTTTGTATGACATTTGTGTCCGCAGGTCGTGGGCTAGCACAAGTTGTGAAGGTCCAATTAGAATTTTGATCCATGATTTGCAACCCTGCGCGCGCGAGGGAAGTGATTTTTGGTAGTTAATTATTTATACCACTACATTGACAAATCATATATAAACCTTAAGATTTCCCACTTCAATTCCAATCTGGGATAAAACCAATTTCATTTATTTTCTTCTATTTCAAAGGGTGATCTTTAAGTGTCGATTTCTCATTTACCCGAAATCCGATTTGGATCTACGACATACTGTTTTAATCTACTCACGGAGTAAATCATAATTCCGCAAAGACCCGACACTTTTCACAAAGTGGATCCCACTTAAACTGTGTCAAAAATAATCCATTAACTTACTATTTTCCAACAATCCTCCACATGAGCGAAAGTTGAATGAATTCCTAACATGATGTTCTAAGAAGATAGAGTTCAGTGGTAAGCACTTGCATATGATAGGTAGGCGTTACCCTTTGAACCTTCCATTGAAAAGTATGTTTACTTTATTGAATGATTAGTAGAAACGACGTCTTTGAATTGTTTTACCATTTGATGTAAATGATGACACACTCCTAACAAGCATCTTACCTCGTAACATTTCAGTTCTTATGGTTATGTTCGTTTTGGCCATGGACATCTACCTGGTTCAACAAGTATTTCTAAGAATTGTGCCTCTACACAATTCCCTCTGAAGTGATAATTCTTTTCTCTCACATAGGTGATTCCTTTCCTTAGAGTATCCTGAGTTATTCTCTTGACAAGAATCATTAAAAACTTGGCATATCGTCACTCAACCGTTATCACTGTTTTCATCATAGGAATGGACTTGAGGGTAAAACCCCTATAGTGACCTAACTAAACCTTTGTGGTTAGGTTGTCTTTGAACCTTTCCTCATTTTCAATGTGGGATAAAGCCGATTCCATTTATCGTCTTTCATTTCAAAGAGTGATATTTCAGTGTCAATTCCTCATTCACCCGAACTCCAATTCGAACATATGATATACCGTTTTAATCTACTCACAGAGTAGAATATAATGCGGCAAAGACACGCCAATTTTCACTATGTGAATCCCACTTAAATTATGTCCAAAATACTCTATTAACTTACATTTTTCTAACAATCCTAGAGCTAGAGGAATAGATACATTCAATATCCTGGATTGGTGGAAACTTAACAATCTGAGACTACCCATTTTGGGAAAGAGAGCCCTTGATATTTTGGTTATGCCCAGTTACTACAGTTGCATCTGAGGCAGGATTCAGTGTTGGAGGCAGAGTACTAGATGAGTCACGTGCTTGCTTGATTCCGGACGTATTAGAGGCACTGATAGTCGCAACTGATTTGATAGACTGAACTAGCAGATTTAACTTTTTTCTTGATATTTTTGGTATAGGTTCAAGTTGTGTGGAGTCGGACTTTTTCGGTACTCAAGTGGAGTGCAAATGATATATTTTCTATATTTAATGAATATAGTGAAGTGTTATATTATTTTGGATTGTTATAATAGCATTTTTAAAATGATATCTTCATTCAGAGATAATATTTAAATTGATCTATTTATATTTATTATGTAATTACAATAATTTTCAAATTTGTGATTACAAAAATGAATTTTTATCTAAACGTCAAATTGCATTGATGAGAAGTTACTAGGATGGAACTTATAAATATGAATATAATTTTTCCTAAAAAAAAATATACAGTCTTCTTAAAAAAAAAGAAAAAAAAAAGGTCGTGTCACCGAATGTTGCCTAAGATACGCAGTTTTCATCCAACACTGAATGTTGCCTAAGATGCCACTGCAGTAGCTGCCACAACCAAAATATTACGGGCTATCTTTCCCAAAATGGGTAGTCTCGGGCTGTTAAGTTTCCACCAATCTAGGATATTGAATGCATCTACTCCTCTGGCTCTAGGATATATATCCTCATCTAAATAAGTAGCAAACTCTGACTTGTTACATTGGAAGAAATATGTGATTGATCACACCATCTTTCAAACCCACTTAACTTAGTCCGCTTTTCGACGATAAAATTACTTGACATGCCAACTTCATTCGATGAAGAATTAATACTACCTCCATATGAGAAGAACAAATCATCTAAGGAATCAATAATTCATTGAATGTACGGATGTTGCGCTCCAAATACTATTACAAAATACACGCAAGTATACGGTCGTTTACAAGTAATAAAGTGACAAGGAGTGTTGAACCCACGAGGAATTGTTCGATTAATTACCTAGTACGGTCTTGTTATTTTTACTTGAGTTCATGTGAATTAAGTTTGGTAATATGGTGGTTTGATATTACAACTAAGGTGAAGTGAAGGTGATTTAAGCACTTAAACAACACTAGTTTGAATCAAATAATAAATGTTCCTAAGATTCTATATCACCTAGCTTAATCCAAAACCAATGATTCAACAATTGATAACTACATTTGTATTTGATGTTCAAGGATTCAAGAGTGTTCGTATGTATCTTTCGAATTTCATACAAGCCTATCAAGTTTGATTAATTCGAATTATGTCTAAAAGGACTAAACCTAGTTGATGCATTAAACTCAAACCTTAGAAGAAAATTGATGAGGGGTAATCCGGAGCAGCTGTTTTCCTAGCCTCAACGCAGTTCGGATGGCTTCGAACCCTGTCGCCAGGAACCGAATGCCGAACCAAAGCATGAAGATGGTCGTTCTGAGCACGCTAGAGAACCTTAGATCGAAGGACACTGTTGGGCCGAGCCCAGGCCCAAGCCTTCTGATTTGGCTATAAATACTCCATGCATTTATTACACTGGGGGATTTTTCCAAGACACTCCAACCTTGAGACTGCAGCTCGAGTTTACTGGAGAATATTAGTATAGGTTTTCTCATACATATTTCACCCTCTAGCTTGTACGGCATCCAATAATGCTCGAATAGGACCTTTTGAATACTTGTACTTGTACTCATTCAATTCGAATACAATTACATTTGATCTTTACTTCACTTTATTTATTGTCATTATAATCATACATCCCACCCTTGATCGAATCAGCGAAAACCCGTAAGATCAATTGGCGCCCACCGAGGGGCCTTATTCGAGTATTAGATCGAAATATGCCTACTACGAGGAGGAATATGTGTGCCAGCTGAAGATTTTACTAATCCGAAACTTCGTTGTTCATTCTCCGAGGCGAATCATTCGACCCTTCGTCATTTCAGAGATGAAGAGAAAGAAGGCCTATATGATAGTTTTTCTTTCAAGCTTGAAGATAATGGTCAAGCCTATGGTCGCACAGCTCATTCATTTCTATGAAGTTGCAGTTCGATATTAACGATCGGAATTTATTTTTTCGCTCTTCGTATTCATAAACTTCAATGGCGAATCCTTCGAATCAATTATTTTAAAGATCATTGGCGAAGTCTCTATATACTATCAATCGACTATTTGTATTCTTCTCAAAGTCGGCCGGGTTAAATTGATTGTTTAAATATTTGCAATCGATCAGATGAGTTCTCAAACTAATAAAGGGTAAGTTGGATTATCATTATGACCAATAAGGGAATTCGAGTAAGAAGATTCGATTACAAATAAAACTTTATCATTGAAATTCTTCAAACAAGTTACAAAGTAAAGCTCCGAAGGAATTTCGGGCTCAAGAAATGCAGTACAATCATTCCTGCCCTATTACAAAATTCTACAAGGAATTTTTATCCTATAAGCTGCTCGACCTTCATTTCCGAAGAGCGCCCCAGATCCAGAACTCAGCAGTGATCCTCCTTGCAAATCACTAGCAACGTGTCGCACGTCCGCCCTCGTGCTGGCTAAAAGCCGGATCGGAGATCCTCGCCGGGGAAGCAGACCGACCTTAGATCATCATCTGTAAACAATGATTGAAATACTCAATCGTTATTTACAGGTTGATTCGAACCGGAGCAGCAAAAGGTTATCCCAACAAGAGGCACTCCAAGAGAACTCGAGGAAACTATCTAGTAAGAAAGCCCTCGAGGAAGCTGATGCCTCAGATTTAAAGAACTCTTCTCGGAATAACCAGCTGTCCGATCAGGTACTGCCCCAGAATACCAGAATTCTAACCCGCACCAGACAAGATATGTCAGGCAAAACGGGTTGCCTGCCGGTATTCTAGGCGCAATTTCTTTTGCCTGTCGATATTCTAAGCGAAAAGCCCATCTAAAAGGAAACAAGATCGGAAAAGAAAGTTCGAACTCTGATCTCAAACTCTT
Source organism: Penstemon barbatus (assembly GCA_003313485.2). NCBI lineage: Eukaryota > Viridiplantae > Streptophyta > Magnoliopsida > Lamiales > Plantaginaceae > Penstemon > Penstemon barbatus. Next base: position 22,232,058 of record CM064877.1, on the reverse strand, counting down.
TTATTCGGGATAAAATACGAATCGAATCTAAAACTCGACCCATGGTGATCGGATGGGGCATAAGGAGAAAAGCAAGAAGTGTTGTATACATGAAGGAACCTATTTATAGGGGTAGGGAATTTAAAATCAACGGCCCAGATAACATTTTATGAGCGATTGGGATGTCCGCATTAAATGGAAGGACCGTTACATTTCCCGAGAAATTGGGCCCTGTTTGGTAACAAAGGACGTGACTCAATGAGGAATGTAGAAGAATCGCAACGTTCTATCAAACTTGACATAGTTATCGAAGGATGGCATGTCGAATTCATATCCGGTTATCTTGGATGATTCTTACGCTCAAGTATTTATTATGTTTTACGCTGCCAACTAAGAAGAAATATAATTGGTTTAATCGAACAGGATTCCCGACCTGGAAGTTATGCAATTATGAAAATTCAGCAGTGATAAAAATTTTTACGGCATGGTTTCCTTTGCCAATATCAGGACCGCTAAGATATTTATTCATTAACCAATCTGGCAAGCGTTATTCTATTGTTTCTTGTTCGATATCGGAAGATCGAGAGGGAATTACGAAAGATAAACTTCTATCTAGTTATATTTGATGATTATCAACAGAACGAAGAGGAAAAATATTTATATTATCTCGGAAAATTACAAGAAGTGGGAAAATACATATCGAACATAGCCTTTGCATTACATCAATAGATTATTACAATCCTATAATACTTTCGGTCTCTCGTCCTATCGTTTACTCGGATAATTTGGCTCCGAGCTCGGAATATCCTTAGGACCCGCAGGCTCTCAACTTTATCTGCATTCTTCCGAAAACAGAGGATCGAACGCTATCAACCCAACGTCTTCCTAAATGCATTGCAGCAACAAGGCCATGGGCCTAGCTTATTGGCTTTCCAGATGGAAATCGCATTTGCCTGTCGATATTCTAAGCGTGGTTGCATTGATTTTTCTTTCGCTCGAAGATTGCTCCGCTTAAATATCGTTCGAAGCCTGAGCTCAAATAACCGTACCAATCGAATAAACATCTTGACCACCATGATCAGATAAATGAATTCTCGATGCAACGAATAAGATAATTTCAACAATATGCCAGCCTTTTATAGCCGAAAGGAGAAAAGAATCCAACGGCGTATTATTCGCAAAATGAGCGGACAAGATTTGTCGACCGTTGCGATTCCCGGTAAAACAGGAACCGTGTTGAAAAAATTAAACTTATCAAATTTAGGAACCTACTAGCAAAGAATTTTCTCGACCAAGGCATAAGGATTATTTAAGATCTAGGGCTATTCACTACTGCCTGTTTCTCCATATTTGCAGAAGGCTATTTTCTCTTCAGTATTTATTTCGATCAAAAGTTATATATTCCATGGAAGCTAATTTCGTCAATATTCATATTCGTTCATCTCTCCGTGATATTATCGATCTTTGTCATTTATTCTGTACTTATCTCAGTCTATTATTAAAAGGGTGAAAGCCTCTGCTATGACCCAAGGGCTAAAAATGCTCTAAAAACGACTAAGGGTGAAAGCCTCTGCTATGCCCCTTAGATCGAAATTATTAAAAGGGTGAAAGCCTCTGCTATGACCCAAGGGCTAAAAATGCTCTAAAAACGACTAAGGGTGAAAGCCTCTGCTATGCCCCTTAGATCGAAATTATTAAAAGGGTGAAAGCCTCTGCTATGACCCAAGGGCTAAAATTGCTCTAAAAACGACTAAGGGTGAAAGCCTCTGCTATGCCCCTTAGATCGAAATTATTAAAAGGGTGAAAGCCTCTGCTACGACCCTCGAGCTATGATTGCTCTGAAACGACTAAGGGTGAAAGCCGTTGCTACGCCCCTTAGATCGAAATTATTATCCTCGATCAACCGAAACCAATCAGCATTCTATTCTATCATTTCTTCGTCTAAAGGCTAACAGCCATCATTATGACACTTAAGTCAACGTTATTATTCAAAGATCAATCAAAAACCCTATTTCGATTATTACTTCACGATTATTTGTCCGATTAGGGAATTTGATCCCTCAGATTAGAATTGTTACTCAAAGGTCATTTTAGATCCTTCTATTCGATCTCTTAATTATTATGTGTTTGACGGGGGAATAAAAGCCTCCCACAGGTTGTATTCTAAATCGAGGAATATCGATTATCGTCTATCGTCTAAATACTTATCAAAGTCGGTAAAGGATGGCGCATATTCTTATTTGCTCGATGACAGTATACAAAAGCATCTCTACAGGATAAGAAAGAAGGGTGATAAAAGAAATAAATATCTTATTCATGTCATTCCAAACAGTTACAAAAGAGCTCGAAATTACAAGGATAAGAAAAATCAAGCAAAAACTTTACATTTAGTATAACCCTACTACAAATCAACCCTACGCTAGAAGTTTCTCGTGATCGAAGGAAGAAGTCGAGGCTGGGCTAACACTTCCACCCTTCATCCTTCACTTCCTCGGTACTTGCTCCACGCCGGGCCAGATCGAGAGAAAGCAAGGCAACCCCTAGAGAAATTATTCCACGCAATCTCGAAGGCAACATTCTTCAAGGAATATCTTGAAGAAGTAGAGATCGAGTGCAGGAAAACTCCTCCAGCAGTAGACCCACTATCCGACCGGGTGGATTGACAGGATACAGAAGATCGAACCCGCCTCAAAGACTTGGAATCAAAGAGAGCAGGTCGCCTGCCGGTACCCCAGTCGCAATTATTTTCGCCTGTCGATACCCTAGTCGAAGTAAGTTGCCATCAGGAGAGAGCGAAATTTGTAAATAGTTCGAAGAAGAACCTCGAACAGTTCAGTCGCAGATAGCAAACGAAACATGGTGACTAGAAAGGATAAAATCTCAATCACAGAGCCGATCAAGTTTCTTACTGAAATGTAAAATTTGAAAGTAACTACGGAGCTATATATAGCGAAAGAAATAGGCAATTAACGACCCAGATTTGATGATACTAACGGCTGAGATATAAGCAGTAAATGCGCCGACCGTTACGAATCCCGAAAATGTCAAATTTGTTCCACTCGAATTCATCTTATCCGAATTCATCATAATCTCAGTTCCAACCATCGAAGAAAAATCATAAAGAAATCCCAATGAAGCATGATTAAAGGAAGAACACATAAGAGGAGCATGCGATTCGAGGAGAAAGCAAATCATTACAAGCCATAGAAAATAAAAATTATTCAGGATAGCACAAGTAAAAACAGTATACTACGAGTTCGGGTAAATAAGAGACAACATCTAAACAAGTTTATTGTCAGAAAGAATCTTTCGAAGCTCAGCATTGCGAGCCTCACGTCCTGCTTCAAATCCACGATCATAAGCCTCCTTTTCTCGACGTGTGAAATTTTGTTTCTCCTCGTGGAGGATCTTCAGTTTTTCGAGTTTCTCATTCAACTGCTTATGGATCTCCTCTCCATGGTTGTTTGCCTTCTTCTCCTTCTCTAAAGCAAGCTTCTCTGCCAGGACACGGTCGAACTCGACTTTCTTCCCCTCCAGCTCGATAGAAATAGCAGCGCGCTGGTTGATCTCCCGCTCAGCAAACGATTTAAGCTCAATGAAGTCTTGTCCGGCCTGTTAAAAAGGGTCAACAGCGCTAAAAAAAAAAAAAAAAAAAAAAAAAAAAAAAAAAAAAAAAAAAAAAAAAAGGGAAAAAGGTAGAATAAATAAATGTACACCTGAAAAAGGAAGTGCTGCCCAGACTCGAACAACTCTTCTATGTTTCTCTCTTTGGACGTGTTTCTTTCCTTGGGTATATCAGTCTCTGAAGAAGTAAAGGTATCTTGCAACAAGTTACCCATGGGATCAACCTTAGAAGGAGATCCATCTTTCAACTCCTCGTGCAGAGGAGAAGCAACCTTTTGAGGAGAGGAATCGGCAAAGGATCGGGGAGGATTATCAATTCCTAATGCTTCAGCGGAAGCCCCCCCACCAGTCTCTGACTTGGACTTTTTATTGGGATTCCCTGAGGGAGAAACGATCGAAGCATCGGAGGATGACTTGCCACCAATAGCAAGATTTTGCAAAGCCTCAATGGGCGTAACCCCATCGGAATAAGGCCTCTTATTCGAAGGGGGAACAGGGGTCTTTTCTTGGACACAATCCTCACTCTTAGAATCAATCACTTTCGGGGAGGAACCTCCGAGCTCAGCCTCGAGCTCTTCGTCCAAAATGGACTTGCTGGAGCTACCCTTGTTTGGTTTTGAGGAGGCGCTTTTCTCTTTCTTATCTTCTCCCCCTTTAGGAGCTTTCGGGGAAGACGCAGAGGTTTTAGAAGAAGATTTGGAGGGTTTGGCCTCCTTGTCAGCCTTTTGTTCTTTGTTCGATTTCTTGTTCTTCGAACCACCAAATATCGACCTGGGGTCGATAGCTTTGCCTAGTATATTCTCCATAATAAGTGAATTTGGGATCGATGAGATAGGATCTTTACTTCCTAAGGAATTCAGAAAATGCACAAAATACGGGGAGAGCTCCGATCTCGGTAAGGAAGGATGTAGTGCGAGTAATGAGAAAAGATCCCAATATTTATAGACGCTACGCACTACGATTGAGATAGTGAATCGACGCGACTATGGAGAAAAATCTCACTCGGATAAACAAAGCTCGAGCAGAAAGTGTGGAAAATTATCGACATTTATAAAGTCAGAAGTCATAAGTTACACGAGTCAAATCAAGAAATATAAAACTAACTCGTTTACAAAATTGGGTTGCATGAATAGATACAATTGATTCCTAACTAAAAAAAAAAAACCATGAATCGCCTCCTCCGGCTTACTCGACCTTAGTAACTCGCTAAACTGGAGATCAGACGATATATATATTTGAAGCTCGATAATTACCCAGCTTGATCGAAAGATTGACCGTCTCCCTTATCCGGGGCATTGCCTATATTGACATCTTTGTCTTCCTCCCCGGACACATTAGAAGGATCGTCGCATGAATACTCGAGCACATCAGGGTTAGGCATCGGAGTACCATACTCCTCGACTAAGGGGGCAAAGCGATGTTCCTGCCAGTTAGTATTCGACTTGGGAAGGGATGAAGTTTTATAAGCCTTCCCTTCAGCATTTTTGAAAGGGTCCATATGCTTGAAATATTTCTCCAAATCGTCCGGAATTTTCTCGGCCGCGACTAATTGTTGAACCCCTTTATAAAAAATCGTCTGAAGAATTTCTCCCGTTTTCCTTTGAACTAAAGGATCTAGGACAGGGGATTCCAAGAATTCTCGTATGGCAGGGATCTTGGCTTCTTCCCGACCTTGGGCATATGCACGCTTGGAGTCTTGCTTCGCCAGTTCGAGTTCTATCCTTACTTTCTTCAGCTCTTCCTCGAGGGCACTCCTCTCTTTAACAGACACCAGCAAATCTTCCTCCACGGACGAGGAACGTTTCTTAATAGCTTTTTCAAGTTCCTTCTTCGTTTGAGTTAGTTCCTGTTGACTTTCTGCTAATTGAGATCGAAGAGATTGATTGTCGACAAAAATTTGCGCATATGCATCGTGAGCATCCTGCGACTCTTGTTCCAGCAAGGCTAAGCGATATGTTTGGGTGGCAAAAAGATCTCCGACCTAAAAGTAAGAAGAGGTACCACATGAATATTAAGGGCACTAAGGAAAGAATAGTTGATCGAAAGATATGTTTTTACCTCGTGATGCGTTCTGGAAAAGTCGCTTAGAATCTCAAAATCCCCTTTAACGGACTGAAGCAGAATGTCCCGTTTAAACCGACTAGCCATGAAAATCCTAGTGGCTTTATCAAACTCATTCTCCCCACCTACATCCAAATCGGTCTGAAGGGTGCCACCTTCAGGGTATCCAACAGCTCTGCTACCTCGAAGATGTTCTTCCATAAAGTCTGCCACATCAGGCTCCGACCTACCTTCTCGACATGGAACAGACTCAGATTTCATACCAAAAGGTTTTATCCTCCTTGAGGGCCCAGGATGTTCAGCATTTCTTTTTCGACTAAGGAGCTTCTCATACTCCTGAACGCCCTGAATTCGATTCCAAGAGTGCTGGCTATAGCCAACCGATGAAAGAACAGAAGTATCCGGGGAAAACAGAGCTCGAAGAGGCCCGGCAGTAGCGGAATTCAGGCAACTCATAGTACCGACCCCTCTCAAATCGGGAAGCGAAGCTGCTACAACGACTGAGTTCCCACCTATATTATGTGCGTCAGCATTCCTCTCGGAAGTACGTGGTGACGGCTCAAAATAAAATGGTTTATCTCCGACCAAGCCGGCGGCGGACACTCGAAAATTCTCGACGATTCGACCTGCGGAGTAATACGAATCAGGCATGGATTTAAACGAAAAGACTTGTTCAAATAAACCTCAATGTAGACAGAGAACAAGGAACTTACTCAAAGAAGGAACGGCAAGGGGCAGAGCACTAGAGGTTGGCAGGACATTAGTTTGCATACGAGATACTTCAGAAGATGAACTGGGATACTTAATCGCCGGGGCAGGATAATCACAGCGGCTCAGCCCAGCCAATCGTAAAACGCCTTCTTGAACTAGGGACTTGGTATAGTAAGGATTGGATCGCATTTGTTCGAGAAAATCGTCAGAAAGACGCTGTCTGAGCTTTTCTCTAATTTTGCGAGAACCATACGACCAGGAATCCGCGCCATCCCATCGATACGGTCTAGTCTTTGAACTACGTTCCGACACAGGAACATTAGGACCTTTCACGAAGAAGAATCTCCTCTTCCAGCCTACACTCTGTTTTGTTGCTATCTTAGTAAGGAAAGGTCTTTTCGACCTCTGGAAAATGGATACAAACCCCGCATTGGAACCCTTGCCTAATTCCATTCGGAAGGTATGCCAGAAATTGCTAAAGGAGGCCTCTTCCCCTTTTGCCTCCATAAGAGCACTGAATGCTACTATATAGGCAACGGAATGCGGGAGAAGTTGAGCGGGGGACAGCGAAAAGAAAGAAAGGACATTTCTGATAAGGGGAACGAATGGAATACGTAGACCACTGGAAAATTGACCCTCATAAAAGGATTGACAACCAGCTGGGGGCTCAGTAGCACGCTCGGAATAAGAGGGAATAACGATCGAAAACCCTTTTGGAAGATATCTTCCAAACTCCTTCTCAAGATAAGCACGATCTTTCTTTGAAAAACAACAGGAAGTTTCTTTAGCAGGAAGTTCTGACGTGTTCGAGGTCACAGGCTCGGGAGCAAGCGCGGGTCTATAGATTCTGACAAAGGCACCCTCACCGATGCTGCGTTTATCAACCTCATTTTCTTCGTGATCCTCGCTCGGATCATCATCCTCGCCTCCTTGACGGAATTCTCCTTCTTCGTAATCATCAACGAGCTTTAGCAAAGGATCAGATTCTTGGTTCTCTTCGACCTTATTCTTGCCCTTCGAACTTCTAGAACTTGACATTATGAATTCGAAGACGATTATACTAAAGTAACTACCTTTTCGATTAAAACACTTCGAGCTCAAGTGAAAATATAACATGGAAGTAATTTTTCAACGAAGTCAACATATATATATACGGGGTTAAAAAGGTAAGATTGCAAAGAGGTCCCCGAGTAACCGCGACGGTTGAACTTACCAAGGGTAAAAGCTTAGGGTCATCCCTCTCAGAATTGCCTTTTTGATCCTTCATTCCATAGAATTGCGGAATATGTCCTTGCAATTTATCCTTAAGATTCTCAGAAGCCCTCCCGGTTACAATCGGAAATTCTGGAAAGCATTCATCAAGGGATCGAACAACGCAACATGAAACCGAAAGGGGTATTACTATTTCGACATCCCCCGACGAGGGTAATTTCAGAGCGCGCCAAAGTATGCTTCTTATATATGCACTCTTTTTCCCTAACTCGGTTTTTATCCCAATGGGTTTTTCCGAGTCAGGTTTTTAACGAGGCATATCCTAAAGACATACTGAGCGGCTCGTCTCATTGTAGCATGGAACGTACTTTGTACTTCTTCGAGCGTTTGCTTCGCTTCACACTCGAGAAGTGGGGGAGTATTGATGAGGGGTAATCCGGAGCAGCTGTTTTCCTAGCCTCAACGCAGTTCGGATGGCTTCGAACCCTGTCGCCAGGAACCGAATGCCGAACCAAAGCATGAAGATGGTCGTTCTGAGCACGCTAGAGAACCTTAGATCGAAGGACACTGTTGGGCCGAGCCCAGGCCCAAGCCTTCTGATTTGGCTATAAATACTCCATGCATTTATTACACTGGGGGATTTTTCCAAGACACTCCAACCTTGAGACTGCAGCTCGAGTTTACTGGAGAATATTAGTATAGGTTTTCTCATACATATTTCACCCTCTAGCTTGTACGGCATCCAATAATGCTCGAATAGGACCTTTTGAATACTTGTACTTGTACTCATTCAATTCGAATACAATTACATTTGATCTTTACTTCACTTTATTTATTGTCATTATAATCATACATCCCACCCTTGATCGAATCAGCGAAAACCCGTAAGATCAAAAATGAAACGAACTATTTATATGTCTATCCTAGAATCAATCACAATCTAGTTTCGCAATCAAAACTTTCAATCCACTTTGTCAAGCAATAAAAAACCAATACCTAGCATCTCAAAGTTGGCCAAACAACAAGATGATAAAAGCACAAAACTAGATTAACAAACACATCCAAGCATAGTATCAATTATTATTTCATGATTCAATCATGGATCAAGCATAAGATTCACAAAAACCTAGAAATTAAAGATTTTAGCTACTCATATAAGAAAATGAAATATTCAATACATCAAATGTCAACTTTTTCATAATTTAAATACTAGGGAAAAAAGATTAAAAACAAAGCAAACTTAGTTAATGAAAAATCCACAACTTCTCAATTTGCCTCCAAAGGTGTTCCAAGTCAAAGTGTAGAAGAAAATTAATGAAAATTTGGGTAAGGATTTTTCCTTCTTGCCCTAATAGAAAGGTACCATCTACTCAATATTGCCTAAGTTACCCAAAAAACTATAATAACAAAGACAAAAAAGTCCCCCATGAAGTTTAAAATTAGACTTAAGGGTATAGGGGAAATGTACAAAAAAAAACCCTCATTCCTCGCAATGGAACAGAGCAGGTCTCACTACGAGTCTTCATGTGCAGAACCTCACTGCGGCGAGGTTGAAGCTCGCGACGATGAGGTTAAGGCAGGGGCCTAGATCTTCAATTCATGAACTTTCTTTTCCGTTAGGCCCTCATGGTTGAAAACGACTTGCACTCCATGCAACAAATACCCCGAGATTGCTTCAAGGTGTCGTTTTCTGCAAACCACATATAATCACAATTAAAACACGAAAAATGAACAAATGCCAAACAAAGGGGCCAAAGATGCAAAAGACATGAAAACAAGTAAAAACACACAAAATAGGGATCAAAACAAGATATTTTGGGATTAAGGAGATATGTAATAATGACGTTATCAACGGAAGAGCATTTGAACCATAAATCTCACCATAGAAATATTCGACGATTTGCATCTTAAATCTTGGGTGCCAAAACCAAACTAAATTCATCCTAATTCCAAATTTTTCCTATATAAGACCAGACATTGCTTTAAGTAAATCAATCTAATTATCTCTCCACTCCATCAATTTCACTTTAATCTCTCAAACATCGGGAAAAAAACATTTGAAGTAGGAGACTTCCTACCAATGGAATGGCAAGTGGCATCATAGAAAGCTTGTAAACACTCCATTACAATTTTAGTTGTTTTCCATTCCAATATAGATGGATTGTGATGATATTTGTTGTCCATCAAACTTAGACGAGAAAAAGCATCTCTCAGAGGCAATGCCATCTCAAGCAATTCAAAAGTTGAGTTCTACCAATTAGCTAAGTCCATGGCAATCGACATCTTATCCTCTAACTTACAATTTTTTTGCCGACTCAAATTTCTATTCTGCGGCAGGTGGTTTGTTTAAATATCTAACTGTTGCACAAATATTTTAGATCAATCATGTAACTTGACAAAGTTCATCTTGGACTATCAAGTTTAAAATATGTGCACTACATCTAACATGATGTAAATTTTCATTAAAAGAATATATGCATCACAAAGCCAATCTTTTAACTTTTTAATCATGGAATCATTGGCGGTAGCATTACCAACTACAACTGAACAAAATTTCTAATTCAAATTCCTCTGCAAAAGTATTTCTTTCACAAACTCAATCAATCTAGGTAACTAATTCGTGGAGCGGGTGCGGGGGCGAGGAGCGCGAACGAGAGCGCATAGCGTCATATTTCAGATGAACTACTTTTAATAGCGTCGTTAGAGCGTATATGAAATACATGTATATTTTGTAAATTTTTAAATTATTATACAATATTAAAATTTTTATAGAATAATTATGAATCAGAATTTTCACTCTTTATATATCATGTGCTAGGGATTAGTTTTTATCTTTTGTCAAATAATGATCTTGATAATGCAATATCGAAACTCTCAATATTAACTAAATGCATAGTTGATATTGCTGATAATTAGGACGCACGTTTTAAAATTATTACAATATTTTACTGATAACATTTTTTATCCCAAAATCAGTTATATAGTTAATAGTTATCACCAACATTGCTTATTAACGGTTGTTAATACTTAATACTATATGTTTGATATTTATTGCAATAAAATTTATACTTATATCACTTCATGTATATAGTTCTCGTACATATCAATTTACACCAAAAAAATATATTGTACTGTAAGAAGAATGTTTTATTCATTTAAAGAAAACTACAGTACAATAATCTGAGAATGAAATTCAATTTAAATTTTATTGTGATTGATAGAAAATGTAAGAGATAAATACTATCTGGAACTTTATAATGTCGGGGCCCACATTTTGAATCATCTGCAAGTAGCTCTAGCCCCATCATAGCCCTTTGATGTACACGCTAAGTAGAGAAAACATGGACACTTGACAAGATATATCAACCCAAAAGAGATAATCAGGTGCAGTCCACAAATTTAAGAAACGGAGTTCGCGAATTTTGTGAAACCAATTCGCGAATTTTGTGGAGAATTCTGTTTTGGCGCTCCAAACGCGAATTGAGAGCGCGTACGCCTAGGTAACAGGCGAATTTAGTTACATAGCAATCAACATCGGACCATCGTGCGGATGAAGTATCTTTTTAAAAGCAATAGCCTTATTTTTCAATTTTCAATCCTCATTAATACAATGAATAGTTAAACAACATTAAGGATAACGTGAATGGTCGGAAGTCCACATATCAGTAGTTAATGACACCTTCTTCGATGTAAGATCATTTAACATATTAGCTATCTTAAGCCTTATCTCTTCACATATTTCATTGAAATCCGCTCTAAGGGTATTCCTACTGTGAAGATCGAAATTTGGATTAAGACTATCCAAATAAAACATAAAATGTTTATGATCTACCATATTAAACGGATAGTTGTGCTTAATGACCGCAGTTGTAAAGTCCTTTCTAATTTTTCATATGATCAAACTTAAACTCAATCAAATCTTTGGCTTTACGTCCCCTTGATGTAATAACCTTGAGATTCGGACAAGAGTTTTCAATATATCTTAAGAGAGAAAAAGTACAATATTATTATCCCAAGCCATTCTATTCTGGCAGTGATCGCATATTACATATTGTTTACCTTCTTCGGTTGGTTTTCTTTTCAATAGTAAAATGGTCCTAAACAACAGAGCCAGATACCTGAATAAAGAAGTTCATAAGTTTAAGAACCCCTTAGAGTTTTTAAGTTTCAAAAGACTAAGTTAGCTTAAACTTAGTTGTTGGACTATAGTTGGTAAGCCTATTTAGGTGTTGGTCAGCCAAGTTGAGGTGGTCCCATTTTAGGTGTTCCCTATTCGACCCAGCTAAATTAAGTTTATTTAGTTGCTTGAAATTAGAAAATTCTAATGGCTATTAGACTTAGAAATTTTCTTCATACAGGATCTAGCTCAAAAAACCATAGTATCATACATAGTAATGAAACTCATATACCCATAAACTATTCAAACTAGACTATTCCCGAAGAACAAATAGAAAATATATATCAAATAGGTTTAATAGACTTCAAAACAGCTTTTTCTGTTAAAACCCATGAAGAAACTATTTCAATTCAGGAAGAATCTCAAAGTATTCCCCTTCTAAATAGACATACTATTAAAAAATATTTAGAAAAAGGTTATAGATACATTCATATAGGTTTAGTTCAAGTTGCTGTCAAACCTTTAGTTCATGCAGGAGTTGATACTCCTATATATCTTGCTCTAAGGGATAAGAGACTTAAAAGATATCAAACTTCATTATTATCTATGGTTCAAACCAATATATGCAATGGCCCAATATATTTTAATTGTTCTCTACACTATTCTGTTGATTTAACTGACCCAATGATTCTAGAATCATTAATTTTAGATGTTCAAATTCAAGGTAATGAATTTCATTTATGTAAGAATTTTGCTATTATTTTCCGAGTTTATTTTTGGCTTATGTCCTCTCAAATAAATCCAAAATTCAAAAGAGCACCCACTTCAAAGGAAGAAACTGTAGTTTTGCAAATAGATGCTGAAAGACCTACGGTTTTTACTCCAAAAAGATTAAGATGGGATGAAATTACTATTCCGCAAGAATTCATAATTAATAATCCTCAACCTCCTAGAAATATTACTAGGACAGATGTTTCTCAAATTATAGAAGAACCTAGTGGGAAAATAACTATTAAATTTAAAAATCAAATAGATAGGAATTATCTACGTACTAGTTCATTTAGAGAACCAGCTTACGTTAGACCAGAATATAGTAGGCAATCTTCACAAAATAATCAAAATACTATAGAATACTCTAGACAGCCGTTCTCAGGATATTCAAATTACAGGTTTAGAACTCCTATTCCTAAACCTCAAAGAAATACCAATAGCAGACCTAATTACTCTGCTCCTTCGTCCCCCACTACTACAGACCATCTTTTTGTCATAACATCAGGAAAAGAGTTTGATCCAGATTTTGATTACCTTCATGAAGAAATGAATAGCGATTTTCCATAAAGAAGGAAGACTTTGGTTTTTAAAATTAGATAAAGATTTACAGTTAAAGATAGCTGAGGAATAGGAAAAAGAAATGAAAAAATTAAAATCAAATTTTTTATTCTTTAGCTTCTTAACAGTTTTCCTTTCTAAAGAAGGCATAAATGATTATCAAAAGAAATCCACCATAGATGTCAATACTACCCTCCACAAAAAATGGACTTTAGAAAACGATAAAGTTGTTAACTCGGTCCATCCTCCCCTTCAAACAATAAAACTTCAAACACATAAAGGAGAAATTATAGCGGATCCTTTTAAAAGAGGAAAAGATTCTAAAGAACCTATTAATGGTGAAGATATTCATAGGTTAATACATCAAACTAATTATTCTAATCAAATTTTAAATACAATTTCCGGTCAAGTTGATTACATAGCAAATAATATAACTCATATTACTCCTACTAAAGAAAAATCTAAAAATAAATTATTTGATGATATCTCTACACCATTCTTTCAAACTAAAAGCATTCCTAATGGAAAAGATAGAGATATTACTTTTCAAAGCCATACTAATAATATTTTATCAAAGATTTCTGAAAAACTTAATGAAGTAGGATCTTCTAAGAATAAGATTAATGTGTTAGACACTATTACAGAGGAAGACGAAAACGAACATTCTTCAGAAGAAAGTTCTGAGTCAGAAGATAATGATATTTTAGAAATACAAGATAATTTTGAGGATAATATGGATAATCAGGTCAATAAGATTTTCAGAGGAAGAAGAAATTTTAAAAGTTCAAAACCTTATTATAACAGACCTTCCCCGATGGATCTCCAATATGAAGAAAGAAATCAATTTCATAAAACTAGTTATGATGGATCTTCATAATGTAATATAGATGGTAAGGCAGAGTATGAAATTCTAAATACACTTCAGGAAATGGGAATGGATAGGATGGCTTACAAATTACAGGGTCAAACTGAAGAAAAGGCGTGTGCTTTACTTGTCCAAGGTTTCACTGGACAATTAAAAAATTGGTGGGATAATGCGTTAAATCTAGAAACCAAAACTCAAATTTTAGATCATTAAGTTATTATGATAGAAAATGATGCCCCTTACGAAATTAATGATGCTTGTGACTACCTTATTATCACCATAGGTATGTATTTCATAGGAAATCCAAAAGAAGAATATAATGCGTCAAAAATCATTTTAACTAACTTACGATGCCCTTCATTGTCCGATTATAGATGGTACAAGGATGTTTTCCTAACTCAACTTTTAAGAAGAAATGACTATAAAGCTTCTTTTTGGAAAGACAGATTTATTATGGGATTACCAAAATTATTTGTTGAAAGAATTCTTCAAAAATTAAGAAATGAAATAGGAACAGAGGATATTCCGTTTGAAGAAATTACTTATGGTCAATTATTTGCTTTTGTCAAAAAGAAAGGATTATCTTTATGTTCGGAATTAAAACTTCAAAATAAATATAAATCAGATAAGAACAATACTAGAAGAGAACTAGGATGTTTTTGTGAAATGTTTGGTATGACTAAGATAGAACCCCCGTCTAGAATTCAAAGTCGTAGGAATAAAAGAATTGCCCAAAACCCTTCAAATACTAGAAATGATAATAAACAGTCAAAATTTACTAGTCATAAGAGGTCTTCTAGAAAACAGCATCAAAATTCGTCCCAAAATAAGAAAAATATAGAATGCTGGTTCTGCAAAAAACCTGGTCATACAGAAAGCCAATGTTGGCTAAAAAAGAAAAAGAAAATAAGGGAATTAAAAGACTCTATAAACAGTTTATTAGAAGAATCTGAAGAATATTCTGAGATTGTAGAAAATGAGTCTATCACTTTTGAGGATAACCATGATAATAATGAACAAAATGGAATTTGTAATAATTGCAGCATAAATGTTATTACAAAAGATAATAAAGAAGCTATTCTTGATCTTGTAGGACAAATTCCAGATGATGAAATAAGAAAAGACTATCTCCACAAACTAAAAGATTTAATTTTAGAAGAAGATAATTCAAAAAATAAACAAATTCAGATTAAAGAACATTTTAGATTAAATAAGTTATTTGATAAATATCCTTCTCAAAGTATTTTCAAACAGATTACTACTAAAGATTTTCAAACTGAATTAAACTTTTTAAAGAAATAGGTTAGTCAAATGGAAAAAGAACTTTACTCTTTGAAAGAAAAAGATTTAGAATTAGAAACAAAAATTATTTTACTAAGTAATAATACTGGAAAAGATGTTAATGAAATAAAAAATGATATACCTCCCATAACTTCTTTAGGAGAAAACCCTAAAGAAGATGAGAAAATGTTTCTTAACTCCATCCAAAAAATAGAATTTCAAAAATGGTATATTAATGTTAATTTAGTCATAAGTACTTTCAAAATCAATTTGATTGCTTTATTAGACTCAGGTGCAGATCATAATGTTATAAGAGAAGGTGTTATACCTTCAAAATATTACGAGAAAACTACAGAACAGTTATATACTGCTAATTCTACTCCTTTGGATGTTAGGTATAAATTATCAAAAGCTCACATATGCAATAATGGTTATTGTTTCAAAAATGTTTTTACTCTTGTTAGAGACATATCTCATGATATGATCTTAGGGACACCATTTTTAACTCAAATTTACCCTTTTCTTACAAATGATAAATGAGTCTCTACTACTATTCATGGCAGGACTATGACTTTTCCTTTCATTACTCATGTCAAACAGAAAGAGACTTATTTGTTACAACAGTCTTCTATATTTAGGCAAATTAATATATTAAGCACCAAGAAAAATCATATTAATTTTTTAAAAGAAGAAATCCCTTATTGTAGAATTGAAGATCAGTTAAAAACTGAACAAATCTTAAGAAGAATAAAAGAGATAGAAGAAATTTTTGTCAAAGAAATATGTAGTAATTTACCAAATGCTTTCTGGCAAAGAAAACAACATGTTGTAGATCTTCCTTATGAAAAAGATTTTAATGAAAGAGACATACCTACAAAAGCTAGACCTATTCAAATGAATGAAGAATTTATAAACCATTGCCAAAAAGAAATAAAAGGATTTATTAGATAAGAAGTTAATTAGATTGTCAAAATCTCCTTGGAGTTGTTCTGCCTATTATGTGGTTAAGCAGGCAGAATTAGAAAGAGGTGTCCCTAGATTAGTTATTAATTACAAGCCTTTGAATAAAGTTCTCCAATGGATTAGATATCCAATCCCTAATAAAAGAGACTTGATCAATAGACTCCATTCAGCTAAGATCTTTGCAAAATTTGATCTAAAATTTGGATTTTGGCAGATTCAAATATCAGAAAATGATAGGTATAAAACTTTACAGTCCCCTTTGGACATTACGAATGGAATGTGATGCCCTTTGGTCTTAAGAATGCTCCCTCAGAATTCTTTACCCTGTCTAGGGATTCCCCATCCAAATGCTTTTATGATAGTTGAAACAAATGCTTCAGATGTAGGTTAGGGTTCAGACGTGGATTGTTTTTGAAAAGTTCAAAAAATTTCTGTTGTTTATCCGAAGGTTGAGGTTCCTTTGACTTACCCCTGGACTTCGGATCATGGGATTCACTTTATATTTGATTTTTTCACCAGTGACTAAAAAATGTTTGATATTTCGTTCCGAGCAAATATCTTGTTGGTATTTGGTCCACCATTTGATTCTAATTGATCTGACCAAAGAGTATGGAGTAGGATCTGGAAAACATTTTTTGAATTGGAAATCCCAGGCTAAAATCCATGGGACTCTGAACTCAGCATGAAAGAAAATTGATTTCCTGTAGTTTGGCATGTTAGTGTTTTCAGCAAAAGCAGCCAAACCATTTTTGACGGTTTGTGGTAAAATTGAAATTCCTTAACCCATTCGTTTCCACCATTCATAAAACCATATGGGGAAATCTTTTGAACAATCAGGATGAAATATGAAAAACCAAGAGTGAGAAAAGGGCCTGATGTAGAAAGCTCTATACCAAGCACTTTTGTAATCAATATAATTAAATTCTTTTGGACTAAAACGTATAGAAAAATTTCTAAGGTAGGTCATCCCACCAAAAGCAGTTTGATTTAAAACTTGTTTGATAACACATTTTGAAAAAGTGATTTGATTTTTCTCATTTCTGGTATGAGAAATTTCAACTGAATTTGTGTCAACCAGTACGAGTTCGTAAAACTTTTGAGTTTTTTTAAAGTAATCAGATTCCCAATATTGAGAATCATCATGAAATAATTGAAATCTATTTCTTATGTAGTCCTTCTGGACTAAATCTGTAGGTAAATTAGTATAAGGCGTGAGGCCTATCTCTTCATTCCAAGCTTTGTTGACATATTTGAATTCTTCTTTGTCTTTAGGGTCATTGAGCAGTGTGATATTCGTAGGTTTTGGAGATGTAGCTAGGATGGATTTGAATGGTAATTCAGGAAAATTTGTTAGAGGATTAAATCTGTTTGAAGTAGAAGGAATATTGGAAGGGGTTTTTGGAGGTGTTACTGACATATATCTAACTAGGCCTTTTGAATCCGGACTTTCATAATCCTTTGAGGATTAGACTATGGCTTTTGATTTGTTTTTATCCATCTGCATAATTAATTTCCTTGTATAAATTCTCGTGTAAGAAAATCTGGAAGAGAATTATTCTCTCCTTTGATATACTCAATTTGAAAATCAAAAACAGAGAAAATAGCTTGCCATCTGGCAAAAATTTGTTTTGAAACTAAATTTTGAACATCTTTAGTTAAAACATCTTTGGCAGATTTGCAATCAATTCGAAGTAAAGATTTCTTATTATACAAATCATCCTGGAATTTTGAAATGCATAAAACTATTGAAAGTATTTCTTTTTTGATTGTAGAATAATTCTTTTGAGGACCAAGCCAGATACCCAAATGGAATCTTACCAGTTGCTCTTTGTTATTAAGTTTTTGTTTTAGTATGCCACCATAACCTACATCTGAAGCATCTGTTTCAACTATCATAAAAGCATTTGGATGGGGAATCCCTAGACAGGGTAAAGAATTGACCTTTTGTTTGATACTTCTAATTATCTTAGTATGTTGATCTGACCAAGTAGGAGGATTCTTTCTAAGTCTTTGATAACGAGGTTGGCATTCTTGTCTTAAATTGGGAAAGAAATCAGAAATATAGTTTAAACATCCTAAGAATCTTTGAAGCTGGGTCTTATCCTTAATAACATCTGGAAACTTATCAGTAAAACTAATAGCTCTATTGATTGGTTTGATAAGGCCTTTGTTAATATCATGGCCTAAGAACCTAACAGAAGTTTGAAATAATTTCATTTTAGTGGCAGAAACTACTAATCCATTCTTTTTAATTATATTAAAAAATATCTGAAGATGTTTGAAATGTTGATCTAAATTTTCAGAATAAATAAGAATATCATCAATATAGACTATGCTAAACATACTATAAGGATTGAAAATCTCATTCATAATTCTTTGGAATTCTGAGGGAGCATTCTTAAGACCAAAGGGCATCACATTCCATTCGTAATGTCCAAAGGGGACTGTAAAAGCAGTTTTATACCTATCCTTTTCTGATATTTGAATCTGCCAAAATCCAGATTTTAGATCAAATTTTGCAAAGATCTTAGCTGAATGGAGTCTATTGATCAAGTCTCTTTTATTAGGGATTGGATATCTAATCCATTGGAGAACTTCATTCCAAGGCTTGTAATTAATTACTAATCTAGGGACACCTCTTTCTAATTCTGTCTGCTTAACCACATAAAAGACAGAACAACTCCAAGGAGATTTTGACAATCTAACTAACTTCTTATCTAATAAATCCTTTATCTCTTTTTGGCAATGGTTTAAAAATTCTTCATTCATTTGAATAGGTCTAGCTTTTGTAGGTATGTCTCTTTCATTAATCTACAACATGTTGTTTTCTTTGCCATAAAGCATTTGGTAAATTACTACATATTTCTTTGACAAAAATTTCTTCTATCTCTTTTATTCTTCTTAAGATTTGTTATCCAAGACCTCATGGTAGGTCTCATCAGTATACGCACAAGAAAGGTTCTCAATCGGATCGGAGACTTGGAGAATGGCACCCTTGCCTTTCTTAGCCTTAGCCGCGACCTCGGCGTCAGATATGATCCGCACTTTAAAAGTGTCTTTGTCAGGAATAATTATCTCAGATACTCCTATCTGTACTGATGGAGGGCTGGGAGAAGCCCCCGCATCAATAACAGGAGCGACTTGTTCAATAGAAGAAGAGGAGGGGTTCTTCGAAATAGGGGACATGTTATTTAAATCCTCGGAAATAAATGATCAGTGAATACGATATACTGGAGAAATTATCGAGTAAGAAAATTACTGCGAAAAAAATGGGAGGTGGAAAGTAAAAAATGGTCAAAACAACGATCACCTATTTATATAGAAGGCCGAAAAGACGCTTAAAATCTTTGTGACTAATCATATTCCCGCCAACCAATGAAGAAAGACCGCCTCCTCGAAATGAAACAACGTTACAGCTCGAAAATAAAAAAACGACTATCTATGAAATGTAGCACTCTTTTCCTTGCTTAGGATTTTTTCCCACTGGGTTTTTTCCAACTAAGGTTTTTAACGAGGCGCAATTCATAGAATAAATAGTCGTGTAAGACCATCTACTTCTACAAGCACCTACTACATACACGCTTGAAGAAGTGAGAGAGTACTGATGGGGGCTATTTTACACCCCATATAATACTTGGATCGACTTGAAGACCTCAGATCGGTTCGACCATATAAGCTCATTCGGGATCATCCATCGATCCGATCAGAAGACGATTCTCATTGGTGAACCAGACTACAATCCGGACTCAAGAAGGATAGATATGCCGAGTCCTAGAGGATCATGTTTCCTTGAATAGCTAGGGTTGATAACCTATAAATACCTAGTTAAGCATTGTATTAAGACAACTACGATTCAGAACTTACGCCTATCTACTCTGGCTAATTGATAATAAATCTATAGAAAGCTTTTGCTATACTATATTCAATATTCATTTATCTTGTGTTCTTATTTGCTCTTTACATATTGTTCTTTCTTGAAATCGATCCATCCGAAATAAATTAACTAGGCCCAAAATATATATAATCTAAACCTCGTGAACCTCAAATATTGATTTAATCAAACCCGACGAAAAACGGTTAAATCATCGACTACATCAATAGACTCAAGTTGGTCTACGTTTTGATAGTATCAACCTTCTTGTTGAGCAGCCGCAACGAGACTATCAAAGATTATGTGTTTGAGGTAAGTAAATTTAATTATTCCATATTAGTATGTTTTATTGTACTATTGAATATTTATCCAAAAGTTTGTTTAATATTACGGGTATGCGATAACCTCAATCTATGCGAAAAATATCCGTGGGGTCAAAAGTGTTGGAACACAACCCTTGATGAAGTCTTGCAAAACGCTGGAGAACTGACAACTTATCGTGAGGAACGCAAGTGGAATGCATACGGATGCCCATGTATTGTAATTGTACGGATGCACTCTTTATATAATCAAGTTATTTTTTAGAACTATTATGACAACTTCTAAATTTCTAACGAATACGCTTTTTTGTGTAGTTTTGGGCATATGAGGCAATAGAAGGCCTGGCTGAATTTTGTCATTCTATGCCCAGACCCAATTTCGGTGCGGAGTATCCGCGAATGCTATGGTGGATCGTGAGTAGTAATTCGCCGAACAATACCCAAGTCCGAAATTTCTTGGACCAAGCATCAATATGATTTATAGTATTTATTTATTATTTTTTAATATTGCCATGAATAACAAAAAGTATTTGAAATGACTGTGTGTTTTATATTTTCAGGCCGTGATCCCGATCCTCCTTCCAACCGAAGAGGAGAAACAGAAGTTTTATTTTAGTCATCTTGAAGAGTGGATGACCTCTTTCAATAATCAATTTGATGTCTTTAGGAGCCTGGTAGAAGATTTGGGTGATGATTATGTGATTGTCCGGGAGAGCCCGCTCCCGGAGGTGCTGAAGGTGAGGAAGAAAATGATGCCTCTCGCACATCTCCTAACCAATGCCTTGTAAATATTTCTCTCTCTAACATTTTTCTCTTTCCTCGTTTTCCACATTGAGAGATAACATTTTCCAATTTTCCGATCACAATTCCGGCCATAACTCTCTCAATTGTGATCGGATTTTTACAAACTTATACTCATTTTGCTCGTATTAACATCACGCATCTCCCAGGTGGATTAATTTTGTGTTTTCTGGTCGTATTTCGCGATTGCTGTTTTTCCCCATTTGTTAGGGTTCTTCGTGATTTCGAATTTTCCATTGATTCAGTCGCAATCTGACATTTCTCCATCTTTGTGTCGTCCTATTGTCCGTCGCACCTCTCAATGGCCTTCATCGTCAAATATTGAAGATACACCTCCTTGGGCTGCCCAATCGATGCAGATGTGTAATGACAATCAACGATGGTTGATGCAGATCGATGAAAGATAGGTCCAGATCGATCAGAGACAGATTCAGATCGAATAGATGGTCAAAGAAGTCCATGAATCTATGGTTGGATGTCGGGCATGAGCAGGGAACCAAGAGCGAGAAGATGAGGTGAATGATTGATGTATGTTTTGCGCGTATGTTATATGATATTTTAATAATAATATTTTGGATTATATGTTTTTGTTTGTTTGATTTATGTTTTATGAATTATTTCCTAGTTACTCGTTTTGAATTTTGATGCTATTGTTTATTTTAACTATTGTGAATTATGATGTGTATGTTTTGTTCGATTGAGTTTGAATTCTTGTGTGTATTTTTATTTTAGGCATATTCTCCGTATTTCGATCAATTCGATGATCATGTTGAAGATTTGGAAGACTTGGAATGCCCAGAAGCCCCAGAAGGTCTTGATCAATCAATTCTGAAAACTCCTATGATAAAAGACCGACAAGGCCGAATTAGAAAACTTGTTGCTTCACAGTTATCTCCTTATCTTGTCTCGTATTCTAGAAGATGTTGGCGGCATAAAAGGGTGTAAATTTTTAAATTATGAAGATTTGAAGAATTATAAATGTAAATTATGAATGTGAATGTCTTTTAAATATTTTAATGATAATGTTGCGGGGCTTGGAGCTTGAAATGGTGGAAGCCCCAAGTGTCGATGCTGCCAACGACTCTGGGAACTTGTATCATTCGAAGCTCCAAGGGTCTTGGGTTGCGGCGCTTGAAGCTTGAAAATTTTCAAATTTTTTTTTTTTGGTCAGTTATTGATTTTGGTAAATCATTCAATTCGATTTTTGATCCAATAACTAGCGAATATCTTTATAGAACATAGTAAAATATTTAAAATTATTGATTTTGATATATCATTCGGTTCGATTGTTCATCCGATACTTGAACTAACTAAGAACTACATAGAACTTACGAAAATATTTAAAATTGTTGATTTTGATCACATCCAATTCGATTGTCCATCCAATGTTACTTGATCTAACTCAAAACTTTATAGAACATATTAAAATATTTAAAATTATTGATTTTGATAAATCATTTGATTCGATGGTTCATCAGATACTTGAACTAGCTCATATCCTTATAGAACATAGTAAAATACTTAAAATTATTGATTTTGATAAATCATTCAATTCGATAGTTCATCCGATACTTGAACTAGCTCATATCCTTATAGAACATAGTAAAACATTTAAAATTATTGATTTTGATAAATCATTCTATTCGATTGTTCATCCGATACTTGAACTAGCTCATATCTTTATAGAACATTGTAAAATATTTAAAATTATTGATTCTGATAAATCATTCGATTCGATTGTTCATCCGATACTTGAACTAACTCAGAACTACATAGAACTAACTAAAATATTTAAAATTGTTGATTTTGATCATATTCAATTCGATTGTCCATCCGATGTTGCTTGACCTAACTCAAAACTTTACAGAACATAGTAAAATATTAAAAATTATTGATTTTGATAAATCATTTGATTCGATAGTTCATCGGATACTTGAACTAGCTCATATCTTTATAGAACATAGTAAAATAATTAAAATTGTTGATTTTGATCACATTCAATTCGTTTGTCCATCCGATATTATTTGATCTAACTCAAAATTTTATAGAACATAGTAAATATTTAAAATTATTGATTTTGATAAATCATTCAACTCGATAGTTCATCGATACTTGTTCATCCAATACTTGAACTTAGTGAACATTCCAATTTTTTTTTACTTAGTTCATCCAATACTTGAACTTAGTGAACATTTCAATTTTTTTTTTATTTTTTTCAATAATCCATTGTCCATCCAATACAATATTTGAGTTTTTTGATCAAGTTCAATTCGATTGTCAATCCAATACATCCATTGTGATCCCATTCTTATTAAAATATTTAACTTATTAAAACGTTTAAAATATACTTGTTCCAAAATCTGAAATATACTTAATGCGGGGCATGGAGCTTGAAATGTTGGAAGCCCCAAGTGCAGGCATTGGACTTGGAGCATTTTGCGCTTGGAGGTTGAAATGTTCTAAGCCCCAAGTGCAGTCATTTACTTAATTACTGTTACATAAAAAAAATGTCTTTAGTCACTAAATATGTGTAGTAAACATTAAATATAACAACAATTACATTAACCTAACATTGGTTCGAAGACATATCTTTGCATTGTGATTGTTACCATTGCAAATTGAGCAATGATATTTTTCCCTATGCTTTTCACCACGAGAAGGAATACACGACATTCTAGGTCTTTCGCATTTCAATTTCGCATCTAGAGCTAACACTACTCTCGACGTGACTTCTTCAGGAATGTCGATCCATTGGTCTCGGAATGGAACATGCATGATAATCTCACTATATGCATGAATCATGTAGGTATTGGTGAAGTATGGGGAACAAATTTCATACGCATACTTGCCGGCATTCACTGATCGTCTATCCATGGAAGCTCTTATTGAGTGCTCGCATGGTATCATCGATTTGAAATACACCGCATGAACAAGTTCTTGCATTTAAGTCCACAACTCCAGACCAATTACTCGACTGTACTTTCCACTTCCACACACTCAATGGAGCTATGTCCCACTTTTAAACCGTTCACATATGATTTTTTCCCTATTTGGGGTAAGTTGACCAGGAAAGCCCGCTGCTTCCTTACTACGCTGACAAACCACATTCCCATTCTATCAACAATAAAGTCGATCATGGCACATATGGGATAATCTCTTGCCTCTAACATTACCTTATTAACGACCTCAACGTGGTTAGATGTCATCACCTCGTATCTGTTCACTTTCTGGTGCACTCTCGACCATTTCTCAAACTTCACTTCTTGCTCGAGCCACCTCGCACATCCTTCGCTTTTAGCTTTCAACTCGGCAAAATGATCAAGAAACTCCGGTTCGGTGTATGAGCAAGCGGCTAGTTCAAACAACCTGATTAAACCCTTGCCAAATTTGTCCTTTATGTTCTGTATGAGGTGCCAATTGCATGCACCGTGTTCTGCCAAAGGGTAAATAATGGATACCGCGTTTGCAATCGAGGAGCCTCTGTCTGAAACAATAACCAAATTTCGCTTGAAGGAACCTATCCCCCAACAGTTCGTGTTCTCAGAGTTACCTATCCCCCAGGCAAGCGGGTAACTGTGGCATGCAATTTGGAGAATTCCTTTATATTTGTTCTTTAGAACACATGCATCGATTATAATCACATCTCGCATGAGCCTGAATCCCCGTATGGCTGCTCCTAAAGCCATGAAGAAGTATTTGAACTTTTTATCTTCGTCCGTATGGATGCGAGTGCACATGCCATCATTTTGTTGCTCAAGCAAGTAACAATACGAAGGGAGGTTGGCAAATTTTTCTTCGAAGGTGCCTCTAATGGTATCTTGAGCAACTTGTTTCACTCTTAAAGCTTTTGCATAGCTAATGGTGACATGTTCTTCGTTACGAAAGAAGTTCTTCACTGCTTCTGGGTTAGGTGGAACTCTCGCATTCAAGAACTGTCCTTGGACACGAGTACCAATTGTACGACTGGATGCTTGTTTATGTTCACCAGTTCTTTCCAACAACGAACACGTGTGTGTGTTAATATATTTCCGAATAACGAAATGATCACTAGTCCTCTCCTTCGTGGCACGTAGTTGCCATACACAAGTCTTATCGACAAACATAATATATTTCAAAGTTGGGTTGCCCGTATGGACATCAAATTGAAAATGATTGTTACAAGCAGCCATCCCGAGTTTGTAGTTAATGTCATCTTTGTTTTTGAAGAGCTGGCCGACATGTAAACTTGATCCATCGGGCCTCCCATGACTGGCTGACTAGAACTTGATTCCGGACAAATTCTTAAAATCTCAACACCATCATGACTAGGTGGCTCCGCCTCACCACCACCATCATGACTAGGTGGCTCTGCCTCACCACCATCATCATGGCTACGTGGCTCCACCTCACCACCATTATCATGACTACCACCATCAGCATGACTAGGTGGCTCTTCATAGTTGAACGGGGCCAAAACCTCCATCACCACCTTCATAACACGGTGGCTTATCAACATGATCATGGTCGGAAACATACTCAACTGTAGGCCCAAGTATGTCATGAGCATAATCACTCACATTTAACATCGATGTAATTTGATTGGATCCATAAGTGTTATTCGGGTAACTAGCTCGATCTTCAAGTTGTCTTCATTTACCCTGGATCATAGTCTCATGTTTGCTTGGAGTACAAGTCACATACAAATCAATCTCATCATGTTTTTTGTGAATATACATAGCCATCTCCAAACTGGAGTCATTGTTTATGTTCATGTAAGACGCCGACCCAATAGATTTGCGAGTGATCATAACGTCATTGATATCTTGCTCAATACCTGTGCAACGACAGATTGACTCCAATAATTCCTCAAAATCAATAGTCCTTTCCACAAACAAGCTTTTCGTACATGGAACATCATCAATCCATACATAAATCCAATTACCCTCAGATAACTTCCACCCACCGTTGTATCGAAGTGTAACAACAATTTTAGAGTCCATATCTACAAGTAAACAATTCAAAATTAACACACAAGGTAAATAACAAATTTAGTAAAACAGCGGACCTCAGACTTGGAATCCAACAGGACAATGTTACAGCATTTGGTGCTTGGAATTTGGAATTTTGTTCCAAGTTCCAAGCCCCAACAATTTGAAAGCTTGTTTCGGGCGCTTGGGGCTTGGAACTGGGACTGTTACAAGCCCCAAGGCCCCAATAGTTTAGAACTTCCTTCGGGCGCTTGGGACTTGGAATTTGGGATTGTTCCAAGCCCCAAGCCCCCCAACATTTTCAGAAAACATCAATCTATTTTCTGGTTGGATTTAGCTATGAAAATACTTAAATAAAGACCAAATGTTATAGAAAATCAAATGCTAACCTCAATTATTGATCTTCTTGTGTATTTCTTCTTGATTTCAATCAATGTTGTGATTTTGTTTAAAGTAAGTTCATGATGAAGGGTTTAATGGAGTAGAGAACTAGAAGAGGATTTTGATTTTCATTTTTGGAATTTGGTGGTATGTTTATAATTTAATTATGGTTTATTAACTACATTTTTAAAGTACTTAATTAACCCAGTAGTTAATAGATTAAAAGTGTATCATTGTAGTAAATAAAATTTTCTAAATATTACTTTTGTAAATTCAACTTTTCTTTGTATCAATTTTAAAAAGCACTCGTTTCATATATATTAATATAAGTTTCTCTCTTTTACAACTACTGGAACTGAATTGAAATTTTAGATCTATGACATGAAACTATTTATATTATTTAAGAATTATGTTTTGGAATGTTATCTCCATCCATGATTCATATCAATATGCAATTTAAGGTTTCTGAACAGGGATTGATAATTGCAATTGTGAGGAAGTAAAATTTCATATCTTGAAATTATTTGAAGTTAATTTTCATTTGAATTTCTTCATTATTTGGATATTTTTATTGATGTAGAACATGAAAGTGATGCTTGCTTATGCGTAAGATTATAAATTGTTATCAATTTCGGTTGTGGTTCTTGATTGTCCGGTAAATCTACTGTTTCTCATAAAATGGGTCAAGAAGATGAAGTTCCGGGTCTCGGATCCGACCAGTAAAGTGTGGTATATGGGATTTTTTTTATCCAATACATTTCAGTTCAGATCCAATTCGGACCCGTATCAGATTCAATTCCCGATCTGTTTCTTTTCGGTTTGGGTTATATGGTTTAAATTCAACACTATTCGTTTGGATCTTGGGTTAAGGTTGATCCATTTCAGTTCGGTCCGATTGGGCTTGGATTTTTTAAGCCTGGACTAGATCCGAATAGAATTTGGATCTATTCCAAGCTTGATATAAACTGATCATATTTGGTTTAATCTGAACCTGAACTGGTCTGATAATGGTTAGGATTGATCCTGATTAGGACCAACACTATTCATAAGGCCTAGTTTGGATGACCATAAAAAAATTGAAATTATGTTTTTAATAAGGGAATTTCTTTTATTGTTCCCTTTTAAACTCAATTGATTGAACAAATATGTAGCCAAAGCAACCTCTGTTTGGTAAAATTAATTGTGTTTTCACGAGGTAACATGAGTTATCCATGTGGAACAATTAGCTCAAAGGAGGATTGTTTTAACCGGATAATGTCATTCTAGAATATGTAAATTTTATTGTTTTTTTACCATGAGTGTGTTATGTTGGTCCAATGAAAGGTTTTCTGATTTAAAATGATTTATAAGTTGTGTAATATATGATTAGAAAGCTATGGAAATCTAGTTTTCAGAACAATAAGCGGTATACTAGACGAAAGTCTATGGAGAAGGTTGAGTCCATTTTACTAAAGGTTGTCAGACTGCACTCGAAAAACAACACTCCTTGCATCTTTTGATATTTCTAGGAGTTTTACTTGGTTTGTTAGTGTATTTTCAAGTTATTGTTATTGTTATCAGATAATAAGGTCATATTTTATATTTTCTATGAGTCAGAAGTCAATTTTATAAGTTTTCTAGGATAGGAATATGTGAAGTCATTTATAATGTAATTTCCTATGTTTTAAAGCGATGTTCCAAAACTTTTATATAAACCCAAATGAATAAATAAATAAGAGTGTTTAAATTTAAAAATATATTTGTTTGCAAGTATTCTTGCATTGCGAGTGAGTGATTCCTCTTTTACAAGTGAGTGACTTGGTCGCATCGAGTGATCTCGCGATAGTAGCGTCGAGTGAGTCCAGTGCCGCTAGTTGAGTGATTTTCGGTCCTTAATCCTTTGATTTTCTTTACGCTGCAGGTTTCGCCTTACATCAACACTTGTAAATAGCAATTGTCTGCTATTAATTACGGAATTTGTAGGGCCTATGTGGATGGGTTTTGGCCCGGTCTTGCGAACTCGCGAGACAGAGCCAAAATTCTTCCAAATGAATTATCAACACACACTGAAACTCATCACAAACCTACACTCAAACTCTTGAAACCTATAAATTTTTTATTCGACACTTACCACCTCACCCCCCCCCCCCTCCCAAAAAAAAAACTTTATAAGAAAAACACATTAATTTGACACATTTCACCTATTTTTTTCTCTCCAAAATCCAATCCAAATGGAGTTTCAGTTTTTTAAAACAACAAAACCCAACATCCAAAACTTAATCAAATGAAATATCAAATGTATCACCAGAACCACTCAAACCATCATCTTGAAATCGAGACTCGTGAAACCGAGCCAAAATCCTTTCAAATAGGGCCGTAGATTCAAACTAGATTTGCCTACATTTTTTTTCACATTTGTAACGGTCCATTGAATAATTAGCTTTTTGGTTAATTTATTTATTGGGAAATTATTTTCTTATGTAATTTCTTATATAAAGGGCTGTAAGTTTGTGACGTCCATTCAATTTTTATTTTTTTTTATAATTCAGGTGTCCAAGCTTACACTAGACTAATATTTGTTTTATCTTAATTAAGCAAATATAAGTCGAACTCAAACATCTATTATATATATATATATTTTATATAATGAAAGTATCAAGGCAGCTAAAGTAGAATTTCAAAAACTATTGACAACATTAATGCTCATGCTATATTTCACGATTAACTTAAATCTCACAGTAATCTAGTTTGTTATCTTTCATTAACAATTTGATCGGCTGATCTGAGGCCATATAATGTTAATTAAGGTTGAAGTTCAATGACAAAGAGAACAGGAGTTTAATTCCTGTTAGTGTCTAATTTAATATAAGTCTTTGTAATTTGATAACGATGTATTCCTCATCAAAAAAAAAAAAAAATGAATTTATCGGACTTGGGCTAAAAAAAATTTGCAACAACTGATTAAATCAACTTTTAATTTAGTATTTTGATAGTTATCCCATTAATTGTGGTTGGGACCTTTCATTAATTAATCAAATTTGAGGTATTAAAAAAAATTAGTAGAGAGTTGGTACACAATAATTTAATTAATGACCATACTTCTCTCTTTATCACAAATTTCCGATAAAATATAGGCCCTGTAGGGACTGATTTTTAAGGCATAAATAAAGCGAAAAAAAAAGTATCATTCTTGTTGCATTATCCCACATCGCCTTACATATCTTGATATAATAGACAGAGTGTAACATAAAAAGAAGAAATTTTAATGGAATACATACTTACCTGGACGGGGTCGATGGGCGATCAATAAAGCCCATGGCCTAGGTTGGCGACCTCCATTGCACTCTGGAGGGGTGCCCGCCTAAGGTCGACCCAAGTGGTCGAGCCTACGTCATAATTTGTGGTAGAGGGGGCCTGCGTTCGCGCGGCCCCTACTCAATATTAGTCCAAATTTCAATAGGCCTTATAAGTTAATCTAAAGCCTCATGAGGATTAATTCCATATTTAATTCTTGTTGTACATTAATTTTACTTTTAAGTAAAATTATAGAAAACGTTTCAAATTAATTAGTGATTTTGAATTTTTACCTCAACTATATTTATTTATTATCTTACCGAATTTCGTCTTGTAATTTAATATTCTTTTGATATTTAATGTTCTTTTGATATATCGTCCCAAATTAATTACTAATTTTGATTTTCCATCCCAAACTATATCAACTTGTCGAATTTCGTCCCGTAATTTACTATGAATATAGTCCCAATATTAAATTTTTAATTTAATGAAAATAACGGTTCAATCTTGTAATTAGTTTGGGACGAATTCTACAATATTATATAATTATTCATATTAAAATTTCCTACGTCATAACACGTAAGCAACCATGTTGTAATTCAATGGATAAATGCGCAATTTTCGTCTCATAATTAAC
The DNA here is from genome assembly GCA_003313485.2 of Penstemon barbatus. NCBI lineage: Eukaryota > Viridiplantae > Streptophyta > Magnoliopsida > Lamiales > Plantaginaceae > Penstemon > Penstemon barbatus. Next base: position 22,201,666 of record CM064877.1, on the reverse strand, counting down.
GGTGTGACGATATTAAAAAAAAATTATTAAACTACGGGACGAAATCCGCCAAGTTGATATAGTTTGGAACGGAAATCCAAAATTAATAATTAGTTTTGAGACGATTTTTGCAATTTTGCCTTAATTTTCCTATAATAAATATGTATATCAATTTTACTTTGAAGTAAAGACTTGGCAAGTTTTGTTTCTCTTGTAATTTTGTTTCGCAATTATCAACTTGCAACTGAAAATCAGGGAAAACCATAAAGATTACCAATATGTAAGTAAAACATAGAAATGGAATATTTTGTTTGGGCATGACTGCCGATGAGAAACAACTGAATATATTTTGCCAACTGAATGTTCAGAATTTGTGTGTTAAACTTAAAACTCACATTAGTGTGTATGGGTTCCATAAAAAACAAAATTTTGAAATAATCTTTCTTTCTATCAAATTAGAACATGAAAGAAAATAAAAATTCAAGCCCTAAAAAGTTAATTCATCCATAAATAATCTGCCCAAAACGCTAATTGGTTTCTTAGTACTCCCTCCGTTTTTTTTATTTGTCGCTTTGGCAAAATTTTCTTGTTTACTTTTATTTGTCGCTTTAGGATTTCAATGTAAAATTAATGTTCTTTTACCAATTTTACCCTTCTAACTAATACTTGTCATTAAAGCAAATTAATGCTAAGATTATTTAGTTAAAAGGGTATTTTAGAATTTTTGCTTTAAAAAAGTGACTATTTATGACATTCCTTAATTCATGTGCAATTCTTGAAATCGACAAATAAAAAAATAACGGAGGGCGTAATACGTACAATGTTTGTCTATAGACGAAACTTATTTAGGATTTTGCTATCAAATCATCTATGAAAAAAAATATTAATATTGTTTATGTAAAAAAATATACTAGAACTTTAATTCACATATCAGCTATATATAAAATGGTTTATTTCACATATAAAAAATATTTATTTATTATTTATATTTAAACAAAATATATTATTAAAATCTATATTTATTATTTTATATTTGGGTGTATATGGAGTATGAACATATTATCGATAATATCTTTTATAATTTAATATTTGTAGGGGAATAAAAGATTATATCTAAAATTTGAATACTAATTATTGAATTGAGTAGTTAAAAGTGGATATGCAAAATACTATTCACGTATAATTTGATATACATAGTAAAATTTATATATTCTTGTTGAAGATGATCTTAGATCCAATAATTAATCGTGAGAGTTGAGATTCAAGTTTCAAATAAATGAGATGAATATATGAAACCAAAAAGTGAACATAGACAAAACACTGAAGTGAATTCAATTACTTCCTCCATCCCATTTATCTTTATTCTTTGGTGCGGTTATAATTGACCAGTCAACTTGACTAAGTTTATAAAAAAAAAATTAAATTAATTGAATTAATATCTTTCAATAATAAGTTGATAATATCATATGACACTATATATATATATATATATATATATATATATATATATATATATATATATATATATATATATATATTAATATTTAAAATATTTGATACAACACAAATATAATAATTTAATATGATAAGTCACTTAAATGATTGAAAAATTTGAACGAATATTGTAACAAAGGGAACAAAATAAATGGGACGGATTGAGTATTAGATTTCTCCTTTTGTTTTAACTTTTAATCTCATTGTTCATCTCCTTTTAGGGAAATATTATTAAGTTAAACTGGATTATTTCTTATAGTTCATAGATATAAATATGTCGAGTTTAATAAAGATATAACCAATTTTTATTTTTTCACCAAAAAAAATAAATAACTAATTTTTATAATTTATCAAATTGTGCTTGAATTAATTTTAGCACCAGTTGATAAATTATCAGTGATGTGGAACGTACGTGGTACGCCCAACCAAATTAAAATGAAATTTTAAATAAGTTCATCTTCATTTCTTTATTGTTATTGCCAAAGAGAAAAGCAAAGGAAAAATTCTGAAGGGGTGAATGCGGCAAATGCCGTTGCTCCCCACATGTTGGAGCTAAATCGATACAATTTTCTTTTCTTCCTTGTAATGAACTCAAAAAGGGTTTTGTCTCGATATTGTCGGAGAGCCAAAACAATATTTATAAACTACCTATTATACCCCTACCTATTTTAAGTGTCTTTGACCGTGTTCTCTCTCTTCATTATAATCTCTTCCCCTGATCTTTTCTTTTTCTTTCTCTTTCTCTTTCTCTTTCTCTTTCTTCTTATTGCTCATATCCATGGATCAAAGTTTCGTTTCGTAGGTGAGTTTCGGGTATCCAAAAATCAAAAACGTTTCGGAAACGTTGCGGAAACACTAGGAAAAATTACAAAAACCTGGAAACATAGAAATAGTTATAAAAAAATACATAAAAATCATGTTCTTATTTCTAAAGCATAATTTAACTTGAAATATAAGTGTAAAATGAATGCAAACAATTATTAGTAATGTCCTTTTCAAATCTTGCAAACCAGCATTACCAAACAAGAATGAGTGCTTGTTAATAATTAAAAAAGTTGCATCACAACTAAACAATGAAAAGACAGTGGAATATCCTAGATGAAATCTATAAACTATAATCAAAATAACCGTACCTCAAAAACTAACAAAAGTTAATATAGAATTAAATCATAGCTTAATTAAAGTTCATGATATTAAAGTACTAATAGTTCAAAAATAAAATTAGGGATGAAGAGGTTTGAGATAACTCGTGTATTAGGGATGAAGAGGTTTGAAATTGCTGGACTTTGTATTGAAGATTTGGAAGGCATAATTTCGAAAAATTGTAGGTAAGTCAATATTTTTGAGATATATTTTCCTTCTTTCAAGATATTTCTTCCAAAATTCTGGATTTAAAAAAAAATTGGAACTTTTTTTTTCAAAGAAGGCAACGACTATTTTCGAAAATTGAAGGAAACTTTGCAAGTTTCCATAGTTTCGGTGGAAAACTCGGAAAAATTGTGGGTTTCGAAGGAAACCTTGTAATTTCGAAAATACATTAAGGAATCGTTTCGGTTCCTTGAAAAACCGAAACGTTTCGGATTTTTCCTAGGAAAAATAGGAAATTTTGATCCATGCTCATATCATTATTTATGAAAGAAAATTTGTTTATCATATAATCTCTTTTTTATTTTCTAAAAAACATAACGAGATAACTTCAGTTGGATAAATAGCAATAGAACCTTAAATTTTAGTGGAGCTCATACCTTCTTTAATCAAGAAATTATAACTAAGTGACTTTTTAGACAAATATTACAAGTATAAATAGTTCAATTGTGTAAATCTTTACCGTCCGAAAGTTTTTATTTTCCACAATTTTGTTGGGAAATCTAATTGAATTCTTCTATTTTCGATCTTTGATTTTTCTAAATCATGAATCTGAAATTCATCTTTTTTTTTTTTAATTTAAATTAATAACTATTTTTTTCTTCGACAATTATTCCATCAAGGGTGCTGAGAATTTGGGTTTCTAATTTCTACGCACTTGTTACTCGTAAACAAAGAGAAGCAAGAAAGCAAACAAAGTGAAATTAAAAAAGGAGAGTTATAGTTTTGTTTTGCAGTTTGTTTGGTGATAGAAGTGCTAATAATGGTGGAGAGTACTGGACCTTAATATTAGTGTGCTGAAACTTAAAGCGATTCAGCATAAGAAAAGAGAAAGAAGAAGGAGATGGTGTTATTGCTATGTTAAAAAGATTTAATTATAGAACCATTAATTAGCATTTAATGATAAGGGTATATTCGAAAATATTTTAGTTTTGCTCTGGCAGCAACAATTGCTGCTCTGGCAATATCGCTAGCCTTTTTCAGAGATCATGGGAACCTCTACTACTTTCATTATCAAGTCACACTTTTCTTGCCCGTATTTCAACTTTTCGAACAATCTAAATTTATTATCTACTATAAGTTCGTTCCATTTTTCGGTATTCCTTGCTAGAGTTGATCAGTTAATTTGACTAAAATATAAAAATTATTATAAATAATATAATTGTTATATTTCAATAATAAGTTGATAATATCATGTGATCAGTGTCATACGCAGTAAGGGGCTATGGTCCTCAATTTTTTTTAGTAGTAGTTATTTATTTTATTTTTTAAAAAGGCCCAATAAATAATATAGTCCAATCTAATAATATCTCACTCTACCAAACTCTAATAATACTTCACACTACACACTCTAAGAATCGTTTTAAGAGTCACTCTACCAAACTCTAATAATACTTCACACTACACACTCTAAGAATCGTTTTAAGAGACAAGAGATGATGGATGATGATCTTTGTTGGAGGAAGTTGGCTTCCTATTTGTTCAAAGCATGAAATTGAAATTCCTTAATGTCTATATTCCATATGAGAGGCTAAAGCGTAGGATTGAACAAGTGGCTATCGAGCATCATTACAAAGTCGAGAGATTCAATTCGGTGATAAATAGACAATTGCAAGAGTTGAATAACCGTTTCAATGAAGTATACATGAATTTGCTTCTTTGTGTTGCATGCTTAAACCCATCCAATCACTTTAAGACTTTTGACAAAGAAAAACTTCTCTGTCTTGCCGAATTTTATCCAAATGACTTCTCTTTTCTTGAGCTCTCAGTCCTTCCCAATCGACTTGATAATTATATTAGGGATTCGATCAAGTGATGATCTTTTTAGCTAGAAAACGATTCGTGATCTTACTAAGAAGATGGTTGCAACTAAAAGGCATGCCGCACTCGATGGATTACAAATTTGTGACATTGACGTTTATTCTATATGTTGCAACTGCATCAATGGGGAGAGTTTTTTTGGCTATGAAGAGAATCGACTTCGTAATTGAATGGACGATCAATATCTCAATGATAGTTTAGTTGTCTTTATAGAGATAGACATATTTAGCAGTATTTCAGATGATGTTATCATGGACCGATTTCAAAAGATGAAAAATCTTCATGGTCAATTATTTAAATAAATACGTAGATATTTTGGGTTCTTTTGGGACTATAACGGAGAATCATATGTAATCAAAGTATATCATGGGGTTTATTTTTGTCAAACTCCACCTCCCATTTTTTGTATTGCGTCATATATTTTCTCGTGAATAACATAAGCTTTTAGTTCAATTGTTTGATTGGATTTTTTTATTTTTCTGTATAAGTTTAGCCAGCCTGACCAAAAATCATGGATCCGCCATTGCATATGACACCATATTTATTCATTTTTAAAAGGTTTAATATACCACAAATGTGAATAGTTTAGTATGACAAATCACTTAAAAAATTAAAAAGTTTGACCGAGTACTGTATTTATTAATGTAAATAATGAGATAGAGGGAGTAGCAATTTAATTGATCAATATATCATAATTATTATAAGTTCCCATCTAAATATTTATGTTTGTGGATTATTTTAAATAAAATATTAATTAATTATGCTTCATAATAATTCCTTTATAATATTTTCAGTCTTTTTAATTTTTTTTAAAAGTTCACCAGATATTTAATTGATTGAACAATTAATGCATAATAATGTAGAACAACAATGTATACATACTTATTGCCAAAAATACATTTAAGTCTTACGAGAGTTGATCCTCATATTTTTTATCTTATACCTTACAAAATTAAAACTCTTGAATTCAATTTTTACAAGTTGTTAACTCTACAAAATAGAGTTAATTTCTATGTATTTTTGTGGGGAATGACATGAATTTCTGGAGATCTTAGATCGTTTTCACTCGGTGTAACTTGGTTTTTCTCGTTGGTGAGTCACGTATTCATTTTGGTATTTTCTTCTGAATTTTTCAGATTTTTCTCTTGATTTTTGGACGTGCAAACAGAAGGCTCTTCGCTGGGGCGGAAAATCTCTCCGCTGGAGCGAAATCACAAAGCAGACCTCCGCTGGGGCGAACTAATTTTCCGCTGGGGCACAAGACTTCCGCGAATTCTTGCTATTAGTGCTCTAGTTTCACTTGGAAACTTATTTATAAGTGGAGGAAGAGAGAGAAAGGGAGCTTGGAACACTTTTTGACAAGAGGAGAGACCAAGAACAAAAAAATATCATTGAGAAGCGTTGAAAAATATCGGAGAAGACACTTCTTGAAGATTGGGGAAACAGATCTACTTCTCTTTTCTCATCATTTGAAATTTCGTTTATCTTTTGTGTTCTTGAAATCATGACTTTGATTATTCTTGAGTTTATTTCCGTTTTACCTATGAACTAAATTTACTTTTCTAGGATTGCAATGGAATTCTTTGTTTAAATTGATTGTTGTTTATTTTTCCTTATTCTATTTTATTGAGATCTATTGTTTACCCATTCTCGTGCTTAAATTTCATTAGTCTGGCCAACTATTGTTTAACAAATCTAATTGAATCGGGAGAGGAAATTAGGTTTTAAGTTAAAGATTGGGTAACCTTTGTACGAATTGCACCCACATCGAATTGGGTAATTTGTTTAGCAATTAAGATAGGAATATACTTAATTGCCTTAGGTAGTCATAATTAGGGCTTGTTCTTGACTCAATTTGGCGTAACTTCATTGGCATAGGAATAGCTCTTTGATTATGTTAGATTAGTTTTACAATATTCTGGAAAGAAATTGTAAAAACTTAAGTGCCCTAGACTAGCAATAAATCTTAATTGAAATAGAATTATTGGGAAAATAAAAGCAATTAGTTTAACATTGAAGGAAGTTGTAATCCTAGGTTTGAATCATCATAGTTAATCTTGTCAGTTTATAATTTAATTTTACTTTCATTGTTGCTTAGTTATAATAATCTAAATTTAAAGATTCGTTTAATTTGGATAAGAAAAAGAGTGATCATTTAGTAATTAGTTAGTTTAACTCATTAATTCCCTGTGGAGACGATACTCTACTTATCATTATATTACTTGTTGCGATTGCGTATACTTGCGTTAATAAATCCTGCATCACAAGTACTACGTACTTTTGGTTCAGAACTTCACAAAGTTGCACTTGTAGTCATACTTTTAAGTTTTAACATGTTTTAAACTTTTGGTTGCAGATAATGTTATCATTATAGTCTCATTATTCTCGTAGAATTGTCTCATTCTTGTGCTTTTGGTCCTTGTTGAATGAAAATGAGATGTTGAGACCAGAAGTAAAAAATGTAATATAAATATATCAGAATATATATGTAATTTTATAAACATGCATTTTAAAGTACTTGTTTGTCTCGTTTTTTATAGAGCGTTTCAGTGTTATTTTAAAAGCCGAAACATTTCTTGCGTTCAGATATAATTTTTGTTCTCTCAATTCACTACTGGAAAAACTGTTTTTAGCGACGGAATTTAGAGGCGGAAAGGAAATCCGTTGCTAATTTTTACTAAAATAGCGACGGAAAACATTATTCCGTCGCTAAAATACTCTGTCGCTAATTCCGTCGCTAAATCAGACCAAAACAGCGACGGGTCATTCATTCATCGCTAAATTCCATCGCTAAAAATTTCAGTCCCTAGATCCCTCGCTGTTTCCGTCGCTATGGAAATGTAGTTCCATCGCTGACATATAACTTTTAGCAACGAAAATAAATATTTTCACATGCAAATCTCATCTTAAAAAAATATATTATCTCTAAAAAAATACATAAAAAAACACTCGAATCCCCTCCTACTATAACTTTGCCCCAGTTATTTTCAAAAACACACACACAAAAAAAAAAAATCACAAAAATCTAGACATTTTCAAAAATCTCAATTGATTTATGAAAATATAATAAAAAATGCGAGACAAACACGATATGATCCAATATTCATAGGATTGTCACTAAGACAAATTCGGGTTGGATAAAGCTCGATCAAGGTCCAACTTCATTTAGTCGAATGGGATCCGAACCTTGATCGTGTCTAAATTTTTCGAGTTCAATATATCTTGATCGGATTCGATCGGATATCAAATTATTTTCAAATTCAATAAAATCTTTGCTTTCAAAATTTACACCAGTTATTTTTCCTAAAACAAGTGTATTTACTTTTTTTTTTAATTTAATTAATTTATTTCACATATTCAAACTTTCTTAACTAATATTCATGTATTAAGATGAAAATATGCTTAAAAAATTATATATGAATTATTAACTACTACTATCTTCTTAAACTGATGTTAAAATATTATTAATGATATTGATTTCAATAAAAAAAGGTATATATATATATATATATATATATACCTAATAAGAGTGGATGGCAATTTGAACAGTATTGATAGTTGTCTTTTTCCTTTATTTTGGCCTCTTTTAATGTTTAAACGGTGTAGTTTTGACCATTAATTGCCTTCTCTGTGCCTTACTGCTTTTTAATTTTGATTTAATTTTGAATTATAAAGCTGTGGTCCGTTTCAAATACTGGGCCCCACAGCCTTTTTTTAAATAATCACGCGTCTTCAAAACGACGCCGTTTACCTCTGATTTTTAAAGTCAAGTTTTATTCTTTCATGTTTCTTTCTTTGGCTTTTTTTGGGCTATGGGGTTTTCCCCGCCATATTCTCCTTCTCTCCTCTCTCTTTCTTCTCTAATGGTGTTTTTTCTTCCTTGATTCTGCATTTTCCACTACTCCAATTTCAGTAGTCCCAATGTTTGATTCATCAATCCTATTTTTTTTTACCTTTTAACGATTTTCTTTTATTTGTAATTTTCTCCCTTTTTTTCTTCTAAAATGGGTTTGAATTGATTATAATAGGGTAGGCTTGGGTTTTTTTGGTTTATTGTCTTGATTATATTTGTTTTCTAATATATAGATTTCCCTTCATAATTCCTAATTAAAAAAATTATTTTTGCATGTTTGACAACACCTGCTTATATTTGAGGATTCTAATAGATAGATTTTTTCTTATATTTGGAAGTAACACGATGAAATTGAAATAGTTAAACGGGTGAAAGCAGGAGGTGGCCGCCGAGAATTGAGGAATTAATCGATTGGCCAATTCAAAGAATTAGAGGAGAAAGCAAGAGCTGGAAGAGGAATTGAGGGATTAACCAATTGCCTAATTAAAAGGATTAAAGGGGAAAAGCAAGCAGCCAGCTCCGAGAATGAAAAGTTGGAAAATGACCCACAGGCATATACAGACCATCTATTTAGTCGCCAAATGAAAAGGAAAAAGAAAAATAAGGTACACTTGGGTTTTTTTCGGTTATTTGTCTTCATTATATTTGTTTTCTAATATATAAATTTTTCTTCATAATTCCTAATTAAAAAAAAATTTGTGCATGTTTGACAACACCAGCTTATATTTGAGGATTCTAATAGATAGATTTTCCTTTATAATTCCTAATTTAAAAAAAAATTTGCATGTTTGACAACAACTGCTTATCATGTAAAATATCGTCATGCTTTTTTCACCGCCTATTACTTTGTCTATATTTGATTTACTTCATTTCAATGTCTTCTTACTTTCTCTATCCAAAAAATCCTTTAAGCTTTGTAAGTCAATAGACAAGTACATAGATTGCGAACACAGAGGTCAGAGTGGTTAATAGAGAAGTATGTTGTTTTTCTTTTTATGTGCTAACTATGTTTATCTTCGTGAATGTTATTTGAAAAAAATGGCTGTTTTCTTGTGCTTTAGTTTTTTTTATTGGTAATTTTTTTACAGTTGAGCATGTATTTGAAGAGGATTTTTTTTTTCTTTAAGTGCATGTTCATCACTCAATACTTACTTTCTTCTGATTTTCTTATTTCGCTTTCTATTCTTTTTACTGTTGTGCCTGGTATTTCTAGATAAAGATTTTATTTTTAGTGGGTGTTGATTATTCTGGGGTGAGTAGTTGAGGAACTATGCAGCCTACACGAGAATGTTAGAGTGTGGAAGAGGAGGACGCCTCGGTTCTTCCCTCTCAAAATATAACTTCTCCATCTATTCCTTCTTCGTCGCTTCCCTCTTTAACTAGAGGCTATTTTTTACCTTCTTCTGATCCATTGTATTATTCGTCTACTGCAACTTCTTTGACATGTAAGTTAGCTGATACGGTTAAATTTTTTTCCATTTTGTATTTGTGTTATATTTTTTTTCTGTGTAATGGTTTTTCGGTTTGTTGCAATTTGTATCGTAGTTGACGAAGATGCTGCTAGGCTGGCACGTAATTATAAGGATCGTCACCGTTATGCTTGTATGAGTTCTGAGACGAAGGAGGCATTATTGAGTAAGCGGTGTTCTCAACGAGCAGTGAGGAGGTATCTACAACAAACGGGTGATTCGGTTGGGGCTGTTTCTCTTTCTTCCTGCGTTCAACCAACTACTACATCGTCTTGTTTGTTGAATAAAGGTGCATCAGTGTCTTCTTCGCGCCTTGAGGATGACACTACCTTGCCATGTGCCTTGCATGTGCCTTCTTATCATTGTTCAAGCTCAACTGGTATTCATTTTTTTAATTTGATTTTATAAGCTATGTTTTGTTTGCTGGGATTATTTGGCGTTAATTTTTACTAAAATTTGCTCAGGTTCGGTTGTTGAACAAGTTCCTGCTCCTACTGTGGGTCGAAGAATTGTTGGTCGCTTTGATAGATTGAAGAATGTGCCTTTGTGTCCTTGGGAATTGCCTGCTCAAGATTCATGTAATTTTTGTGGTGCTCATCGGTTTTATCGGGAACCTCCTGGTTTTTGTTGGTAGTGGGCAGATTGCCTTGGCCCCTATAGTTTTGAGTCCAATATTGATGTTTCTTTTTACTGATCCTACATCAGAAATTGCGAAAGAATTCAGACGCAAAAGCAGATCTTACAATCACGGCTTTGCTTTCACTTCTATTGGAATGAAAGTTGCTCCGGATTCATGGTGGGCCAAAGATGGGGTCTATTCTCTTAAGGTTCATGGTAAAGTGTCACATTTTATGAACCCCATTGATGGATTGGCTAATACGACTGGCTTATTACAGTTATTCTTTTTGGATACGGCGGATGTTTTGGAATCAACAGTTTTGGAAAATAGGGATTTGCGACGAGATATTATGGATCTGTTGATTCAGGCATTAGCGGGGAACCCATAACTAAAATTTTTAAACGTCTATCTTCTTGGGGTAATTTGAAGGATGCTAAGATTGTAGTTAGAACTTCTCCAGCCCTTGACCAAAGGAATTGTAATGTTCCAACTGCTGATGAGGTGGCGGGTGCATGGAAAGATGGTGATGAGGGTTCTGCTGGTTCAGAACGTGACATCCGTGTTTATACTGAACCCGGCCGAAGTCATAGAATTAATTATTATTATGCATGTTATAACCCGTTACAATATCCTTTGTTGTTTCCGAATGGTGAACCGGGATGGCATCCAGGTATTCCGAGGAACATGGAAATGAGAACTCTTTCTCAGGGAAAGCGTAAGGAATCTGCATCATCATCAATGGCTATTGATGCAGCAATTGTTGGTTCTGCAGAAGAATTGCTTGTTGCAGAGGAGGAAGGTAATTATTTATTTTAATTCTTTTATTATATATTTTCACATTTACTATATGAATCTTTTATTTATTTAAATGTATGATATCTGTTGTAATTTTTAGGACTGCAGCGTAATAAAAGAAACCGTGGGAATATTTCTTGTCGGGAATACTCATGCTATCAAGCTCAGATACGAGATGGAGACAACTCTTACATCTTGCACGCAGGCTGTCTTGGATAAGAGTTTATTATTGACATGTATATTAAAGTGGAAACCTCACGTCTTGATTATTATTCCTCGGATCAAATTCAGAATCAAATCCATACAGAGTCTCTTCAGGGTATTATTGACAGTCTTTCGGTTGATAGACAGATGAATTCTAATAACATAGGCCATAGAGTTTTTTTGCCATCTTCTTTTATTGGAGGCCCTCGTGACATGAGAAAACGGTATGTCAATGCGATGGCATTAGTTCAAAGGTTTGGAAAGCCAGATGTTTTTTTGACGATGACTTGTAATCCAGGTTGGAAAGAAATTGTCGATAATTTATTACCTTGTCAAAAAGCTGACGATAGGCCTGATTTGATTGCTCGTGTATTCAAGGCTAAGCTTGAGGAATTAAAAGATGAGATAGTGAAGAAAAAGCTTTTTGGAGAGGTTGCAGCCTATGTTTATACTATTGAATACCAAAAGCATGGCCTTTCTCATGCTCATTGGATCATTATCTTGACTTCCCGGCAGAAGCTCACTATTCCTGCTATGTATGATGAAATTATTTGTGCTGAGTTACCAGATGGATCGCACCAGCTTCTTCGTTCACTTGTAGTGAAACACATGATGCATGGGCCCTGTGGTGATTCTAATAAAAGCAACGTATGTATGCGCGATGGTAAATGTAAGAATTTTTATCCCAAAAAGTTCGCAAACAGTACCACAAACGGCCGAAACTCTTATCCTGTCTATCGTAGGAGGGATGATGGTAGATCTACTGTTTATAGAAATGTAAGACTTGATAATAGGTCCGTGATACCTTACTGTCCTTACTTACTGGTGAAATTGGATTGCCATATCAACGTAGAAATTTGTGTAGATGTTAAATTAGTGAAGTATATGTACAAGTATATCTATAAAGGACAAGCTAAACTGGCTTATCATATTGTATCTGATGGTTCAGAAGCCCAGCGTAATGAGATTCAAAAGTACCAAGATGGTAGATATATTTGCTCTCCCGAAGCTTACTGGAGAATATTTGGATTCCCGATGAGCGAAATGTACCCGCCTGTTATCGTACTGCCGGTTCATTTTCCTAATCATCAGCCCTTGCGTTTTGGTGCTAACCAGTCTTTGGAACACATTGTTAATAATTCGTTATCTCAAAAAACTATGCTGACTGAATTCTTCTAACTTGGAGGCCAAAAGTTTAAACTTATTATATAGGGACTTTCCGGAACATTTTGTTTGGGAGGCAGTTAGGCATAAATGGAAGCCACGTCAAAAACAGGTTGTCATAGGATGCCTTTGCATAGTAAATCCAGTTGAAGGTGAGAGATATTTTCAAAGATTACTTCTGAGCAACGTGCGGTGTCCTACTTCTTTCGAGAATTTATTGACATTTTGTGGAACAAAATATGATACTTTTCGAGAGGCTGCTGTGCGCAGAGGTTTGTTACAATCAGATGATTATGTAGATAACTGCTTGGGCGAGGCAATATTGTACCAGATGCCATACTCTCTTCGTGTTCTTTTCGCAATGTTACTTGTGTATGGTATAGTAGGTGATCCACAACCCTTGTGGGACAAGTATTACCAATATTTATCAGAGGATTTTGCAAACAAAGAGCACCTTACAGATATAGAAGTCTTGTGTAAGACTATTGCAGCTATAGATACCGTATTAACATCGATGGACAAGTGTATTAGGGATTTTCCTATACGATTCCCTATTCACTATTCCGTGCTGAATGATAGATACAGTAAAGATTACGAAAATGAGCTATCCATGAAAGTTTCCAAAGAAGATATGCTTTTAGTTCATAAATTAAATGCTGGTCAACGCAGAGTGTATGATACTGTAGTATCAAAAATTGATTCTAATGGAAGTGGTGCATATTTTGTTGATGGTCCTGGTGGTACGGGTAAGACTTTTCTGTATAGAGCTTTATTGGCGTATGTTCGTTCGAGTGGCTGCATTGCTTTGCCCATGGCAAGTTCGGGAGTCGCTGCATCTTTACTTCCAGGTGGTCGTACCGCACATTCTCGTTTTAAACTGCCATTTGATGCGGAAGATAAATCTACAGGGACAATAGGTAAACATAGCAACCTTGCAAGGATGATAATTGAAGCGAAACTCATCATATGGGATGAAGCCTCTATGGCTAATCGATATTCTATTGAATCTTTACATGCTTTGTATGTTGATTTCTGTGAATCTAACAAAATTTTTGGAGGCAAAATAATACTTTTTGGAGGTGATTTTCGACAGACGCTCCCGATCGTTGTGCGTGGATCAAGAGAATCTATGATTGGGGCAAGCTTTCTTAGTTCACCATTATGGAGAAAAGTTACCAAATTTAAGTTGCACGAGAATATGAGAGCTAGGGAAGATCCCGAGTTTACGTCATTTATTCTAAGGGTTGGAAATGGTGAAGTCCCAAACATATTTGATGAAAATATTCGCATACCTTCCCACATGTTAATTCCTTTTACAGACACAAACACTTCTCTTGATCGATTAATTGACAGCGTCTATCCCTCTTTTGACGATTTTATGACAAATCCACTTTCCTTGGTAGACAGAGCTATGTTAACTACAAAAAATGACTGTGTAGCTGAAATCAACGATTTACTCATGGATCGATTTCCTGGTCAGGTTAAGGAATATATAAGCTTCAACAGATCTAATGATTCTTCGCAGCAGGCCGAGTATGAGGATTTTTTGAATAGTGTTTCAGCTAGCGGATTACCTCCTCATGTATTGAAGCTAAAGAAGAACTCTCCGATTATGTTACTAAGAAATCTTAATCCAGTACAAGGCCTATGTAATGGAACTCGGTTGATATGCAAGGAGCTAGGTGATAATTTTATTGGTGCAGAAATTGCAACTGGAGACTTTAGAGGAACTTACGTTTTTATACCCCGAATACCTATTGAATCATCCGATAAATTAAAATGTCCTATACCTTTTAAGAGGATGCAATTTCCTATGCGTCCATGTTTGGCCATGACAATAAACAATGCTCAAGGACAGACATTAGAATTTGTCGGTATATATCTCAAAGAACCGGTTTTTTCTCATGGGCAATTGTATGTTGCGCTATCTAGAGCTAAATCAGCTGCATCAGTCAGACTACTTATTCATCCACATTCAAAACAAGAAGGCAAAGTAGATTATACAAAGAATATGGTGTATGGAGAGGTCTTTTTGCTGGCGTCAGGTTTATTGTTTGATATTATTGATTTTCTTGCATGTGAACTTTGCTATGCTTATGTTGTGATGTGACAGTGTATTTCTTCTTCCAAATGTGTTTGCCTGATTAGCATGACTTCTCTGTGTTGTTTTCAGTGTGTATTTGCTTTTGTTTGTTTAGTTGAGATATAAATATGTACTTACGTTATACCTATAGGTTTAATAAATTTTTTTATTTAATATAGTTTTATCCTTTGCAGTAATATGACTACTGATAAGTTGTATATCAAGGATAAATAAGGATACAAATGTATGGGCTGTTAGGGTTATGGTTGAGGCTAAAACGCAACCAAGACGCATATCAGGTGGTTCAAAGCGTTACCAGCGTATCTTATTTGTGGATGAAACTGTAAGCACTGCTGTTGGTTTTGCTTTTATATCATCGCTCTGTTTTGTTGTCCTATATAGTTATTATACTAAACAAATTTTTTTGTGAGCAGGGCCAGAAAGTTTCGGCTACTATATTTGATCCAGATATTGATAAATTCAAGAACACGTTTCTCCTATACAAAACTTATACAGTGTTTAATGCACATGTCTCAAAAATTGAGGCTAAATATGACAAGTTCGGATATCCTTATCAATGGATTATCAATGCAAAAACAGCTTGCAATGCAGATCCAGAACATGGTATATCACGTTCTATTGTCAAAAATGAACACACGTCTCTCACATCTCTGAAAAGTTTGATTGGGCAGAATGTCTTAGTAGGTAAAGTACTTCAGCCTTTTAATTTTTTACCTTATAAACGGTTATGACGTTTTTGCTTACCAATATACATTCTGTTTTGTAATTGGTCCCGAAGTTTTTAGTTTACTAATACACATTTTTAACATTTTGATGGATATTGCTTCAATAGATGTGTTAGGCATTGTCATTCAAAAAGGAGACATGAAATCATTTAAGAAAGATGGAAAAGATTTCTCGTTTCGTGAGTTTGCCATTATAGACCAAGAGTAAGCTTGCTTGAGCATTCTATTTATTTTCTTCTTAGTTGTCTGTATGAATGACTAATCATTTTCTTTATAATGATTATTGTTTCCTAATTATAAATAAAGTAAAAAGGTTGTCGTTTTGACTTTATGGAATGCTGTTGCTGAGACTGAAGGTGATCTTATCGACAAATCTTTGGACGGGCTACCAGTTATAAGAGCAACACGACTTACCATTTCTCCCTTTTTTGGTATGGAAATTTAAAATAATGTATTAACATACTGATTAACATGAAAAAATATTATCCTGTTGTACAGAGTATGAATAAATATTGATTTGTAACATTTTCAGATGGCTCTCTTGGTTCTACAACAACTACTATTGTGGAGATTGATCCACAAATTCCTGAATCTCACAACTTAAAAACTTGGTATAACTTTTTATGAATTGTATTTATTCGTGAATTCAGTTGATATTTTTATTGGAGCAGAAAATATAAAATGAGTGATCATAGATAGTTACACATATCCGTGTACGAGTACGCATAATTGTACTCAGGTTTGCCTAGGAAGTAGACTATGACTCTGAACGGATTCAACCCCATTGTTTGCACATTAGCAAGTACATTATAGTAAATGAATCACTTATTTATAAAGTTCTATTAACCTGCGTTAATAAGCTTAGCTCTTTTACATATTTTGGGGTATTTACTTGCCTGTGTTTTTTTATAGGCGGTCAAATAACCTAAAATTCATTGTCGAAACAATTGCTGCGAAATACCATCTCCAACGAAAAGAATCTTCTGGCGTTTTTCCAACTGATCATATCTCGCTTATCGCTAATGCTGTAGCTGATGAAAAAGTACGAAAGTTATAATATATCAATTCTTTAGCTTTGAAACATATGGCATCAGATTTTCTGATTTTTTTTTATGATATATAACAATAGTACTTATGCTTAATGTTCCAGATTGAGAAATTTACAGTAGAGGTTCATGCAAATGTCACAAACAGTGAACAAAAGTTCTATTATATGGCATGTCAAAAATGTTATTATGCCACAGATGCTGCATGTGATTACAATTACATGTGTGTTATGTGTGGAGAAAATACTCGGGCAAAGCCAAGGTTTGTAACTTTCACAAATAAATAGTTAAGTTAAATGACTATTATTTCCAATATTGCTTATAACTATTTTTGGTTTTATTAATTGATAGAGAAAGAATCCATCTTAATGTTTATGATGCCACTGGATCACTTGATGTTGTTGCTTTCGGATCTCCAGCCATATACATCATGCAGATGGATTCTACAATGTGTTTGCAGCTTTCAGATGGGGTAATATTTAATTCTGGATTATTTAGTGTCATGTATATAATTTAATTAATAGAAACATGTTTTTCAATACAAAATACATACATTAAAAACACACACACATGTGTGTGTATGTGTACACTTGGTACAGGGGGAATCAATTACTGCTAATTGGATAAATCAAAAATTATCAGGCAAGACTTACTTTATGAATATCAGAAGAAAAGAAAACCAAGTGGGTGGCACTTTGCGACAGCAGTATACAATTCTCAATGTACAACTCAAGCAAACGGACATCAACGCAAGTACTTCTACCTCTCAGACAACAGATGAAGCGGACACAAACAAAGATGGTCCACACTGTAAACATCCACTTGCTAAAGAACTTCTTCCAGAAAGTAGGTAACATAAACCTTTCTAAGCCATTTTTCCATATGTTTAGATTATTCCACTTATTGTATTAATTTAATATATAATTATCTGATACAATTATGCAGTGGATCAAACTGATTCTAAAGACGAAGATGTTCCAAGTCTGTTTGATTCATCCGTTTGAGGATAATATCAGAATGCTACTGTAATGCACTTTTGACGGAGATATCAAACCCTGCAAAATGATCATCTCCAATCTTTTGTCTGTTTAATATAATGTAAATATAGTTGTTTAAAAAGTTGAATCCTAATATCTTTTAACTTAACAGATCATCTCGAATGTATGTACAATATTTTGTGGGCATAGCTTTTGTAATATTTTGACTGGTAAGTAATGGAGATGTATTTGTGTGTTTCATAAGCAAAATGCATTGATTTTAGTTAGTGTGACCAAATCATCATAAATTGTAGTACTACTGTATATCCGTTTACCAGAATTATACCGTTGAAAATTATGGTCCATATCTTGCCTTCTTTAGGCAGAGTTCCTTCTTAATTCTTCTTCTCTTGAATCTTAATATTTTGCATTAACAGACTGTATGCAATAGTCTTGTAAACTTCCAGGTAATACTTCTGCTCTTGAATCTTGAATGTTACTAATATTTGACTGCTTATCTGGAGAAATTACATATATGTAGAGTCAATTATATACAAAAGTATCTTTGGTTGACTTGACAAATTTCAACCTTTTAGTTTATTGTTCCAAAAGGTGAAATCGCTCACCCCGGGCGCCCCTCACCCCCTGTCCGACGGGATTGTGAGAGGAGGTAAATCATGGTGACTCAACCGACAACAGAGGCTGGGACCAGTACTCAACCTTTTAGTTTATTGATTGTGTATTATCTTGAGAAATAGTATTACTTTTTCTTCTCTTTTTTGTCTTTCTTTTACAAACAAATATCGGTGTTAGGAAGTACTCCTTTTTAGACTATAAATAACTATTCAAAATTTGGGACCAATCGGGAATTGTGAACAGAACTCCAAATAATTCGAACTCAAAGGCAATCGGACTTCATAGCTCTACACACAAATTCGGCTCATAAACTTTTTAGTTTATGTCGCTCAAACTCGGTCAATGTAATTTTTCGGGTTTCAGGTCTAAATCGATCTTATATCGAGTTTTTTAATATAGGCACAAATAAGTTGATATATAAAATATTTAGATTTCAAAACACATATGAACAAACAACTTTTACTTAATACGGGTATATATCATTAAATAATATGTAACTCAATTTTTTTGTTATTTGGCCACATTTTTAACATACATTTAATCTATTTGAGCATGCAGTAGAACCAATATTTAGCATGAGCAAATAATAAATCATATTATAATCACACTAATTATTTTTGTCAAACTTTTACAAATTATAATCACGCCAATTATTTTTGTCAAACTTCTGAAATATTTCTATGTGCTTTAGTTGTTACACTTCAGTTTTATTTTGAAATTATTTTTAAAAAGAAAAATATTAAGTTCTTCATTCCAAATTAATAAATAGCAACCTGTAATTAATTAACTAAAACATTGATTAAAAATGCATTTCTTCTTAATTATGAATGTAAGCCACGTGGTATTTTTTTAGACTATAAACATCTGCTAAAAAATTAGGAATAGACTACTTTTATTTAATACCAATATATATCATTAAATAATATTTTAACTGAAATATTTTTGTTACTTGTCCACATTTCTTTAGATAAGTTTGATCTATCTGAACATGCAGAGTTTTTAAGTATCAAGACTGCTTTAAGAACTTAATGAATATATTAATATATTTGTGACTTGACATTATAACTTTTTGTAAAGCTTACTTGTTCCAGAATAAAAACAATAATTAGTAACTATAACTACAATACAAATAATTAATCATAATATTTAGGACAATTATACGTGTGGACTTTATTCGGGCTAAACCGTGTTAGACTCAAGTCCAACTCATAAATTAATCGGATTTAATATAATGATTCATACTCGGTCCGACTCACAAATGCTCGAGCTTGAGCCTTTGATCGGGTCGAACCACCAGACTTCGAATAGGTCTGTCTCAAAGAAGTAGACCAGTTCATATTAGACCAAAGTGTTTTGTTCAGTTAATTCACAATTCCATCTAAGCATTATAATAATAAAAGTTACCTCATCATATGAAATACCTTTTTTATTCTATATTTTATTCCCGATAAAGTTAAACATGATTTAATCCTCTATTAAAAAAACTTTATTAAATTAATCAATTCTATATTATTTCATTATATGTTACCTTACACAAAATTAGATTGAAATTGGTGTGAATAGGCAATTGTATTAATATACCCCATTATAATTATAAGTCCAACATAATGTGGCTAAATCTATACTAGGGCCACTTTTGTGACCCTCCAATTGGGATGTTAACAAAATCGGAGAATATTTAAGAAGGGCCTAAATGTAAATATAGCGCCCTAGCTTA
Source organism: Penstemon barbatus (assembly GCA_003313485.2). NCBI lineage: Eukaryota > Viridiplantae > Streptophyta > Magnoliopsida > Lamiales > Plantaginaceae > Penstemon > Penstemon barbatus. The sequence goes on along the minus strand of CM064877.1, from coordinate 22,181,698 downwards.
CATGAGTCATCATTCTACTAGATAACTTACACGAGTCATCTCTATAACACAAATGACTCACCCTTTTCATCTCTATCTCAAAAAATGGTACATGAATGAGAATTAAATCACCCGTCGTCATCATATTCAGTTCAAGTTCCGAAGCATACCATTAATTTAATACTATTTATAATATCATATGCATCAAACATAATTACTATTAAAACCCTACAAAGACTACTACAAAAAATATTTTCCCAAACGATAAAATAATTACAGAACCAATAACTACAACAAAATATATTCACCAGTCATTACGAAAAATTTAAAATTTAGTGATAAAATAGTAAATAACAAAGTGATAAGAATTTTAATATTGTCACTAAACTGATATATATAGACATACTAATGATAAGAAATTAAAAAAATTTGTCCCCATTGACATTTAGTGATACCCCTATAGTGATAACTAAAAAATTATCACTAAATTATATTGACAATATATATTGTCACTAGGTTGTCACGGAAATGGTGTCACTAATTGTCAATAGTGACAACTTAAGTTCCATAAACTTGTCACTATTATTATTGTGACAAAACTAATATTCTTCTCACTAAATGTATGAAAAAAGTGACGATTTTGAATATCATTTAATATTTTGTCACCAAAATCAATTTTTCTTATAGTGATTTATTACAATTTTATTACCTCAAGACAACGAAAAAATAATAAACAAGACTTAAAAATAACAAATTTAAATTTTATAAATTCATATATGTGGATCTTCAATTTAACATGAAATAACTTGGTCAATATCTCAAATTTTTTAACTAAATACTAAGTATATAAAATAGTAAAATAATACCGACTTAATAAACACACCTTTGTTAATGCGTGTAACAAGTTCCCAAGCATTCATCACTTGCTATGGACGTATTAATGACAAGTACAGTGCCATTATTCATTACTATAATAATTTATCAACCTCTATATAATCAACAAATCAGTTTTATATTCTACAAATCGACAAAACACAATACAATCAAAATGATAACAAACACTCTCATTGCTGAAACACTCTCATTGCTGAAGTTTTTCAACAGAAAGCAAGAACACTTGATCCAGAACTAAGAACACCTTCCTCAATGCAACTCATACTAGAGGAATACTTCCACCGTGATCTGAAAAGGAAATCGTATTTCATATCTGAACTGGTTGACAATTACGCACTAGCTGGATATTCATCAGAGGAACCAGAAAGTGGAATAATTAGTACTGAAGAACCTGTACAGGTGCAAAATCTAGGAAACATGAGAGGAGTATTTTTCATGTTAACAAATTCAGATACTAAACCAATGAAGGTATGTACGAAATATGTGTATTTCTCCTTAGTACACTACTTACATGAAAAATTTCAAATAATAACCCTACATTAAAAAAAATTACAGAACTTCCCAGAACATATTAGGTCAGCCGTAACAACAGCTCCAGCGGATACAATAATCATTCGAAACGGCAGAAAATATTGGCCACTACAGATTAAGGAAAATGATTTCTCTATGTTGTGGAACCAAGTGATTGCAGATAATAGTATCGAACATGGCAACAAAATACTACTCTATCAGTCACATACAAACATGTTTGAGATTAGTGCATTCACGTTGTCGGGACTCAAAAAATGGCAATGGTCCAATGAGTACCTACTCTTCAGGTATATAAGCACACCTTACAATGGACAAGTGCAAATTAGAAACTTGAAGACATCGTTCATACCCGAAAATGTTGATCGTTTTATAAAAACAAATGCATTTCATGTTGACATCGTTGATACTACAAATTACTTGGTAAAATTACTAAGCATTGTCAAATATACTACTTTCAAATTTCAGATTTATAAATACCAAAAAATGCATTCTTATCTAATGAATTTCTTCACAGATGATACCCACACAGTTTGTCCACTCGGCAGCAATAAAGAAGAAATATCAAGCAAAACTGAAAACTGGAGGAAGAACTTGGAAAGTTAAATTAAACAATATTGGATTCACAGAAGGATGGAGACAGTTTTCTGAAGATCATGACCTATTCAGCCATACACTGTTTTTTATGCTGACTTCTGAAATGACATTCTCCGTTATCATATTCGACAGCAACGGAACGGAAGTTTTGTACGACTGGTACACAAACTTGTCAATCAATTGTGCATGATAAACTACTTGGAAGTCCAGTTTAGTCACTACAATGAAGAAACGTACTGCATATATATGACACTATTAACAGTTTTTTATGTATCAAAAAGACAATATAAGTAATGTTTAGTCATAAAGACAACTCAGCCACCCTATAAATGGGTCGATTTTGATGTGTTCTTTTATGTATTTCGATAGTATAACCAATGTAATAAGTGTTTTACCATGTAAATATAATACAAACCCTACGAAAGGGGTAATTTTGTTATATTAATTCATATGTATATAATATACAATCCTAATAATGAAGCAAACAAAATATCCCATTCACATGAAATAACTCCGTCAAAATTATAACTGAACATTTCAAAATTCAGAAATCACAAAAATCAGACCATAAAACATCAGATTTCTTTGAACTTGATAAGCGCCCACTCTAAATCATCAATATTTAAAGAACTAAAGTTCACAACGATCTCCTTCAAATTAGTAACAAGTTCGATCTTTTTCAGGAAATTGAAGATGAAATAGAAGCACACATCATGTTCAAAGAAATCTGATGTTTAATGGTCTGATTTTTGTGATTTCTGAATTTTGAAATGTTCAGTTATAATTTTGACGGAGTTATTCATGTGAATGGGATATTTTGTTTGCTTCATTATTAGGATTGTATATTATATACTTATGAATTGATATAACAAAATTACCCCTTTCGTAGGGTTTGTATTATATTTACATGCAAAACACTTATTACATTGGTTATACTATCGAAATACATAAAAGAACACATCAAAATCGACCCATTTATAGGGTGGCTGAGTTGTCTTTATGACTAAACATTACTTATATTGTCTTTATGATACATAAAAAACTCTTAGTAGTGTCATATATATGCAGTACGTTTCTTCATTGTAGTGACTAAACTGGACTTCCAACTAGTTTATCATGCACAATTGATTGACAAGTTTGTGTACCAGTCGTACAAAACTTCCGTTCCGTTGCTGTCGAATATGATAACGGAGAATGTCATTTCAGAAGTCAGCATAAAAAACAGTGTATGGCTGAATAGGTCATGATCTTCAGAAAACTGCCTCCATCCTTCTGTGAATCCAATATTGTTTAATTTAACTTTCCAAGTTCTTCCTCCAGTTTTCAGTTTTGCTTGATATTTCTTCTTTAATGCTGCCGAGTGGACGAACTGTGTGGGTATCATCTGTGAAGAAATTCATTAGATAAGAATGCATTTTTTGGTATTTATTAATCTGAAATTTGAAAGTAGTATATTTGACAATGCTTAGTAATCTAAAATGCTTAGTAATCTTACCAAGTAATTTGTAGTATCAACGATGTCAACATGAAATGCATTTGTTTTTGTAAAACGATCAACATTTTCGGGTATGAACGATGTCTTCAAGTTTCTAATTTGCACTTGTCCATTGTAAGGTGTGCTTATATACCTGAAGAATAGGTACTCATTGAACCATTGCCATTTTTTAAGTCCCGACAATGTGAATGCACTAATCTCATTTATGTTTGTATGTGACTGATAGAGTAGTATTTTGTTGCCATGTTCGATACTATTATCTGCAATCACTTGGTTCCACAGCATAGAGAAATCATTTTCTTTAATCTGTAGTGGCCAATATTTTCTGCCGTTTCGAACGATTATTGTATCCGCTGGAGCTGTTGTTACGGCTGACCTAATATGTTCTGGGAAGTTCTGTAATTTTTTTAATGGAGGGTTATTATTTGAAATTTTTCATGTAAGTAGTGTACTAAGTAGAAATACACATATTTCGTACATACCTTCATTGGTTTAGTATCTGAATTTGTTAACATGAAAAATACTCCTCTCATGTTTCCCAGATTTTGCACCTGTGCAGATTCTTCAATACTAATTATTCCACTTTCCGGTTCCTCTGATGAATATCCAGCTAGTGCGTTATTGTCAAGCAATTCAGATATGAAATACAATTTCCTATTCAGATCACGGTGGAAGTATTCCTCTAGTATGAGTTGCATTGAGGAAGGTGTTATTAGTTCTGGATCAAGTGTTCTTACTTTTTGTTGAAAAACTTCAGCAATGAGAGTGTTTGTTATCATTTTGATTGTATTGTGTTTTGTCGATTTGTAGAATATAAAACTGATTTGTTAATTATATAGAGGTTGATAAATTATTATAGTAATGAATTATGGCACTGTACTTGTCATTAATACGTCCATAGCAAGTGATGAATGCTTGGGAACTTGTTACACGCATTAAATTAAGTCGGTATTATTTTACTATTTTATATACTTAGTATTTAGTAAAAAAATTTGAGATATTGACCAAGTTATTTCATGTTAAATTGAAGATCCACATATATGAATTTATAAAATTTAAATTTGTTTTTTTTAAGTCTTATTTATTATTTTTCGTTGTCTTGAGGTAATAAAATTGTGATAATTCACTACAAGAAAAATAAATTTTGGTGACAAAATATTAAGTGATATTGTCAAAATCGTCACTTTTTTCATACATTTAATGAGAAGAATATTAGTTTTGCATTGTCACAATAATAATAGTGACAAGTTTATGGAACTTAAGTTGTCACTATTGACAATTAGTGACACCCTTTCAGTGATAACCTAGTGACAATATATATTGTCAATATAATTTAGTGATAACTTTTTAGTTGTCACTATAAGGGTATCACTAAATGTCAATGGTGACAAACTTTTTTAATTTCTTGTCATTAGTGTGTCTATATATATCAGTTTAGTGACAATATTAAAATTCTTGTCACTTTGTTATTTACTATTTTATCACTAAATTTTAAATTTTTCGTAATGACTGGTGAATATATTTTGTTGTAGTTATTGGTTCTGTAATTATTTTATCGTTTGGGAAAATATTTTTTGTAGTAGTCTTTGTAGGGTTTTAATAGTAATTATGTTTGATGCATATGATATTATAAATAGTATTAAATTAATGGTATGCTTCGGAACTTGAACTGAATATGATGACGACGGGTGATTTAATTCTCATTCATGTACCATTTTTTGAGATAGAGATGAAAAGGGTGAGGCATTTGTGTTGTAGAGATGACTCGTGTAAGTTATTTAGTAGAATGATGACTCATGTAAGATAGGGCGCTATATTTACATTTAGGGCCATTTAGGCCCTTCTTAAATATTCTCCGATTTTGTTAACATCCCAATTGGAGTGTCACAAAAGTGGCCCTAGTATAGATTTAGCCACATTATGTTGGACTTATAATTATAATGGGGTATGTTAATACAATTGTCTAATCACACCAATTTCAGTCTAATTTTGTGTAAGGTAACATATAATGAAATAATATGGAATTGATTAATTTAATAAAGTTTTTTTAATAGAGGATTAAATCATGTTTAACTTTATCGGGAATAACACTTCGGTCTAATATGAACTGGTCTACTTCTTTGAGACAGACCTATTCGAAGTCTGGTGGTTCGACCCGATCAAAGGCTCAAGCTCGAGCATTTGTGAGTCGGACCGAGTATGAGTCATTATATTAAATCCAATTAATTTATGAGTTGGACTTGAGTCTAACACGGTTTAGCCCGAATAAAGCCCACACGTATAATTGTCCTAAATATTATGATTAATTATTTGTATTGTAGTTATAGTTACTAATTATTGTTTTTATTCTGGAACAAGTAAGCTTTACAAAAAGTTATAATGTCAAGTCACATATATATTAATATATTCATTAAGTTTTGAAAGCGGTCTTGATACTTTAAAACTCTGCATGTTCAGATAGATCAAACTTATCTTAAGATATGTGGGCAAGTAACAAAAATATTTCAGTTAAAATATTATTTTATGATATATACTCGTGTTAAATAAAAGTAGTCTATTCCTAATTTTTTAGCAGCTGTTTATAGTCTAAAAAAATAACACGTGGCTTACATTCATAATTAAGAAGAAATGCATTTTTAATCAATGTTTTAGTTAATTAATTACAGGTTGCTATTTATTATTTTGAATGAAGAACTTAATATTTTTCTTTTTAAAAATAATTTCAAAATAAAACTAAAGTGTAACAACTAAAGCACGTAGAAATATTTCAGAAGTTTGACAAAAATAATTGGTGTGATTATAATTTGCAAAAGTTTGACAAAAATAATTAGTGTGATTATAATTTGATTTATTATTTGCTCATGCTAAATATTGGTTTTAGTGCATGCTCAAATAGATTAAATGTATGTTAAAAATGTGGCCAAATAACAAAAAATTTCAGTTATATATTATTTAATGATATATACCCGTATTAAGTAAAAGTTGTTTGTTCATATGTGTTTTGATAATCTAAATATTTTATATATCAGCATATTTGTGCCTATATTAAAAAACCTCGATATAAGATCGATTTAGACCTGAAACCCGAAAAATTACATTGACCGAGTTTGAGCGACATAAACTAAAAAATTTATGAGCCGAATTTGTGTGTAGAGCTATGAAGTCCGGTTGTATTTGAGTTCGAATTATTTAGAGTTCTGTTCACAATTCCCGATTGGTCCCAAATTTTGAATAGTTATTTATAGTCTAAAAAGGAGTACTTCCTAACACCGATATTTGTTTGTAAAAGAAAGACAAAAAAGAGAAGAAAAAGTAATCCTATTTCTCAAGATAATACACAATCAATAAACTAAAAGGTTGAAATTTGTCAAGTCAACCAAAGATACTTTTGTATATAATTGACTCTACATATATGTAATTTCTCCAGATAAGCAGTCAAATATTAGAAACATTCAAGATTCAAGAGCAGAAGTATTACCTGGAAGTTTACCGGACTATTGCATACAGTCTGTTAATGCAAACTAATCTAATTAATATGGACGATGAAATAAGAATGAGCTTTGCCTAAAGAAGGCAAGATATGGACCATAATTTTCAACGGTATAATTCTGGTAAACGGATATACAGTAGTACTACAATTTATGATGATTTGGTCACACTAGCTAAAATCAATGCATTTTGCTTATGAAACACACAAATACATCTCGATTACTTACCAGTCAAAATATTACAAAAGCCATGCCCACAAAATATTGTACATACATTCGAGATGATCTGTTAAGTTAAAAGATATTAGGATTCAACTTTTTAAACAACTATATTTACATTATATTAAACAGACAAAAGATTGCAGATGATCATTTTGCAGGGTTTGATATCTCCGTCAAAAGTGCATTACGGTAGCATTCTGATATTATCCTCAAACGGATGAATCAAACAGACTTGGAACATCTTCGTCTTTAGAATCAGTTTGATCAACTGCATAATTGTATCAGATAATTATATATTAAATTAATACAATAAGTGGAATAATCTAAACTTATGGAAAAATGGCTTAGAAAGGTTTATGTTACGTACTTTCTGGAAGAAGTTCTTTAGCAAGTGGATGTTTACAGTGTGGACCATCTTTGTTTGTGTCCGCTTCATCTGTTGTCTGAGAGGTAGAAGTACTTGCATTGATGTCCGTTTGCTTGAGTTGTACATTGAGAATTGTATACTGCTGTCGCAAAGTGCCACCCACTTGGTTTTGTTTTCTTCTGATATTCATAAAGTAAGTCTTGCCTGATAACTTTTGATTTATCCAATTAGCAGTAGTTGATTCCCCCTGCACCAAGTGTACACATACACACACACAAACATACACACACACATATATATATGTGTGTGTGTGTGTGTTTTTAATGTATGTATTTTGTATTGGAAACATGTTTCAATTAATTAAATTATATACATGACACTAAATAATCCAGAATTAAATATTACCCCATCCGAAAGCTGCAAACACATTGTAGAATCCATCTGCATGATGTATATGGCTGGAGATCCGAAAGCGACAACATCAAGTGATCCAGTGGCATCATAAACATTAAGATGGATTCTTTCTCTATCAATTAATAAAACCAAAAATAGTTATAAGCAATATTGGAAATAATAGTCACTTAACTATTTAATTGTGAAAGTTACAAACCTTGGCTTTGCCTGAGTATTTTCTTCGCACATAACACACATGTAATTGTAATCACATGCAACATCTGTGGCAGAATAACATTTTTGACATGCCATATAATAGAACTTTTGTTCACTGTTTGTGACCTTTGCATGAACCTCTACTGTAAATTTCTCAATCTGGAACATTAAGCATAAGTACTATTGTTATATATCATAAAAAAAAATCAGAAAATCTGATGCCATATGTTTCAAAGCTAAAGAATTGATATATTAGATGTTTTCAAGTCATCCTGTTATAAATATAATGAATCAATGAAATTAACTTAGATAATAAGTTTCATACTTTTTCATCAGCTACAGCATTAGCGATGAGCGAAATATGATCAGTTGGAAAAACGCCAGAAGATTCTTTTCGTTGGAGATGGTCTTTCGCAGCAATTGTTTCGACAATGAATTTTAGGTTATTTGAACGCCTATAAAAAAACACAGACAAGTAAATGCCCCAAAATATGTAAAAGAGCTAAGCTTATTAACGCGGGTTAATAGAACTTTATAAATAAGTGATTCATTTACTATAATGTACTTGCTAATGTGCGAACAATGGGGTTGAATCCGTTTAGATTCATAGTCTACTTCCTAGGCAAACCTGAGTACAATTATGCGTACTCGTACACGGATATGTGTAACTATCTATGATCACTCATTTTATATTTTCTGCTACAATATAAATATCAACTGAATTCACGAATAAATACAATTCATAAAAAGTTATACCAAGTTTTTAAGTTGTGAGATTCAGGAATTTGTGGATCAATCTCCACAATAGTAGTTGTTGTAGAACCAAGAGAGCCATCTGAAAATGTTACAAATCAATTTTTATTCATACTCTGTACAACAAGATAATATTTTTTCATGTTAATCAGTATGTTAATACATTATTTTAAATTTCCATATAAAAAAAGGGAGAAATGGTAAGTCGTGTTGCTCTTATAACTGGTAGCCCGTCCAAAGATTTGTCGATAAGATCACCTTCAACCTCAGCAACAGCATTCCATAAAGTCAAAACGGCAACCTTTTTACTTTATTTATAATTAGTAAACAATAATCATTATAAAGAAAATGATTAGTCATTCGTACATACAACTAAGAAGAAAATAAATAGAATGCTCAAGCAAGCTTACTCTTGGTCTATAATGGCAAACTCACGAAACGAGAAATCTTTTCCATCTTTCTTAAATGATTTCATGTCTCCTTTTTGAATGACAATGCCTAACACATCTATTGAAGCAATATCCATCAAAATGTTAAAAATGTGTATTAGTAAACTAAAAACTTCGGGACCAATTACAAAACAGAATGTATATTGGTAAGCAAAAACGTCATAACCGTTTATAAGGTAAAAAAATTAAAAGGCTGAAGTACTTTACCTACTAAGACATTCTGCCCAATCAAACTTTTCAGAGATGTGAGAGACGTATGTTCATTTTTGACAATAGAACGTGATATACCATGTTCTGGATCTGCATTGCAAGCTGTTTTTGCATTGATAATCCATTGATAAGGATATCCGAACTTGTCATATTTAGCCTCAATTTTTGAGACATGTGCATTAGACACTGTATATTTTGTATAGGAGAAACGTGTTCTTGAATTTATCAATATCTGGATCAAATATAGTAGCCGAAACTTTCTGGCCCTGCTCACAAAAAAATTGGTTTAGTATAATAACTATATAGGACAACAAAACAGAGCGATGATATAAAAGCAAAACCAACAGCAGTGCTTACAGTTTCATCCACAAATAAGATACGCTGGTAACGCTTTGAACCACCTGATATGCGTCTTGGTTGCATTTTAGCCTCAACCATAACCCTAACAGCCCATACATTTGTATCCTTATTTATCCTTGATATACAACTTATCAGTAGTCATATTACTGCAAAGGATAAAACTATATTAAATAAAAAAATTTATTAAACCTATAGGTATAACGTAAGTACATATTTATATCTCAACTAAACAAAACAAAAGCAAATACACACTGAAAACAACACAGAGAAGTCATGCTAATCAGGCAAACACATTTGGAAGAAGAAATACACTGTCACATCACAACATAAGCATAGCAAAGTTCACATGCAAGAAAATCAATAATATCAAACAATAAACCTGACGCTAGCAAAAAGACCTCTCCATACACCATATTCTTTGTATAATCTACTTTGCCTTCTTGTTTTGAATGTGGATGAATAAGTAGTCTGACTGATGCAGCTGATTTAGCTCTAGATAGCGCAACATACAATTGCCCATGAGAAAAAACCGGTTCTTTGAGATATATACCGACAAATTCTAATGTCTGTCCTTGAGCATTGTTTATTGTCATGGCCAAACATGGACGCACAGGAAATTGCATCCTCTTAAAAGGTATAGGACATTTTAATTTATCGGATGATTCAATAGGTATTTGGGGTATAAAAACGTAAGTTCCTCTAAAGTCTCCAGTTGCAATTTCTGCACCAATAAAATTATCACCTAGCTCCTTGCATATCAACCGAGTTCCATTACATAGGCCTTGTACTGGATTAAGATTTCTTAGTAACATAATCAGAGAGTTCTTCTTCAGCTTCAATACATGAGGAGGTAATCCGCTAGCTGAAACACTATTCAAAAAATCCTCATACTCGGCCTGCTGCGAAGAATCATTAGATCTGTTGAAGCTTATATATTCCTTAACCTGACCAGGAAATCGATCCATGAGTAAATCGTTGATTTCAGCTACACAGTCATTTTTTGTAGTTAAAATAACTCTGTCTACCAAGGAAAGTGGATTTGTCATAAAATCGTCAAAAGAGGGATAGACGCTGTCAATTAATCGATCAAGAGAAGTGTTTGTGTCTGTAAAAGGAATTAACATGTGGGAAGTTATGGGAATATTTTCATCAGATATGTATGGGACTTCACCATTTCCAACCCTTAGAATAAATGACGTAAACTCGGGATCTTCCCTAGCTCTCATATTCTCGTGCAACTTAAATTTGGTAACTTTTCTCCATAATGGTGAACTAAGAAAGCTTGCCCCAATCATAGATTCTCTTGATCCACGCACAACGATCGGGAGTGTCTGTCGGAAATCACCTCCAAAAAGTATTATTTTGCCTCCAAAAATTTTGTTAGATTCACAGAAATCAACCAACTAAGCATGTAAAGATTCAATAGAATATCGATTAGCCATAGAGGTTTCTGTAGGACCTCAGGCGCTACCACTTGCCCCAAAACCAATTGGTGTTAGGGAATGCGCATACCCTTCCCTTATAGTGCATTCACGCAAGCGCCCACGATATTCGATTGTGGCTCCACCCGCACACTCAGTTTGGGTCTCCATCCGCACACTCAGTTTGGATGCCACAGGACAATTGCTGTCACCCGCACACTTAGTTTGGTTGCCCAACAATCTCCCCCTCAGCAATTGCTCCTGCTGGGAATCGAACACGTGACCTTGGCTCTGATACCACTTGTAGGACCTCAGGCGCTACCACTTGCCCCAAAACCAATTGGTGTTAGGGAATGCGCATACCCTTCCCTTATGGTGCATTCACGCAAGCGCCCACGATATTCGATTGTGGCTCCACCCGCACACTCAGTTTGGGTCTCCATCCGCACACTCAGTTTGGATGCCACAGGACAATTGCTGTCACCCGCACACTTAGTTTGGGTGCCCAACACCAAAAGCAATTGCTGTTAGTGATGGCGCAACTATTAATCTTTAACCCAAGGTTGATTCCTGTAGGGCACCCCCTACAGTTCACAATGGCAGCGCAGAGCCCCACACTAAGAGGTGGACGGACATGAGAGGCTTCGCAAGAATTCACGTGGATCCTCGGCAAGTTGGGCTGCCAGACTCGGATGTAGCAAGCGCCACAGCGAATCCGTAAGGGTGACTGCTGGAACCCCATAAATCCCAACAATCTCCCCCCCAGCGGCACCCGGGAGGATTCGAACCTGCAACCTCGCTCTGATACCACTTGTTGGTCCCAAGTGGTCAGAAGAGGTTTAGAGGGGGGGGGAGGGTGAATAAACCTCTTTAAAAATTTTCTTCAAATTTAACTTTAAAACGTTTACTCTAACTGAACAGACTAAGCTGATCAGATTAGTTAGTTACAATTCTGTTCGCGAACAAATCTTTGAACAGCCTTGTTGACCACTCGTCTGATTGTTACTTAGCTGATTTTGTTAAAATCAGTTTTAATACTTAGAGTACTTGCAGCGGATTTTCAAAGTGTTTTCACAAGTAAACTTAGCAGTTTGAAAAATGTTTCCCCAGATTTGTAAAATCTCTTTCTAGATTCTTTTTCAAACAGTTAACTTAATGTGTTTTATGCAACTGAAAAATATGCAGGTAAAATGCAAATAAAAACACAAGCAATTTTTATAGTGGTTATATGGATTTGAATATCCTTTAGTCCACTCTTCCAAGTCACAAAGATCTTGGGTTATACTAAAAACACACAGTAATCAGTATACTCTGCTTACGCCTTACAACAAATGAACAGGCCGTAAGTTCGCAGTAAGAAATCACAAAGAGATCCTACTTCTCTAAAGTAATATCACTCACTAAGACGGATATCTACTTCTCACAACACTCAATGTTTACAAATTCACTCAGAAGATGTATTTGGCTTGATTCTTCAACTCTGCTTTTGTCAACAAATGACTCAGCTGATGAGTGAGCTGTTCTTGAGACTTAAAGAATTCTGCTTCGAAAATTTCTCAGAGATTGTGTTGCTTGTTTCTTCTTCGTCTCTTCCAGCTATTTATACTTGAGGATTGAAAAGTGTCCGTTGAAGAGAGACAAGATTCAAATTCCTCGAGTACTGGTCCTTAAAATCCGCGAGTCCACTTCTTTGCTTTTCTGTGCTGGTCTTCTGGTGTTTTCAGCAGCAACCAGTGCAGCTGTGGGTCCTGAAGTTGAGGTTTCTTCAATTCCCATTCTAGGCAGTTTATACTCGAATGCCTTGAGTACAGAAAACAGCTCAGTAAGAGAGATTTTTCCCAAATCCCTTGATTCTTCCATTGCTGTCACTTTCATGTTGAATTTTGGGGGTAGGGCCTTTAGTACTCTGACAGTGATCTCTTTGTCAGTGAAGGTCTTTCCCAACTTTAAAACTTCATTCAGAGTTCTGGTGAATCTGGTATCCATCTGATCAATGGTTTCTCCAGACTTCATCTTGAAGTTGTCAAGTTTCTCCAAAGCAACAGTGAGCTGATGCTCCTTTATTGCATCATTGCCTTCGCTCATGTCTCTGACTTTGTCCCACATCTCCTTTGCAGTCTTGCAATGTTTGACCTTGTCAAACCGATCGTTATCCAGGGCTTTAGTCATGATGAATCTCCCAACTTTGTCTAGATTGTAAAGCTTTATTTCTTTCGGAGTCATCTCATGAAGGTCTTTTTCCACAACCGTGTCAACCTCATTTATCTTTATGGTCTTTGTGAATCTGAATGGACCTTTAATGATACATGTGTACATGTTGTCATTATAAGCTGCTAGAAAGATTTCCATTCTAATCTTCCAGTCTTCAAAAGACATACCAGCAATGTGGGGAACATGGCTGATACAATCCATTTTTCAAAAAGTTTAGATTTTTCACAAAGATGCTCTTTTGAAAAAGTTTTGAAAACCTTTGAAAAACACTTGGATCAAGCTCGTTGATCAGGCAGCTGATTCAAATGAACCACCTGCTCTCCTGTGCCTGATGGCAAAGGAATCTGATGACTCTGAGGATGAGGTAACTCCTCTTAACAATGAATTATTTAATTCATTTGAACAAATGATGCTTAACAATACTGGTATTGCTGAAGCATATAAAAAGCTTAAGGAAGAGATGATATTGCTAAAAGAGCAAAATAGTTCACTGATACTTTTAGCTGAAAAGCCAAAGGAATCAGCTGAATACAAACAGCTTGAGCAAGAACATGAATCTCTGAAAGCTGAATGTGAAGTTTATAAAGGAAAAATCATGGAACTTGAAAAAGTTATTGAGTCTCATGAAAAATCATCTGTTGCATCCACTCATATATCTAGTAAACAGAAGATACCTTTAAAACAGGATAAGTTTGAACTGGACCATACTGAAAAATTTGTATCAACTGACAACAGTAAGGTCATTCTTTATGTTCAGACAACTAAACCTACTTCACCTGAGAAAGAATTAAAGGAGAAGAAATCTCCTAAGGCTAAAAAGAGCAAAGAGTCTAGTATAGGAAATCAGACTAGTAAGACCAAACAGCAGAGTCCTAAGAAATCTGCTGATAAAGCTAAACTGAATCAATCTGTTGGTAAAACTAAGTCAAAACCAATTGAGCAAGCATCTAGTAAACCAAAGAAGCATAAAAACAAGAAAAATCAAAATGCTTGGTATGGAAATGAGTCATATTAAGTGCAACCTGCTGCATATCATCCTATGTATCATGCACCTCAATTTCCAGGTTACTATGCACCTTATCCTGCTCATCCAATGCATGCATACCCTGCTTATCATGCACCCTACCCTGCTTATGAACATTTTCCTTATCATACTGATCATCAACATGACTTATCTGATAACTATGATAAAAATGAAGCTGTTCATGCTCATGTCAAAACTCAGAAACCTAAGAAGCCTAAGACTTCAACATCTTGGGTTGTCAAAGGTGGAACTAATCCTTCAGGACCCTCTCAATAAGGGTACCTAAAACAATTTTATTTTGTTTTGTAGGTTAGGATTAGGAGTAGGAGTAAAGTAGAGAAGATCTGGTACTTGGACAGTGGATGTTCAAGACACATGTGTGGAAACATACATGAGTTGACTGATGCAATTGCTGTGGATGGTCCAAAAGTTACTTTTGGAGACAGTAAAGAAGGCAAGATTGTAGCTAAAGGAAGAGTTATCAAAGGAAACATTGAGATATCTGACGTCTCATATGTTAAAGGCCTAAAGTACAACCTGCTGAGCATAAGTCAATTTTGTGACAAAGGATATTCAGTCATCTTCTCAACAGATAAGTGCTATGTTGAACAGATTGGTACAAAGAAGGTAATTCTATCTGGAAGAAGACAAGGAAATATCTACATAGTCGACTGGAATTCTGCTAATAAGGATTCAAGTGTTTGTTTGGTGGCATCTGCACCAAGTGAAGTTAGCTGGCTATGGCACAAGAGAATGAATCATCTAAACTTCAAGACCATAAACAGATTAATCAAGAATGATCTGGTTGAAGGGATTCTAAAAGCAGTCATGAGCAAAGACAAGCTCTGTGACGCCTGTCAGAAGGGTAAACAAATCAAGTCATCATTCAAAGGCAAGAAGCACCAATATTCTGGAAGGATATTGGAGCTACTACATATGGACTTATTTAGACCCATTGATCCAGTCAGCAATGGTGGAAAGAAATACTGCCTAGCTGTTGTGGATGATTATTCAAGATATACTTGGGTGATTTTCATGAAGAAGAAAAGTGAAACCAAGGAACATCTTACCAATCTGATGGAACTGATCCAGAATAAGAAGAGTATCAAAATATTAAAGATCAGATCAGATAGAGGGACAGAGTTTACAAACTCTACTGTTGAAGAGTATTGTAATATCAAGGGAATACATCATGAGTATTCAGCTGCTAGAACCCCTCAACAGAATGGTGTTGCTGAAAGGAGAAACAGAACACTAAAAGAAGCTGTCAGGACCATGATAGCTGAAGCTAAGCTGCCACAAAGATTTTGGGCAGAAGCAACAAATACATCATGCTTTACCCAAAACAGATGTATGATCAACAAAAATCAGAACAAGACTCCATATGAAGTTTGGAACAACAGAAGACCAAACATTCATTACTTTAAGATTTTTGGTTGTAAATGTTTTGTATTGAATAATGGGAAAAATCACCTTACTGCATTTGCAGAAAAGGCTGATGAAGCTGTCTTTGTAGGATACTCAACTGTTAGTAAGGCTTACAGAGTTTTTAACAAAAGAACATTACTAATAGAAGAATCTATCCATGTAGTATTTGATGAGCCAAGTCAATCTTCTGAAAAGAATCAAAATGTTAACCAAGATCTGTCTACTGATTTACAGAAATTAGACATTGGAAGAAATGAAGAATATGTTCCCATCATACTACCTAATTTAAACTCAGCTGCTGACTCAAGTGCTGTTCAAAATCACAGTGCTGATTGTCTAACAGACGAGTTGCAAACAGCTGACAGACCAGAGACTGTTCAACAGACTGCAAATGTTCAACAGACTACTACTGGAACTCCAACAGTAGTGTTGCAAGATCAAAACAGAGGACAACATTCAGACCTGCAACCTGATCTTAGATGGCTCAGAAATCACCCACCAGAGTTAGTGATTGGTGATCCATTAGATAGAGTGAAAACAAGAAGAGCTGCTGCACAAGATGCTATGTTTGTCACCTTTCTATCTCAAATAGAGCCTAAGCAAATTGAAGAAGCTCTAAATGATTCCTTCTGGATAGAAGCTATGCAAGAAGAATTGAATCAATTTGAAAGGAATGAAGTCTGGTGCTTAGTTCCTAGACCAAGTCATCAAAGAGTAATTGGCACTAAGTGGGTTTTCAGAAATAAGATGAATGAAGATGGTATTGTCACCAGAAACAAAGCAAGATTAGTGGCCAAGGGTTATTGTCAAGAAGAAGGAATAGACTTTGATGAAACATTTGCACCAGTAGCAAGACTTGAAGCAATCAGACTGTTTCTAGCCTATGCTGCTTACAAAAACTTCACTATCTATCAGATGGATGTGAAGTCTGCTTTTCTCAATGGAGAACTGCAAGAAGAGGTATATGTTGAACAACCTCCTGGATTTGAAGTCTATCAAGAAGAGGACAAGGTATATCGTCTGAAGAAAGCCCTCTATGGACTGAAACAGGCTCCAAGAGCATGGTATGATACCCTATCTGATTTTCTTTTAATTAAAGGATTTCATAAAGGTAAGGTAGATAAAACCTTGTTTACAATTGAATGGGAAAATCATATATTACTTGTGCAAATATATGTGGACGATATAATTTTTGGTTCAACTAACCAACAGATGTGTGATAAGTTCTCCAAGCTGATGCAGAATAAATTTGAAATGAGCATGATGGGTGAACTTAATTATTTTCTTGGTCTGCAAGTTAGACAGTTGCCTGATGGAATATTCATCAGCCAAGCAAAATACACAAGAGATATGTTCAAGAAGTTTGGTATGGAAACTAGCTCAACTGCTACCATTCCTATGTCTACAAATCTTCGTTTGGATAAAGACGAAGATGGCAAATCAGTGGACATAACCAAATATAGAGGCATTATTGGTTCATTGTTGTATCTAACAGCAAGTAGACCTGATATAATGTACTCAGTTGGAGTCTGTGCAAGATTTCAATCAAACCCCAAGGAATCTCATCTCTTAGCTGCCAAGAGGATATTGAAATACATTAAAGGCACTCAAGAATTGGGATTATGGTATCCTAGAGAATCTGGATTTGAGCTTATTGGTTATTCAGATTCAGACCTTGCTGGCTGCAAGATTGACAGAAAGAGCACAACAGGTGCCTGTCAGTTCTTAGGTAGTCGTCTGATCTCATGGATGAGTAAGAAACAGACTTCAGTGTCCATATCAACTGCTGAAGCTGAATACATAGCTGCTGGAGCATGCTGTGCACAGATATTATGGTTGAAGCATCAACTAGAAGACTACAACATCAAAATCAGTGGAATTCCAATCTACTGTGACAACACAAGTGCAATCTCTCTTACTCAGAACACTACAAGTCATTCAAGGACTAAACATATAGAGATCAAGCATCACTTCATTAGAGATCATGTGGAAAAAAGGCAATATTATGATAGAGTATGTTCATACTGAAAATCAGATTGCTGATATCTTCACTAAACCTTTAAGTGAAGTAAGGTTTTCAACTCTAAGAGTTGAGCTAGGATTACTTAAATTGGATGCATAAGCTGAGGGGGAACTTATCAGAAGACTTAAGTTCAACAGCTTAATCATCACTGTTATATTCAAGGATTAACTTTCAACAGACTAGTTAACTTATGAATTCTTAAACTCAGGGGGAACGTGTAAGACTAGCGGTACTTCTGAATTAAAGATGAAATTTGTTAATGTCAGTTAGTTGAAGTTATGTTTTCAACAGAAGACTCAATTATCGAAGAATAAAGTTATACTATCTGGCTGGATTGACAAACAGCTGAGGAAGGTTATCAGCTATTGGCATTCTCTGATAACAACTATGTCATCAGGATAGTAGTCAATCAGATAAGTGTTTATTTTACTCATCTGATTACTGATATAAAAGCGGAACTATTTAAAACGTTTTATTCAAAAATACGCTTTTATAAGTAACTGAAGGGCGGTATA
The DNA here is from genome assembly GCA_003313485.2 of Penstemon barbatus. NCBI lineage: Eukaryota > Viridiplantae > Streptophyta > Magnoliopsida > Lamiales > Plantaginaceae > Penstemon > Penstemon barbatus. Next base: position 22,163,125 of record CM064877.1, on the reverse strand, counting down.
TATTCCCGCTCCACATTAAATATCTTTTGAATTTGAAAGGTCGTAACTGACGCCGCACGATCAGCACTGACAAGAAACGGATCTAACGGTTGGCGGATATCACGGGAACCAACATACCCCAACTCTATAAATCCCAATCTAATCAGTCGTGTAGTTCTTTACGAACCCTAAACTTTCAAAAGTACTTGTGAGAAATTTGAGCAAGTTTTCTGCAGAAATCTCTTCGTTTTTCTCTCTAATCTCTACAGATCAACAATGGCTGCTGAAGGTATGTACCTTGTGTATGATTCCTATTACCAATCTGGCACAAATCTGATGAAGGAACTTCTGGAGAAGTTCAAATCTGCAAATTTGGTAAACTTCATGGAGTACAACGAGGGAGTGATCTGGACTGATCAAGTGATGGAATACTACAATACAGCGAAGGCTGACTACAACGCACTGGAGATAAAGGCTACAGTGGGAGAAAAATCTATCACTATCACCCCAGCTGTTCTTCACGAGATGTTTGGTCTTCCAAACAGAGGACGACACGATGTCACAGTGTTAACTGAAGAAAAACACCAGCAGTTCTGGGCGATCTGCGCCAAAGAAGGAGAAATGTTGACTGGCAACATAAGAAAGATACAGTTGAAGGATGAATATCAGCGGATGGCTGATATGGTGTCTAAGCTGATTGAAAACTGCACTTTCTCACTGGATGCTGTCACCATGAAAAGGTTCAGCATCATGACTGCTATTTACTATGGAATAGACGTCAACTGGTCCATAATCATGTGGTACATCTTGGCTGATTTCCTTGATGACAAGAAAGGAAAAGGTCCTCACACCAATCACAGGATCACGCTCAGCTATCTACTGTTCAAACTAGGATGTCCTATGAAGAATGGCAAGGAAATTCACAAGTCCAAAGCCATGAACAAATACCTGCCTGTTCAAAAGAGAAAGGCTGATGAGCCTGAAGAAGATGAGGATGAGGGACCAAAGGAGGTTCCTGCCAAGAGGCAACGGAGGTTAGTCAAAACAGCTGACAAGGTTGTTGAGACAAGAAAGAAGAAGGCTGCTGATAAGCCTAAAGAAAAGACCTCAAAGAAAATGGAGTCAGTGACTGCTGCTGATCAGGTCACAAAGATCATTGATCAGGTCACTGCTGATGTAAGGACTGGATCCCCTGCATCACCATCAAGAACTCCATCAGCTGAAAAACCTGCTGAGAATGTTTCTCACAGGACAAGGAGCCAAATAAGGGATACTGCTACTTCAAGACCTATTCAGGGTCTGTCAAAGAAGTCAGCAAGGAAGCATATGACATTTGTAGAGAAGGACACTGAATTGGTAGATTTGGTGAGATCAAGTCCTGAGTCTGCTGAAAGACCCCTTGAAACTGTTGGAATCTCTGTTGCTGACAAAGCTGATGCGCAACAGTTGAGTCAAAGTGCACCAACAATTGAGGTTGCTCAACCTCAAGAAGACCCAGATGTCCAAATCATCCATCCTATAGCTGCTGCTCCCATCTCTTCTGCTGGTCCAGCCCCTGCTCCAGCTGATAAAGGAAAAAGAAAAGCAGTGCTTAAGAGAAAGAAGATCTCTAAAGCTGACAAGAGAGCAAGAGAGGAAGCTGAACAGAGGAAGCAAGATGAAGCTGAAGAGAAGAAGGCACTTGAGCTAAGCAAGGCTCAAGCTGCTAAGGATGAGGCCAGGAGAAAAATGTCTGAAGCAGAGAGAAAAGCTGCTGAGGATGCTGAACTGGCCATGGTCATTGAAAAGAGCAAAATTGATGCCTATGGACCTGTCCATGGAGGTGGCATCAAGATTAAAGAGGCTGAAGGAGAAGAAGAACCCCCAAAACCAAAGATGCCTGCTGCTGCAGTAAAACCAAAGGAAAAGTTTGAGGTTAAGAAAGCCTTCAAGATCATACATAACAACAAAGAGCTTTTCCAGAAGTTTGAAAAGTCCTTAGCCTACTACAATCAGAAGTTAATGCTGAAGACCTTGTTCACTCAAGAGAAGCCTAGATATATCAGATGGAGAGACAATAGGCTGAACAGGTCCATCATTGAACTTCAGAATCTGAAAGATTTAGCTGCTGAAGAGAAATGGGTACTAGAGTGGCTAAAGACAGATTCTATCCAAAAAGCTTTGGATCCTCATCATGTTAGGGATGCTATGCATCACTATGCCAGGGAATTTGCCCTTGAGGAATCCAAGCTGATAGAGAACACCCTGCCTGCCAAAAGGAAGAAGACTGATGATGTTGAAGAAAGGGCTGTGAAGATTGATGTTATCACTGCACTGAATAAGTGGGCAGAAAAGTCCAGATATCAACAAGGGCATTCAAGTGAACTCCCTCAACTGCTAAGTATTCAACATGTAATTTTTGGCAGAGAAATGAAAGATTTCAGTGAAGTGCCAGAGGGTAACAATGCATTTGTCAACCCTTGGATCATTGTGAGGCAAATCCGTCAAACAACTTGCTTCAATGATGATGGCACAGTCACTAACCTGTTCTATGATGACGTCACTGATGAACACAAAGCTGTGGCCAAGCCTGCTGACAAGTCTGCTGATCAGACTGCGGACAAGCCTGAAGACAAGTCTGCTGACCAGGCTGAAGACAAGTCTGCTGATCAGACTGCTGACAAGTCTACTGAAAAGATTGCTAACGAACCCTTAGCCATTGAGTGGAATGCTAAGGATTCTGAAGATCATCAGGACGCAAAGATGGAAGATATCCCTGTCCACCAGGAGATTGAAGAAAAGGATGAAGCTGCTGCTTATGCTTCATCAGGTGATGAACACTCATCACTGATGGAAGCTTTCCCGATGTTGATGGAAAATTCTATGAAGGAACTGGAAGAGAAGCATCGACAGCAGCTGATGAAGGTCAAGGAGGAGCTGAAGACTGAGCTTAAAACAGAATTGACAGAGTCGAATAAACTTCAGCTGGAAACTGTGCAACAGTCTACTGAAAAGATCATCAAGACTGAAATTACAAGTATTCCTATTCCTCAAGATCATTCCTTGCAGATAGTGTACAGCTTAAGAGATTTGAACAAGAATGTGGAAGATGTGAAAGGTGATGTAAATCATCTTCATGCTGCCCTTCAAAGAGCTGAACACAAGATCACTGATTTGACTGCAACCTTCATCAAAGTCAGTGAAGAGGAGAAGTAAATCAATTTAGGGATGTTGCATGAAGTATCAACTGCTGTACAGGCAATCCAAAATGAAATTGCAACTACAAACCTGAACATTGATTACTTCAATGATCATACTGACAACATCAGCACTGATATTCTTAATCTTACAGCAAGCCATGATGTTACAAATCAAAATTTGAAGGCTTTGTGCGCTGAATTGAAAGTTCCAACAGTTGCTCTCAACCCTGATGTTGCACCTTCTACTGTCATCAGTCCTGATGATGACAAAAAGGGGGAAGATAAACGGGATGAAACAGCCAAGGATGAAACAGCCAAGGAAGCCAAAGCAGAGGAAGTTGATAAGATTGATCTTGAGAAGTTCGCAGAAACTACCAAGTACAAGAATACAGAATCAGCCAGGAAGGCAATGGAAGCTTTAAGAGAGCAGCAACTTAAAGAGAAAATGGAAGCTGCCAAAGCAAACATGGACCTGGATGATGAAGCTGATGAAGAAGAAGAAGACGACGATGAGTCTTCATATGAGTATGAAGAAGTGGTTGAAGGATCAGATGAAGAAGCTGATAGTTAAAATTGAGAAAATCTTGTAATCAGTTTGCTTTTATCTATCTTTCAGACATCTCATCTGAAGAACTTGTACTTGTATTTGTAACAATCTTATCATATCAATAAAAAGTCAAGTTCATTCCAACATACTATTTTCTATCTCAGAAAATTTTTGAGGATTACATTCTTTAGCTTAGATATTCAACAGGTACTTAGCTGAAGTTTTGTCATCATCAAAAAGGGGGAAATTGTTGGATAAGGATGAAGATGAATGCACTAAAGGAAGTTTGATAAGGGAGGTTTTGATGCATTCCAAAACTTCATATTTGGCTAAGTATGGAGTAACTTAGCTGATAAACTTATCAGGGAATTTTGACTAAGTAAAGAAGACATCAGAAGAGTCAAAGTTTCAAGGTCCAAGACTTCTGATCTGCTGAAGAAAAGTTATCAGACTGGTGAAGATCAGCCGACTCAAATCAGATTTGTTCAAGTTTGAGATCAGCTTGGTTCGCCATCAGACGCGTACTTTTATCAGCCAAGTGAAGAAGATCATTAAGTCTTCCCAACGGTAATAAATGCCCCTTGGAGTAATAAATGCTGAAGTACAAGGTTATTAAAGACAAATGATTGAAGAAATGCTTCACATCAGCTGGGTGCATTAAATGCTGCATTTAATGCCGCCTGCAGAATAGTACTGTTCACAGTACGGACAGACTGCAAAAGAGCCGTTCGCGGATTTTAAGGACCAGTACTCGAGGAATTTGAATCTTGTCTCTCTTCAACGGACACTTTTCAATCCTCAAGTATAAATAGCTGGAAGAGACGAAGAAGAAACAAGCAACACAATCTCTGAGAAATTTTCGAAGCAGAATTCTTTAAGTCTCAAGAACAGCTCACTCATCAGCTGAGTCATTTGTTGATAAAAGCAGAGTTGAAGAATCAAGCCAAATACATCTTCTGAGTGAATTTGTAAACATTGAGTGTTGTGAGAAGTAGATATCCGTCTTAGTGAGTGATATTACTTCAGAGAAGTAGGATCTCTTTGTGATTTCTTACTGCGAACTTACGGCCTGTTCATTTGTTGTAAGGCGTAAGTAGAGTATACTGATTACTGTGTGTTTTTAGTATAACCCAAGATCTTTGTGACTTGGAAGAGTGGACTAAAGGATATTCAAATCCATATAACCACTATAAAAATTGCTTGTGTTTTTATTTGCATTTTACCTGCATATTTTTCAGTTGCATAAAACACATTAAGTTAACTGTTTGAAAAAGAATCTAGAAAGAGATTTTACAAATCTGGGGAAACATTTTTCAAACTGCTAAGTTTACTTGTGAAAACACTTTGAAAATCCGCTGCAAGTACTCTAAGTATTAAAACTGATTTTAACAAAATCAGCTAAGTAACAATCAGACGAGTGGTCAACAAGGCTGTTCAAAGATTTGTTCGCGAACAGAATTGTAACTAACTAATCTGATCAGCTTAGTCTGTTCAGTTAGAGTAAACGTTTTAAAGTTAAATTTGAAGAAAATTTTTAAAGAGGTTTATTCACCCCCCCCCCCCCCCCTCTAAACCTCTTCTGACCACTTGGGACCAACAGCTTCATCCCATATGATGAGTTTCGCTTCAATTATCATCCTTGCAAGGCTGCTCTGTTTACCTATTGTCCCTGTAGATTTATCTTCCGCATCAAATGGCAGTTTAAAACGAGAATGTGCGGTACGACCACCTGGATGTAAAGATGCAGCGACTCCCGAACTTGCCACGGGCAAAGCAATGCAGCCACTCGAACGAACATACGCCAATAAAGCTCTATACAGAAAAGTCTTACCCGTACCACCAGGACCATCAACAAAATATGCACCACTTCCATTAGAATCAATTTTTGATACTACAGTATCATACACTCTGCGTTGACCAGCATTTAATTTATGAACTAAAAGCATATCTTCTTTGGAAACTTTCATGGATAGCTCATTTTCGTAATCTTTACTGTATCTATCATTCAGCACGGAATAGTGAATAGGGAATCGTATAGGAAAATCCCTAATACACTTGTCCATCGATGTTAATACGGTATCTATAGCTGCAATAGTCTTACGCAAGACTTCTATATCTGTAAGGTGCTCTTTGTTTGCAAAATCCTCTGATAAATATTGGTAATACTTGTCCCACAAGGGTTGTGGATCACCTACTATACCATACACAAGTTACATTGCGAAAAGAACACGAAGAGAGTATGGCATCTGGTACAATACTGCCTCGCCCAAGCAGTTATCTACATAATCATCTGATTGCAACAAAGTATCATATTTTGTTCCACAAAATGTCAATAAATTCTCGAAAGAAGTAGGACACCGCACGTTGCTCAGAAGTAATCTTTCAAAATATCTCTCACCTTCAGCTGGATTTACTATGCAAAGGCGTCCTATGACAACTTGTTTTTGACGTTGCTTCCTTTTATGCCTAACTGCCTCCCAAACAAAATGTTCCGGAAAGTCCCTATATAATAAGTTCAAACTTTTGGCCTCCAATTTAGAAGAATTCAGTCAGCATAGTTTTTTGAGATAACGGATTATTAACAATGTGTTCCAAAGACTGGTTAGCACCAGAACGCAAGGGCTTCGGGAGAGCAAATATATCTACCATCCTGGTACTCTTGAATCTCATTACGTTGGGCTTCTGAACCATCAGATACAATATGATAAGCCAGTTTAGCATGTCCTTTATAGATATACTTGTACATATACTTCACTAATTTAACCTCTACACAAATTTCTACGTTGATATGGCAATCCAATTTCACCAGTAAGTAAGGACAGTAAGGTATCACGGACCTATTATCAAGTCTTACATTTCTATAAACAGTAGATCTACCATCATCCCTCATACGATAGATAGGATAAGAGTTTCGGCCGTTTGTGGTACTATTTGCGAACTCTTTGGGATAAAAATTCTTACATTTACCATCGCGCATACATACGTTGCTTTTATTAGAATCACCACAGGGCCCATGCATCATGTGTTTCACTACAAGTGAACGAAGAAGCGGGTGCGATCCATCTGGTAACTCAGCACAAATAATTTCATCATACATAGCAGGAACAGTGAGCTTATGCCGGGAAGTCAAGATAATGATCCAATGAGCATGAGGAAGGCCACGCTTTTGGTATTCAATAGTATAAACATAGGCTGCAACCTCTCCAAAAAGCTTTTTCTTCACTATCTCACCTTTTAATTCCTCAAGCTTAGCCTTGAATACACGAGCAATCAAATCAGGCCTATCGTCAGCTTTTTGACAAGGTAATAAATTATCGACAATTTCTTTCCAACCTGGATTACAAGTCATCGTCAAAAAAACATCTGGCTTTCCAAACCTTTGAACTAATGCCATCGCATTGACATACCGTTTTCTCATGTCACGAGGGCCTCCAATAGAAGAAGATGGCAAAAAAACTCTATGGCCTATGTTATTAGAATTCATCTGTCTATCAAACGAAAGACTGTCAATAATACCCTGGAGAGACTCTGTCCGGATTTGATTCTGAATTTGATCTGAGGAATAATAATCAAGACGTGAGGTTTCCACTTTAATATACATGTCAATAATAAACTCTTGTCCAAGACGGCCTGTGTGCAAGATGTAAGAGTTGTCTCCATCTCGTATCTGAGCTTGATAGCATGAGTATTCCCGACAAGAAACATTCCCACGGTTTCTTTTATTACGCTGCAGTCCTAAAAATTACAACAGAAATCTTACATTTAAATAAATAAAAGATTTATATAGTAAATGTGAAACATATAATAAAAGAATTAAAATAAATAATTATCTTCCTCCTCTGCAGCAAGCAATTCTTCTGCAGAACCAACAATTGCTGCATTAATAGCCATTGACGATGATGTAGATTCCTTACGCTTTCCATGAGAAAGAGTTCTCATTTCCATGTTCCTCGGAATACATGGATGCCATCCCGGTTCACCATTCGGAAACAACAAAGGATATTGTAACGGGTTATAACATGCATAATAATAATTAATTTTATGACTTCGGCCTGGTTCAGTATAAACACGGATGTCACGTTCTGAACCAGCAGAACCCTCATCACCATCTTTCCATACACCCGCCACCTCATCAGCAGTTGGAACATTACAATTCCTTTGGTCAAGGGTTGGAGAAGTTCTAATTACAATCTTAGCATCCTTCAAATTACCCCAAGAAGATAGACGTTTAAAAAATTTAGTATATGGGTTCCCCGCTAATGCCTGAATCAACAGATCCATAATATCTCGTCGCAAATCCCTATTTTCCAAAACTGTTGATTCCAAAACATCCGCCGTATCCCAAAAGAACAACTGTAATAAGCCAGTCCTATTAGCCAATCCATCAATGGGGTTCATAAAATGTGACACTTTACCATGAACCTTAAGAGAATAGACCCCATCTTTGGCCCACCACGAATCCGGAGCAACTTTCATTCCAATAGAAGTGAAAGCAAAGCCGTGATTGTAAGATCTGCTTTTGCGTCTGAATTCTTTCGCTATTTCTGATGTAGGATCAGTAAAAAGAAACATCAATATTGGACTCAAAACTATAGGGGCCAAGGCAATCTGCCCGCTACCGCAACAAAAACCAGGAGGTTCCCGATAAAACCGATGAGCACCACAAAAATTACATGAATCTTGAGCAGACAATTCCCAAGGACACAAAGGCACATTCTTCATCCTATCAAAGCGACCAACAATTCTTCGACCCACAGTAGGAGCAGGAACTTGTTCAACAACCAAACCTGAGCAAAATTTTAGTAAAAATTAACGCCAAATAATCCCAGCAAACAAAACATAGCTTATAAAATCAAATTATAAAAATGAATACCAGTTGAGCTTGAACAATGAGAAGAGGACACATGCAAGGCACATGGCAAGGTAGTGTCATCCTCAAGGCGCGAAGAAGACACTGATGCACCTTTATTCAACAAACAAGACGATATAGTAGCTGGTTGAACGCAGGAAGAAAGAGAAACAGCCCCAACCGAATCACCCGTTCGTTGTAGATACCTTCCCGCTGCTCGTTGAGAACGCCGCTTACTCAATAATGCCTCCTTCCTCTCAGAACTCATACAAGCATAACGGTGACGATCCTTATAATTACGTGCTAGCCTAGTAGCATCTTCGTCAACTACGATACAAATTGCAACAAACCGAAAAACCATTACACAGAAAAAAAAATATAACACAAATACAAAATGGAAAGAAATTAAACCTTATCAGCTAACTTACATGTCAAAGAAGTTGCAGTAGACGAATGATACAATGGATCAGAAGAAGGTAAAATAAAATAGCCTCTAGTTATAGATGGAAGCGGCGAAGAAGGAATAGATGGAGAAGTTATATTTTGAGAGGAAAGAACCGAGGCGTCCTCCTCTTCCACACTCTGACATTCTCGTGCAGGCTGCATAGTTCCTCAACTACTCACCCCAGAATAATCAACACTCACTAAAAATAAAATCTTTATCTAGAAATACCAGGCACAACAGTAAAAAGAATAGAAAGCGAAATAAGAAAATCAGAAGAAAGTAAGTATTGAGTGATGAACATGCACTTAAAGAAAAAAAAAATCCTCTTCAAATACATGCTCGACAGTAAAAAAATTACCAATAAAAAAAACTAAAGCACAAGAAAAAAGCCATTTTTTTCAAATAACTTTCACGAAGATAAACATAGTTAGCACATAAAAAGAAAAACAACATACTTCTCTACAAACCACTCTGACCTCTGTGTTCGTAATCTATGTACTCGTCTATTGACTTACAAAGCTTAAAGGATTTTTTGGATAGAGAAAGTAAGAAGACATTGAAATGAAGTAAATCAAAATATAGACAAAAGTAATAGGCGGTGAAAAAAACATGAAGATATTTAACATGATAAGCAGCTCCTGTCAAACATGCAAATTTTTTATTTTAAATTAGGAATTATAAAGGAAAATCTATCTACTAGAATCCTCAAATATAAGCAGGTGCTGTCAAACATGCACAATTTTTTTTTTTTTAATTAGGAATTATGAAGAAAAATTTATATATTAGAAAACAAATATAATCAAGACAAATAACCGAAAAAAACCCAAGCGTACCTTATTTTTCTTTTTCCTTTTCATTTGGCGGCTAAATAGATGGTCTGTATATGCTTGTGGGTCATTTTCCAACTTTTCATTCTCGGAGCTGGCTGCTTGCTTTTCCCCTTTAATCCTTTCAATTAGGCATTTGGTTAATCCCTCAATTCCTCTTCATTCTCGTTCTCCACAACCAGCTCTTGCTTTCTCCTCTAATTCTTTGAATTGGCCAATCGATTAATTCCTCAATTCTCGGCGGCCACCTCCTGCTTTCACCCTTTAATTATTTCAATTTCATCGTGTTACTTCCAAATATAAAGGAAAATCTATCTATTAGAATCCTCAAATATAAGCAGGTGTTGTCAAACATGCAAAAATATTTTTTTTAATTAGGAATTATGAAGGGAAATCTATATATTATAATCAAGACAAATAACCGAGAAAAACCCAAGCCTACCCTATTATAATCAATTCAAACCAATTTTAGAAGAAAAAAAGGGACAAAATTACAAATAAAAGAAAATCGTTAAAAGGTAAAAAAAAAAAAAAAAAAGGATTGATGAATCAAACATTGGGACTACTGAAATTGGAGTCGTGGAAAATGTAGAATCAAGGAAGAAAAAACACCATTAGAGAAGAAAGAGAGAGGAGAGAAGGAGAATATGGCTGGGAATACCCCATAGTCCAAAAAAAGCCAAAGAAAGAAAAATGAAAGAATAAAACTTGACTTTAAAAATCATAGGTAAACGGCGTCGTTTTGAAGACGCGTGATTAATAAAAAAAACTGTGGGGCCCAGTATTTGAAACGGACCACAGTTTTATAATTCAAAATTAAATCAAAATTAAAAAGCAGTAAGGCACATAGAAGGCAATTAATGGTTAAAACTACACCGTTTAAACATTAAAAGAGGTCAAATTTTTAGTAGTTTACAACTTAGAAATTACATATTTAAATAAGAGCTTTCCTACAAATTGTACATCTTATGAGGAGGTCTTTGTCTGACCAAGGATCGAACCTCATCAGCGGCAGTGTGGGAGCAACCTCTAAAAAATGAGGGGGGCTCCTTTGTGCGTAGTGAGTACTGGTCCCAGCCTCTGTTGCCGGTTGAGTCACCATGATTTACTTCCTCTCACAATCCCGTTGGACAGGGAGGTGAGGGGCGCGTGGGGTGAGCCATTTCACCTTTTGGAATAAGTTACAACGAGGAGGTCTTTCAGCGTTCAGTAGACTTGTAGAAAAGGAGTTATAGTTTCGAAGCATCTTCCTCTGCTAGATGGATTTGATTCTTAGAAAAATATTTCTCAGCATTATTGCTATCAGCTTCTCAGGACTCAGAAGAAAGATGTGATGAAAAGGACAGTTCAAAGCGAAGGTCAAATCCTCATCTCAAATACCACATTTCTAAAGGGTTCATTGACAAAAAGGGGTGTTGGTAGGTAAGACTTTCTGTTTTAATGAACTGACAAGTCTCTACCTTCAGATGATCATCTGCAATTATCTTAATGCTATTTTTTTCAGAAACTTCCAAGAAATGTGGGTGAATCTAAGGTATTTCAGAGGTGGTCCTGTATTTCAAGAATTGGATAATACATCATTTGTTGGAATTCTAAACGAATAAAGAAGCACTTGACATATGCGTTTGTAGGTTGTAGAACGAGTTAGATATAATCATTTTTACTAAAGTTAGGAAATTGAAAAATGATTTTATGCAAAGAAATCATAAATTTATAGGAAAATATATGTAGATGCAAGAGTCAAAATCTTAGATGGACGGCGGAGATTAACGCTTTAATTATTATAACTTATAAATTCTGCTTCCCAAAGATAAAAGACCGTTTACGGAACGAATCGACCGTGAAATTTGTTTGTTTTAGTTCGATGCGTCGACCTAGCTACGTTAGATTTATGACCTTATACTATTTCATCCGAAAAGCAAAGCTTAAGTGAAATAAACGTCTTGATCGAGTTCTTATTATCTACGTCATTGCGATTAAGTTAAATAATTGTAGGATTACACGTACGAAATATTATTTATAAATATTATTGCAATATTTTGATAAATAAAAAAATATATTTTAAAATATATGTGATTTTAATATTATAAAACAATACATAGTATCTCTTATTTATAATAAATATATATTACTTAATATTTTTTGTTTTACGTAATATATTCCAGAATCCATCAATTCTTCGTATTTGCGACGAAACGCACAGCACTTGACATTTAATTGTTCAAAATATATTTTGTAATCTAAATTAAGACAGTTACATATGGGATTGTCGGAATAATAATTTCGATTAATATTTTTTAAGTCTTCCATAGAAAAATTACGAAATTATATTATACCTAAATATATTTATACCAATGGTCATAAATATCGCGAATTTGAAACAGTATAATCATAAAACGATATTGTTTTCGTTTGATTCTTTCATTATGACTAATATCTCTATCTCGACCCTAGCTTTAACTTTGCTGCTTTAATTATGTTTCCTAGTGCATTTTATTATTAGTCAGACTTCAGGTCGTCATATTTCAACGCGTGTACCTTTCGTAAATATGAGTTGTTGAAATGTGGCACGATTATCGTTGTAAAATCTATACCGTCTATCTTATAATTTCTTGGCCGTTAGATTTTGACAATTGCTACTATAAATTGTCTTACTTTTACTATATTTCATAATTCATAATATTATGAAAAATACTTAAATTATTTATGAGCATAATATTTCTTAAAAAATTATAGATTATAATATCGAGCAAGAATAATCCATGTGCAATGTATGAGTTAGTATGTTTGAAATATAGATATCTTATAAGCTTGGTATGGAAGGAATTGGAAAAACTTAGAAGGTGATACTGAAGATCATCGTACTGAAAAGAATCGTGGGGGTTCTTCCTTCGCGATAACTAAATACCTCGCTCAACGGTTTGCCCACCTGCTCGTCTTCCTCCTTATTGTTTTCGTTTTATTCTTCCACTACTTTTCCTCGTCGTCGTCTTTCACATTCTTTTGCTTCTTTTGCGCGGTCATTTTTTTTCTCCTACTCTTCCTCATCGTCCAGTATATGCATGTTCTTGTGCTTCCTTATTCATTTCGGATTCACCTACACGAGAAGCTGGTGTGTTAGCCTCATTTTGGTGAATTGTACTAGTGCGTAGCAGCGCGATTTACCTTCTACAGAGGATATGCAAAATGAATAGGGACGTTACACTTGACTTTCAGAGTGACGATGAGGAATCTGAATATAGACCAGTTCGTAATAGATTTGGTCGAATATCTGATATACTCTTGAATATTAATCCTCCTACCAACGATATCAAAAGGAAGCATCAAAGGATGACGACTCTACAAATCAAAATATAATAATGATTTGGAGAAGAACAATTTGTTGAAATAAATGTATAAACGACGTTGTTCTATTGAAATGTGCAAATTATCACTAAAGTGGACATTTAATTTCTCTAGAAATAAAAATAGAATAATAATTTGGACAATAACAGTTCCTTCAATCAAATGTAGAAACGGCTTTATTCGGTTGAAATGTGCAAATTATTACTGGAGAGGACATTGAATTTCTTATAGTTTACACAGGAACTTTCGTATTTTATATTGAGCTGTAATATTGTAATTAATTATTGTAAAAAGTATTGCGATTAATATAATATTAATTTTGATATATTTTTTTTCATTTTTTAAACGTATCATCTTTACTTTTTAAACATTTTATATTATTTTCGATTCACATTTAGTGCCAATTATCTTTGATTAAACTTTGTTAACTAAAATATGATTGACTTTCCTAATCGATTTTAGTTGCACTAATTTTTTCACCTAAATTTTTTTTTATAGTTTTTATAACAATTGGTAAATATGTATTAAGATATATTTTTTTTTTGTTTATACTATTAATCTTTAAACTCTTAGACTGCCTAGCATTTAAACGGGTAGTTGAAAAGTAGCACGTTTATCGTTATACAATCTACAACGTCCATCTCATAATTTCCTGACTCTTAGATATTTACATTTGTTCCAAACACTCTATAAATTGGCTTACTTTGACTATATTTTTTATGTCATGACTATATGAAATTAAAATTTTTTGTTTGTTAATAAATAATGTTGAAGTATAGAAAATAGTAATGATAAAATCGAATAATAAAAATCCATGTTTGATGTATGAGTTAGCATTCGTGGAATATAATTATCTTCTAAGTTATTATCCAAGCTTCGTCGTTCATCTTGAAATATTTCATAATTTCTTATCAACTTGGTCCTCCATGGGAGGAATCGGTAAATTTTATTCTAATGTCGAGAATGTGTTAATTTTTGAAATGTTACGACCGTAATCATTTGACGAAGATGTTTGTTAGCTTTGTGAAGACTAAAGGTTATAAAACTATGCTATATTGATGCAGTTCGTGGTTAGTGTTGTTATACCATGTGCACAATTTTTTTTATTTTTTATTTTTTGTATAATGGTTATTTTTTTGTAGGAAAATGTTAATTCATTAAGTTCTCGGCTGAAACCAAAATAGCTTAGTTCGGTGAATACATAAGATTAACTGGTGAGTTTAGGAAACTCCCAAAGGCCAAGAGAGCTAGAGAAGATAAATTGGAGGTCAATTTTTATATTTTTATATTAATTAATCGGATTCATATTTAAACATCTCTATATGTGGTGGTGAAAGATAGCAACTTGTACCAATTAATTTGTGTTCAGAAGGTGAAGAAGATTATCCTTCATGCTTTTAAACAAACAGTTGCAGATCTTGAAAAAATTACAGGTTCTATATGATAATGATATACAGTGGAGAGCAATAAATCATACTTAAATTTAACTTATATAATTTCACCGTTTTTATATGCTCTAGAGAATTTAAGCAATTTCGAAAACAGTAAAGCAATTACACATTCTACACAGTCGACAAAATATCTCATTTGAAAAGCACTATTCCTATTTTCTTCCACGACCATTATTCAAGGAAGTATGAATCCAATTAATTAATATAAAAATTGACCTCCAATTTGTCTTCACTAGCTCTGTGGCCCTTTGGGAGTTTTCTAAATTCACCAGTTAATCTTTCAAGTTCTGCTTAAAAAAATAAGAATTGCAGCTCTGCGTTGAAGGAACGAGATGGAAAAGCAGTCTTACTTTATTGAAGAAAATTACATCATAATTTCTACAAAAGTTATCTTCGCACGGGCGGTGATGAAATTTTGTTTCACGAACTAACCTTCACACAATATATAATTCTAATATTTTGTTTGACACTAATAGTTTGTAACAAATTATTGTAAAATTATTGATTAATAAGATATTCTTTTTCTCGTATTTGTATTATTATTATGATTTTAAAATTTTACTAAATATTTGCAAATATTAGTTTGTCTTAAATAAAATTTTATCTACAAATGGAATATATATTAATTTACTTCTTCCAATTATGAATTAATGTCTTTACAATTTTCTTCTTCCATTTATTGTCATTGTATGATCGCGAATAATATGCATCTCATTTAGTCATTGATATAATAAGTTTTTTATTATATTAAAATTAAATAAATACATCATAGTTATTAATAATATAAAATCAAAAAATATATAATACGAAATTTTATACAGTTTTGTGGTATTTTTTTTTTCTACGTTTAATATGCGTTTTATTAATCTTGTTTCTTCACTAAGTACATATATGTGTTTCGATCAATGTGGTTAACTATTTTTCCGAAAAGAACACGTATACTGTATTAGGATGAAATTTCCAACGTTTTATAACCAATATCTTATCTCCGTAAAAGATAGGTTTATTTATCAGCAGTACAACACAAAATATTGGTCAATATTATATAAATTGCCCAAAATGGCGATTATACTATGTACATTGCGATGTTTGTATTATAGGCGGAGAAATAAATTAGTCCTTGAGCGAAAAATAAATGGGTATCGTAGTACACGAAAAGCGAAAACCTAAAAAATTTCGTATCTTAGTGGTGTGGCCATTGATACTCCTACGTCAGCTTAATGAAGACCTTCACGAACATTAAACTTCTACGACTGTTGAGCGACAATAGATCTTCTCTACCACAATAATGTAACAAACGACTATTTAACTCTATAGAGAGAATTAACGGAATAAGAATTTTTCCTAATTTATAATATATAAAAATAGGATAACCCAACAACTATTTAGAATTATTTATTTATAATTGCATAAATTTAGAATTAAATTATTATACGGATTATTATATTATTTAGATAATATAATTACTGTACAGTTAATTAGTTAAACTAATAATTAATTAGATAACCCAACAGTTAATTTAAAAAATTAATTGCATATTATTAAATTTTTAGATTGTTGTTCTAGATAACACAAATTTATTAAATTATTTAGATAACCCAACAGTTAATCTAATATTTTAATTTGTATACAGTTAATCTAATCACTATACGGATTCATATAATTTTATTTTCAAATGGATGATATATAATTTATGAAAATAGAACAAAATTATTAAATAGATAATCGTATATCAATTTTTTTTCGATTTAGAATATTTCATACAATGAGATCAATTCATATTTTTTAGTTGTTAGTTTTGCTAATGTCATTTGATTTTCCTTTACTGTATTACATATGAATTTTGTTGATATTATTATTTGAAATAGAAATGTTAAAACTAATAAATGAAGATGAGAGAAGGAGATAATGGCATGCTTCGAAAAAATAATCGCATGCGATTTTACTATTTGGAATCGTCATGTGTCAATTTTACATTAGTGGTATTCTAATGTGGTACATTGTTGTGGTACAGAAGATATATTGTCCTCTTTAGCTCGTCTTCGTAAATGCACACATATAGCTTTTCCTCTCACTGATCGGTGCATTTCCGATACTCTTCGGAATCGATGGTGTTAACAAAGGACAGCGAGTCTCTCTACTCTTGCCGAGTGACAGGAAAGGAAAAAATTGCAGATCGGAGATCGGCAGTTTAATTCCTCCACCATCTGATTCGCTTCAATTGGGCCCTTCAATTGCTTCAACAACACCACCGACATGCTAACTACAACGAAGCCTCAATACATCAACACTCAGAACGACGAATATACATTTCTGAGCGCCAAAATATTAAGACGCCGCCGATGCTAACCTCGTTGTTCTTACCGATCCCACCCATTCGAACCACGAGGCCAATACATTAGGGCTTTCCCTTTACCGATACCACCCAATCGAAAAATTTTAAATCCGCCTTCTTGATAATGATGTTGGTTACGACGAGGAGGTGTGAAGATAAACAAAGCACTTATCCTCGATTTGATGAATACATATTTTATTAATGAATACATATTTGGATGATTGTGGGTAAGACTAAAAATAAATGGTCCCCTTCCCCCCCTGGTAATTTATAGATCACGTCTGTATGACGACTAGAAATGACCGTTGGTTTTTCCCGAACTTGAATACTCATATTTTATTACGGGAATATGGGACATAATATTATTATTACATAATTTATACACTATAGTTATTTAATTAATTATATTATATAATTAATTGTCTTTTTAACTTTACTCCAATGTTTATTAATTAATATTATGGGTCAATTTTAGACTCTTAGTTATTTTTAAAAATTATAACTTTTGAATAATTTAAGCACAGGCTTGGATAAATTATTTTGTTATCAACTCTAGATAGTATTTACCTTTGATTAATCAAACAAGGGTCTCTTGGCTCTTGGTAAGATGATTTAGGAGGCGAAATTAATTATCTGGGATGAGGCTTCAATGGCAAATCGATATTCTATAGAGTCGCTGAATTTTTCTCTGAGTCATATATGTGATGGCTCGAAGCCAAACGTCGGCGTTTTCCTTTTATAATTTATTTCGGAGGTTTCACTTTTTACTTTGCAGGTAACCTTTTTTTTTCGATTTCGAAGCGGTCAAGAAACGGTACAACATAATTTCTTTCGATTTATGTAAAATCGATTTAATCGAAAAAAACTGCCTTCCCCAGATCTATTCTGTTTTTATTTAATTGCAACATGTGGGCCCGGCAGGGGATTCTCTGTCGTGCGAATCTACTTTTGCAATTTATTTTTAATAGGTATAATCATGAAATAGCGCCGTTTGGGCTGACGAGTTTTTATTTTTTTGTTTTTAAACGGTATTCAAATGAAACGGCGTCGTTTATTTCCGGAATTAATTGCTCTTGGTATTGATGTTTAACTATTTTAGTCATTTTAATCAATCAATGCTATAAATATTATAATTTCCAACAAATTTCACTGATTAAACCTACATATTTTCTTATGGTTCATCTTTTGTAAAATTAAATTTACGATTTTATTTGTTATCTATATATATACATTTACCGCCATCAGATTATTGTAACTACCATTCTTGCTAATTTATTCTATTTCGAACTAATCAACATGTTTGGTATTTGAAAAAAAATTTGAAAATAACTGAGCTGATGAGTAAATGAAAAAAGGATTTCCTATGACATAATTTTAAAAGAAGCATCTAAGATGTATATTCATAATCAATATTTAATATAAATATTTTTTTGTTAAAATTATTTTACGTATATTAGGAATATTTAACTTCAAATGTACTTTTTACGACTTCTCAGAGCACGATTTCGACTGTATGCATATGTAGTATTGTATGAACATCATACTATAAAAGATATTCGAAATTTTACATTATAATATTTTGGCTGTTTTCGTCCATTCATTTTTTTAAATTATCTTTTAATTTATTCGCATATCAAGGATTTTAATTAAGCTGAATAGCACGAATAATGTGATCATAAGAAATATGTACATATTTAGTAACTATTGACTGAGTTACTTAACATTGGTGATTAAACATTTAAGTATATGGTGTGGTTTATGCGTTTTATTAATTTTTTTTCCGTTCGCTAAGTTTAATGGCCAATTTATAATAAATAGAGCTCGTCTAGACCAAATTAATGGTATTTGATCGTCTACTTCAACGTTTTATAACCAATTTCAAGTGTTACATTAAATAGTGACTACAGGATTAGATATTTCTAAGTATGATTTCATCCTTACTTTCTGAATCAATAATTAAGTTTTCATTTGTTACGTCGAATGTGCGTTTTATTACTCGTTTTTGTTCATGGAAACGATATATGGTTTATGGACCAAATTCTTATAACTTATTTTTGGCTTAGATCAATAATATATAGTCTTGGACCAATGAAACGTTTAGCAACCAATGTAACTGTCCCATTGTACAGCAACTCTTCGATTAATAGTTAATTTAAGAGGATTGGTGCAGCAGTCCAGTGCTAATTTATTTATTTTTCAAACTGCCTCCATAAATATGAGTAGTTGAAAAGGTGGGAACATTTCCCGTTGTACAATCTATACCGTTCGTGTCAGCATTTCCTGTCCGTTGGATTTCTACCATTGTTATTATAAATTGGGGTACTTTAATTATATTTTATAAGTAGGAATATATTATAATCCAATATTTTCCAATCATTTTTAATTATATCATTATGTATACTAAAGTTTATATATATATATTGTCAGCTTGGTATGGGTGGAATTGGAAAATTTGGTAAAACTAATTACTTATATTTATCATAATACTTGAAAATTAGGTTGTGAATCTATATGCGTTTGTACATTTATCCCATGCCTCACCTTTTAGCGACAACTTAATTTTCAAGTATTATGGTAAGCATAAGTTTTGCACTGGCTTTCGAAAGTATTCTTTCATCAGTACAAAGTGCCGTATCTTGGTTTTATCCACTACATATTATCAACTTTCAGCTAAATGATGCTAATAATGCTTTATGTGATGCTGATGCTTGAGATAAATTGAGGCCCGAATAGCCACATGCTTATTACAGAGAAATTACAGTTTGGAAGATGCTTAAAGTATGTATGACTGTGTTATCATAAACAAAAAAACTATATCTTTCCAAATATGGAGCTGTAATATGTTGTTTAGATCTAATCAATTGTAATCAATTATTGTAAAAATTATTGGTTACTAAACTATTCATTTTCAAATATTTATATTATTATTAGGTTTTTTTTAAATTTTCTGAACATTTGCAAATATTAGTTCTTATTATCTTAGGTTGAGCTTTGATGATTTTGAAAGAGGACATCGATACTTTTGCACTTCCCTAATTAGCTTCAATTTTACTTTTATTTTTCTACAAAATATTGTTTTATGAAGCAATATTAAAGAGTTATCAATTGTTTTTAATATTAAAAGTATTGTTAATACATAATACAAACCTCTAAAGATTTTTCAGATAATTTCATTTTCAAAAGGAATATATATTAATTAATTTTTTACGTTGTTAATTTGGGTTGTTATTTTCATTTCTATCTTCACAATTCTTTTTTTTATTTTGCTTGCTTTTATTTCGCACAAAATAATTTTCTTCTAAAGCTTGAGCCAAAAGCAAAGTAATTTCGTATTTATTTTTTCTTTATCTTAGTTGATTCTTAAAATATTTATTGTAAGACGTTGCTATTTAGACGAGTTTTATAATAGTTAAATACTAAGAACTTTGCTATAAGAATTTTTATTTAATTGTTATGATTTATTACTAAATAAATTATTTGATAAATTAATAATATTATTTTATTATTATATATGATGTTCAGAATAATTATAAACTTTCTCATATATCACCAATAATGTTCTATAACAATATATTTAAATATATTTGCTGATAAATTAGGATGTTTTAAATATGCATAGAGTTAAATAAATATTATGTTATTGAAGAATAATATTAACCTATAACTATTGAAAATAAAATAGCAACAAGGTACATTGCAGAAAGTTTTACAAAACAGCACATTCTTTGAATTTTTTACAATATTTGGAAAAAATGAAACAAACAGTCATAAGACAAATCATTATTTGCTTGTTTATTGTCAGTGCGATTTACGAAATTGTATTACTAATATTCAATTACTGCCGTATATTTTTTGTTTAAATATTTTATTTTCGTAGTATATGAAAAGTCATATTATTTTTAATTTAATGGACATTTCCAACAGTTTTCAAACGATAAAGGGTGTGAGCATTTAATAACGGTTGTTGACTCTTTTTTTATTTTGGTTTTTTAGAATAGATGTGTCGGTTAAGGAAGGGTCGTTTTGTATACTTACTTTTTATACTCTATTAGATAATGAAATTTCATGCATATCTTCATGCAACTTTATCTTAAAAAATATATAAGCCCACTTTAATATTTGATCTATACTTTAATTTAAAACAAGTTTTCCATAAAAATATCATATAATAGCTGACTTCTATGTATAGACTATTCAGAAAATGAGGTACAAATAACATATAATAATATGAAATACATAAAATAAGATAGCTAATAAAAAACGTGAACTTTTCTGAAATAATCAGCCGATAATATTCCATTCTCATGTAAAATTGACAACAAAATGAGCAATCTTCTGGATAAAATATCTAAATTAATATGACTGATCATGTTAAAAAAATAATTCAAAGCAATACATTTAATAAAAAATCTACATATCATCGAGGTACAATACTTGACAGAAAACTCATTAAACCATAACTTAAGTTTCAGCACTCTTACTATAACTAAGCTGTTTTTGAGCTTCAGCAACGGTAACGCATACTTTATCCTTCATTAGTTTCTCGATAACTACTCTTCGAAGATCCTTTTCATCAGCTATGGTTGCAATCAAACCATACATCCCCCCCCCCCCCTCGGTTTTCCTCCTGCTTCCTTCAACAGCGATAGAAAGCTCTCCCTTCCACAACTAATATCTTTGAAGGATTGGGTCATCAGAAGGGCATTATGGAGGCCGAACATATCCCCATCGAACTCAACCAGATGATATCCGGTCCGGCCATTTCTTATAGGTTCCCAAACTTCGCGAACTTTGATGGGGCCAGCATTTTTCTCGATCAAAGTTTCCTTGACAATCTGAACACTGTGTGGACACCAAGTGTCTGATAATCCAGCTTTTCTACTTGGACTATATCCCTCAATCCCTTCAGAACTTCATGACTCATTCTAACGTAACCTTTGTTGGAGTTGAAGTTGGGGACGATGTGGCCAAGCTGCGTGCGGAGTACAGTCTGAGTTGTGGTAGAGCTGAAGACATTCAAGCCTTGGCTATGGCTCGTTACATGTTCTACTCGAAGCCGGGGTTGAAAAGGCTGGCTCAAGATGTGGCTGGGCTTAGAATGGAAAAGCCGATTCATGTTTGCCGTAGCAATTGGGAAGCAAGGCAGTTGAGTCCGGACCAGATTGAGTATGCTTGTATTGATGCCTATGCTTCTTGCATCATTGGAAAAAGGCTTCTCGCTTAATTAATTAATTATGGCCTAAATTGCCTTAATCTATTGCATGTGAACTTAATTAATTGATGCTTAATTGGTCTGTCTTTTTTATTTTCTCTAATTGTGTTTGGTTGTAGTTTGGATTCACTTCTGTTTCATCTTTTTAAATATTAGTAATTTCTACTTAAAAAAAAAAAAAAAAAAAAATTAAGGTACTAACCGTGTATGAAAAAAAAAAACGTAAAAAAAATTTACTTTTTAAGTACAGATCGAAAAATAAGATCAAAATTAAACTCGAAATGAAAGTATAAATGAGAGAATAATCGATTTACAACCAAGAGCAAATGACTCCGGAAAAATTTTGTTGATTAAATACCAACTCATAAAATATAGAATAAACGCAGAATTAATGGAGCAAATTAAAATAAAAACTCATAGAGCCCCGAAAAAAAATAGAAATCCCCATAAATTAAATAATATTAACAAACAGGAAGATAAAATAGCGTAACCAACGAACATACAAGTTGCCAAAAGAACAACTCGCAAATGAAAAGAATATTATTAAATACTAAAATATTGGTATGGGTGACGTTAGAAAATACTTACAAAATATTATGAGTGGGATCTTATCATGGAAGACAATTATCGTACCCTTGCTGGTGCTATAAGCAAGAGTGCGAAATATAATGTATCTGTTTTTGGCTTCTTCTAATCGTTATCCAAAAAATCTATATATTTTCTTTATAGGATAATTTGTGTTAATAGTTTTATTGTTCTTTTCTGTTTAGCAAAAGCCCGACCAAAATAGTTCATTGAGAAAACCTCCAAACAAGAAACCAAATATAGAGCTACCCGAGGCTTGAGCTTCTTCGATAGTGGAAGGCAACATATCGTCCACTTGAATTATATTTTTTCATCTCCGTTAAGACTGTCATAACTTCTTCATCTACCTCAAAATATTTCTACATTATAAACTGTCGCCTTAAGGATGTGCATATAAATTGTCGCCTCAAGGATGATTAGAAGATGAATGGGCTTTTTAAGGACTAATGGTAAGTTGAGACAGTCTTGACGGAGATGAATGAATATAATCCAAGTGGTCGATATGTTGCCGTCCACTAAAGAAGAAGCTCAAGCCTCGGTAGCTATTTTTTTTTGGTTTCTTGTTTGGAGGTTTACTCAATGAATTTTGTACAAATTTTCTAACTCCACCCATACCAACCAACTTTCGTAGAAACTCTGATATGTTTAAAATTAGATAGCAAATATTAGGTTATGATATGATCCAAGTAATTCCAAGTGAGACAATTTATAGTAACAATGCTAAAGATCCAAACACTATTAAATTATGTGATAGATGGTGTTGATTGTATAACAGGAAACGTTTCTAACTTTTCAACTAATCGTATTTATGGTGAAGGTTTAAAATCATATACATAAAGTAAAGTTACTTTAAAGCTTAAACATTATCTGAACTTCCACGTCTTGTAAAACACACTAACAATAAAGAAGCAAATAGCATTCTGTCTTATGTCTGTTCATATAATCTTCCCCAAATTTTTTTTTATATTCTACATAATATTATGTCTTGTAATATATATATATATATCTGTAGTTTAACAATATTTAATATTATTTTGTAAGTTTTTGTTTAAAAAAATTATTTATATATATTAGGAATCTAAAATTTAAATATATACTGTTCATTATCATTAAAATAATCATTCCGACTTTATGCGGATGTAGTGTTGTATCAACATCGGCTCGTCTTTGAATTTTTACCAATATAATACGTGTGAGCCTGCCAGAAGAGTTTATTTTGTGAAATTTTGCATTGTCAAATAATTTTTTTTATCAATTGCTTTCGTTTAGATTACTAACTAATATATTTAATTATACGGTTTATTATTGATCGCCTTAGTTGTTTGTTTTTATTTATGCTAACCATTATTTATTATGTCTTAATTTATTACTTTAATGATACATAAATAACTAAAAAACGTGAAGAGAAATTAGATCATTAATTCGATGGTTGTGGAAGAATTACTCGTGATTAATGTAAACAAATCTCACGAGGCATAGATGTATAAACCTTGGGAATAATAATTACCATCTTCTTCCTTTTTATTAATCAAAGTTGAATTATACATATTTTTTCTATGTTCACTCTTAATATATTATTGGAGAATGCTAGTTGATTAACAGTGAGTTGATTTTCAATTAGCCAATTAACACCGCGTTGTGAAGGCTGAAGTGCACGGTCGATAACAATATGATTGTACCGGTCGATAGTTATTTATCAACCATTGCAATAGTTGGTCATAACAGAAAATGTTGCAAGAGTAATTTATGTTCGTTTTTTTCCGTCTAATTGCATATCCACAACAGTTTGCAATCCTACATAGATTTGACAAGAATTAAACATGAATTCAAATCGAAATGAATATATTAAACTTTCAACCAGGAGCAAATAATTCCGAAAAGTATATTGCGTTGTAATAACCTTTTTTTAAAAATATGATTAAAGTAAATCGAAAAGCATTTCGGAATTACACTCTAAGCGAAATAGATGCAATATCAAATAAGTCGATGATGAAAAACGGCATTGTTTCGTGACAAGACTGTTTATTCGGCACCAAGAACCTTAGATGATTACAACTAATTAATTCCTGGCGGCTCTGTTTTTATTCTCATTGGATAAAAATGTGTGCCACATTTAATTTAAGAGTCAATACAGTGAAATTAAATGTATTTACTTACTCCCTCCATTTTTTTTAAATGTTGCTTCGAAGAATTGAACAAAGAATGTCATAAATAGTCACTTTTTGAAGTAAAAATTCCAAAATATCCTTTTAATCAAATACTTTTACTAAATAATAAAATACCGCTAGATAATTTAGGTATTTAATATTTTAACAAATTATTTTTCATGAATTATGGAGATAATAATAAAATAATATTGTTAATTGAAAATAAAGTCAATAAAGCTATTTGTTTATTTACTACTATTTAATTCATATATCAACAGCAATGTCCTATAAAAATCTTTAAATATATTTGCTGGTAATTTAGAATAAAATAGTTTTGGGGGAATTTTTTACGTTATACAGGGAAAACGAAACAAACAATCATAAGATAAAACGTTATTTGCTTATTTATTGTCATTGCGTTTTACAAGACATGCTGGTGGACATTATGTTGAAGCTTTTAAGCCATCATACTTTATGTATCTAATTTTAAACTTCCCCCATAAATTAGAGTAATTCAGAAGGTCGGAACATTTCCCCTTATACAATCTACACCGTTTAACTAATATTATTAATGTCGTTGGAACTTTACCATATCAACTATAAATTGTCTCTCGTAAATTATATTTTCTATTTAATATATAGTTGTATTGTTGATTCAGTAGTATATAATCTATACATTCAACAGATAAGTTGTTGTGTGTGGAATGTGAATTATATTATAATCCAAGATTGGCCAATCAACTTGTATGAGTGGAATTGGATAGTTTGTGATAGAAAATTATGTTAAAGCTACTTAGAGGTCATTTCATTAGAGAAGTGAACAGTCGGAGAGCAATCTTAGACCAAAATAGAGCAGATTAATTCAACAGATAAGTTGTTGTATGTAAAATTTCAATTATATTATAATCCAAGATTTGCCAATCAACTTGTATGGGTGGAATTAGATATTTTGTGGTAAAAATTACGTTAAAAATACTTAGAGGTCATTTCATTGGAGAAGTGAACAGTCGGAGAGCAATCTTAGAGGAAAAGAGAGCAGATTAAAAAGTTATGAAGTTGACAGAAGATCACCAGGTATTTGTTTATGTTGAGTTAAATAAACAATAACCTTTTAGGCTTTTATGGATACTTATAAAACTTAATTCCATAGTTGATAAGACTCATTAGATACTCTTATCGCGGATCTGAGTTTAATGAGGTACAAAATATACTATTGATCGTGAAGATAACAAGAAAATGGAATTGAAAAATCATGTAAGGGAATGCGATTTGTTAAGGAAAGAAGCCTGCCATTTGAATAGAGCTCTGCTCTTATCCAGGCTTGGTAATTTCACAATAAATGGACACTTTGCACCCCAAAATACAAAATTAACATTTAACACCCTAAAAAAAAAAAAAAAAAAAAAAAAAAAAAAAAAAAAACTCAAAACTCCTCATTTTTTCCAGCAAAGTTGACCATTGGGGTGAAAAAAATATAAGGCAAAATAGATAAGTATTTATGGGTCTTTGATATTTTGAAGCAGATAATGAGTCTTGAGAAGTTTACTTGTACTTTATTTAGTTATTTATGTATAGATGGAAAGAAAGATGGAGAGAGAAATGAGTATTCTAGTATATTTATAATTGTATTTTGCAAAATTTAAGGGAAAAAAAATGAATTACCTGTTTTGCCTTAGATTTTTTTCCCCTCGATGCTCAACTTTGACGAAAAAAATGATGGGTTTGAGTATTTTTTAATTTGAGGGTGTTAAGTGTTAATTTTGTGTTTTGGTGTCAATTTTTCAAGTTTTGAGGGTGAAAAGTGCTAAAGAATTTCAATTGAATTACCTATTTTGCCCTTCAGTATTTGCTTGAAAATAAAAGAGGATGTAAAGTGCTAAATCTAAGTTTCAGGGTGCAAAGTGCCTATTTTCAATATTTAAGAGATACAAAATGCAAAAACCCGTTCTATTATATTTGTTAAATATAGGAACCTGGGATCAATTAATTTGGGACAAACCTGATATCCCTTCATTTATTTAATAAATTACCTTTTTTTTAATCTATTAAAAATTTGCATCATAGCTCGCATAGCTCGAGTTGGAGAGCGCATTGGATGTAAGTTGTTGCGGATTTTACACACGCAAATAAACGCAAGTGCACGTATCGCAAAAGTAATAAAGAGTAAGTTGAGTGTCGAACCCACGAGGACTTGAAACTACAATTGTACCAAATTCCCTACCTAAATTCTTATTCTAATTCAACTAGACTAAAATATTGTTGGTTTGTTTATTAACTAACTACTAAAACTAAAGAAATAACTAATCTAAAATGATGATTAAAGTGCTTTAGAAGACAATCAATGAGAAAGGGTCTAGAGTTAAACTTCACCTATGTTATGCTCCTAATGTTAATTAACTCTCTAATTTTAACTAGTGATTCTTATTCGCTATCCTAGGGTTCACTTCTATCCTTAAGTGTCTTCCGAATCACCTAAGAACCTATGCAATTAACTTACTATTCTTATTCCTAAGTTAGTAGAATTAATAACATGCATGAATTATATGACTTAATTTGGATATGGGCGTGTTGGGTATATTCCTATACTAACAAGCAACCCACTACCTAATTCCTTCTTCTATTCTTAATATTCCCTTCCCAGGTTCAATCAAGAAAAGTAAACAGTCAAATAGGTGGCCAGTCAATTTGACAGTGAATTAGCACAAAATTAGATAAACGAATATCGATAATAAAAATCGAAAATCACTAAATTAAAACTAGAAAAGAAACTAAAACATTATTCGCATAACATGGATCCGTAAAAACCCTAGACTAAAAGAAATTAGTTCATGCTAAAAATAACGAAATAAACAATAAAAGAGTTCATAGTCTTCTCTAATAAATGAATAACAAAAAATAGCAAAAGTGTGATCTGTGCTTGTGCTGTCTCCCGTCTGTTCTCTTTTTTCTCTAATGTCGTGGTGTTCGATTTTTCTGCTCTTTTTCCTCTTTTATTTCTGTTTTTCCAGACTCCTACGTGTAGTAGGAGTTCTTAGTTTTCAAAAATCTGCAAATGGGCCGCCAGCCCATTAGCTAACCAAAGAATCAGCCGCATAACACCTTAATTTCAATTTTCAACTATTTTGGTCTCAAATTGCATCTTCAGCCCCTGCTTTCCTGCCTTTGTATCATTGACACCCTCAACATTTGAAATTGCTTATTCTCACTTGATTGCAAGCTTTGTTGGCTCATGTCATCAACTACAAGAGAATAAATCGAATTAGTACCAAAAATCAAAAATTATCCTCAAAACTTGATTAAATTCGTGAATCGACTCTGAAAAGTGAAATATGCAATAAACTCTCAAACGACTCACAATTATTCAAGAAAAACACTAATTTAAGCCTAAAAAGTCCACGCAATAACTCTATTTTCACAGAGTTATCACACCCCCAAACTTAAATTGTTGCTCGTCCTCGAGTAATGACACTAATTTCAAAACAATGCTAACCAACTTCAACATTTATCCTCATGCATTCAAAGTTAACTCCATACCAATATTTTCAAAATGTTATGCACTTTATCATGTAATTCCTGCGTGTGTGTGTATACACAGTATGAGAATGTCGGAATCACCTAGATCACCATAGCTTCGAAATCATTGAGCCTAATTGCATGAATTCCTTACTTGCCAAACAAATTCTCTATCTTCTTAGGTTATCACACCAATCACTAAGTTCCAGCAAAGCTTTCAGTTGAAGTTATTGACTCCTTTAAATTCGAACTTTCACTTAGCAAAAAAAAATTTTTTTTTTTTTTTCACGACTTTAGTATTATTTAGCACCACTCACACTCATAACTCGTTCTAAAGAAGCAGTCAAAATAGCGGAGTGCCGAATAGTTAAATCAAAACACCCATATAGCGTTCATCTTATCGCAGTCAAGTTAGAGGAGTGCAAGTATAAGTCTCAAGCGATGAGGTTTTTCAGGTCTCATACAAGTGAGGTTGTTTTATTTGAATTAACCTTATACTTTTTTTTTTTTTTTTTTTTTTTTTCATTTGCTTCATTTGGTTCTTGTTAAAGTTATCCTTTCCCCCCAAACTTAGGCAAAACTATCACTTAGACTCTTAGTACTTTAATCCTCGAATTTAGAGATCAGGTAGGCAAGGAAAGATTTCTTAAGCTCTATTCTAACTATAATTTTCTAACGTCATCCTCAATTCTCGATTATGTATTCGTGCTTAAAATGTGCAGGAAAAACAGTCAAAAACACATAAAATTTCAAAAAAAAATTAGTTAAAGTTGACATAGCATGCATGAAGTAAATGCGACCCCACCCCCAAACTTAAAACAAACAGTGTCCTCACTGTGACATAAACAAACGAGTCGAAACATGCCAGACTAAACAAACTGAAAATACGAGAATATGCACATGTAGACAGTAATAAAACCACCACAAAATATAACAGAGAATAGTGAAAAGAATACGTCCCTACGAGGCTGTGTCTGGCGATCTCTTGCATATCTGTCCCTCTTACGCATCATCCTCGGGACCGCTCGACTTCGTGGTGACATTTGGTTCACTCCAGCAAAACAATAACTCCACAAAAATATCAATCCACAATTATCCCACCAAAACTAAAATATAATCAAGCTCAATTACCCACACAATCACGCAACATTCCGATAACCGATACTAATTCAAGACACCGTTCCTCCACAATTTGCAAATAATCAAACACCAAAATCCAAGAATAGCACAACAAACCTCAACTAGCAATCGAAATCAAAATCCAAGAATCGAACCAAGAAAGGCAAGAATCAATTGTTACCGGCCCTTGAGAGATGCCCAATTGAGGTAGAGGTGCTGCGGCGGCGTTAGGGTTTCGTCTAGTGGCTGTTTTGGGCAAGGGACGGCGGATCTGCGGCTGTGTGAGGGGGCAGGTCGCGGCGGCACGGTGGTGCTTGCTGTGGTCGCGCGGCGGTTTGGTTGCGTGTTGGAGAGAACAGGGACAGCGGGCGGCGGCGTTAAGAGAAGGAGCAGGTCGCGGCTGTCAGATCTGAGAGAGAGAAGGTGCGGCGCGGCTGTGTGTGTGAGGTTGGATGCGGTGGTCGCGGTTGGGTTAACTTTGGTCGTGGCTGAGTACTCGACGGATCTGTGGCTGAATAGGGGGCAGGTCGCGGCGGTGGTTCGGGTCTGGGTTAGGGTTTCAGGTCACGGCGGAGTTAGGGGTTTCTGGGCGGCGGTTCAGTGGCGCGGTGGTGGTTGGGTACGGCAGGGTGGCTGAGGAAGATGACGTGGGGCGGCGGGTCAGATCTGAGGTGGAGATGGTGGCAGTCGATTTGGTGGTTGGGGTAGATTGGTTGAGGTGAAGAAGATAGGTGGTTGGATGATAATAATTTGCTTAAAATTCCAGAGTCTACTTTGCTGGGGCGGAGATATCTTGCGCTGGGGCGGAGAAATACGGAGGAATTAGCTTAAATTTCCAGCAGCTGTTTCGCTGGGGCGGAGATTTCTTGCGCTGGGGCGGAGAAATACGGAAGAATTAGCTTAAATTTCCAGAAGCTGTTTCGCTGGGGCGGAGATTTCTTGCGCTGGGGCGGAGAAATACGGAAGAATTAGCTTAAATTTCCAGAAGCTATTTCGCTGGGGCGGAGATTTCGTTCGCTGGGGCGGAGAATATGGAAAAAAATTACTCTAATTCCAGAATCTATTTTGCGGGGGCGGAAAATTTTTTTCGCGGGGGCGGAGATTTTTCTTTTTTTCTTTCGACGAGAATTTAGGCCCTGGCTTGTACTGATTCACCTCGACATACCTGCAAAATACGACAAAAACACAACCACATATCACACTAAGACTAGAACAAAACAAAACAAAAAAACGCAAAAACAAAAAACAAACTAAAGCTTGGGTTGCCTCCCAAGAAGCGCTTAGTTTTATGTCCTTAGCTCGACATGATACTCAGGTTATTTCATTCTAAGACCACCGAGGTCTTTTCTTTCACAATTTCTCCACCCAAGTAATGTTTGAGACGTTGTCCATTGACTTTGAATTGTCTACCGGTCTCAGCTTCGGCTATCTCTACGGCACCATGTGGGAATGAGTTTATGACTATAAACGGTCCAGACCATCGAGATTTTAGTTTTCCAGGAAAAAGTTTGAGACGAGAATTGAAAAGGAGCACTAATTGACCCGGTTCAAACAACTTAGTTGTAATAGTCCTATCATGCCATTTCTTTGTTCTCTCTTTGTATAGTTTGGCATTCTCATAGGCTATGTATCTAAACTCATCAAGTTCGTTCAGTTGCATCAACCGTTCCTTCTCCGAAAGTTCCAAACTCATGTTCAAGTTGCGAACAGCCCAAAAGGCTTTATGCTCCAATTCTAATGGAAGATGACATGCTTTTCCGAAAACTAACCTATATGGTGACATTCCAATTGGCGTCTTAAAAGCCGTTCTGTATGCCCAAAGAGCATCATCTAATTTCCTGGACCAATCTTTTCTTGTGGGACTGACTGTTTTTTCTAAGATCTTCTTGATTTCTCGATTAGATATCTCTGCTTGCCCATTCGTCTGCGGGTGGTATGCAGTTGCTACTTTATGTCGCACACCATATTTTGCTAAGAGAGCGTTGAAGTACTTATTGCAAAAGTGGGATCCTTGATCACTAATGATGGCTCTTGGTGTACCGAATCTTGTGAAAATGTGCTTCTTAATGAATTGCATCACCACCTTCGAATCATCAGTTGGGAATGCTTCTGCCTCAACCCACTTAGACACGTAATCAACTGCAACTAAGATGTACCGATTTCCAAATGAGGGAATGAATGGTCCCATGAAGTCAATCCCCCAAACATCAAAAAGCTCTACTTCCTCCCGACATTAATTTCCAGCAAAAGAAGAGATTTCTAAATTATGTGAAGAACTTCATTTGGGATGAGCCTTACTTGTTTAAGAAATGTGGGGATCAAATGATAAGGAGGTGTATTCCCGATGAAAATTTTGAGGAAATTCTGGGTAATTGTCACAATTCACCATACGGTGGGCATTTTAAAGGAGATCGCACAGCAGCTAAAATCCTACAATCTGGTAAGTTGCCAAAAACTTGTTGCGGATTTTACACACGCAAATAAACGCAAGTGCACGTATCGCAAAAGTAATAAAGAGTAAGTTGAGTGTCGAACCCACGAGGACTTGAAACTACAATTGTACCAAATTCCCTACCTAAATTCTTATTCTAATTCAACTAGACTAAAATATTGTTGGTTTGTTTATTAACTAACTACTAAAACTAAAGAAATAACTAATCTAAAATGATGATTAAAGTGCTTTAGAAGACAATCAATGAGAAAGGGTCTAGAGTTAAACTTCACCTATGTTATGCTCCTAATGTTAATTAACTCTCTAATTTTAACTAGTGATTCTTATTCGCTATCCTAGGGTTCACTTCTATCCTTAAGTGTCTTCCGAATCACCTAAGAACCTATGCAATTAACTTACTATTCTTATTCCTAAGTTAGTAGAATTAATAACATGCATGAATTATATGACCTAATTTGGATATGGGCGTGTTGGGTATATTCCTATACTAACAAGCAACCCACTACCTAATTCCTTCTTCTATTCTTAATATTCCCTTCCCAGGTTCAATCAAGAAAAGTAAACAGTCAAATAGGTGGCCAGTCAATTTGACAGTGAATTAGCACAAAATTAGATAAACGAATATCGATAATAAAAATCGAAAATCACTAAATTAAAACTAGAAAAGAAACTAAAACATTATTCGCATAACATGGATCCGTAAAAACCCTAGACTAAAAGAAATTAGTTCATGCTAAAAATAACGAAATAAACAATAAAAGAGTTCATAGTCTTCTCTAATAAATGAATAACAAAAAATAGCAAAAGTGTGATCTGTGCTTGTGCTGTCTCCCGTCTGTTCTCTTTTTTCTCTAATGTCGTGGTGTTCGATTTTTCTGCTCTTTTTCCTCTTTTATTTCTGTTTTTCCAGACTCCTACGTGTAGTAGGAGTTCTTAGTTTTCAAAAATCTGCAAATGGGCCGCCAGCCCATTAGCTAACCAAAGAATCAGCCGCATAACACCTTAATTTCAATTTTCAACTATTTTGGTCTCAAATTGCATCTTCAGCCCCTGCTTTCCTGCCTTTGTATCATTGACACCCTCAACATTTGAAATTGCTTATTCTCACTTGATTGCAAGCTTTGTTGGCTCATGTCATCAACTACAAGAGAATAAATCGAATTAGTACCAAAAATCAAAGATTATCCTCAAAACTTGATTAAATTCGTGAATCGACTCTGAAAAGTGAAATATGCAATAAACTCTCAAACGACTCACAATTATTCAAGAAAAACACTAATTTAAGCCTAAAAAGTCCACGCAATAACTCTATTTTCACAGAGTTATCATAAGTCATATGCAATGTAATGATTATAGCATAATTTGAACATGTATTTCACCTCTAGGATCACTATCACTATGAAACAAAAATAAATAAGGGTCATTTGTGGTGAAGACCCCTTTGTGTGCAGAGTGTACAGCAGTATGGTTGGATCCCGAGGCTTGATGGAGGCACATCCTGCGATTTACATAATTCAGGGTTCTAGAGCTAGAGTTCTGAGGATCTAGAATTAGTCTAATATAAGCTTGAACACCTAGGTTATAAAATATAAAAATAATTAAATAAGTAAGAAAAAAGATGTCGACCATTTCCTCAAAAGCAAATTTACTTTTTGTATTCAATGCTCGTGCTTTCTTTCTAGGTGGTTCACGTTAGAAAAATAAAAGTTGGATACATTGTATTGTATACTGCTTGACTAATCAACTTCCATATTATATGTAGATATTCTTGTGATTCTTGACTAAAATTAAAAATTATAACATAAGATGTCATACCTAACCCATTTTTCCAAAGCATGATCTTTGATAGGCTAGGTAACTTTAAATTAACATCTATTGTGCACGAATACTATACACATTTTTTAAATATTTAGGACACGAGACCATACAAACTAAAGTGAGCACATAGGCAGTTAAAGAAGATCGGATTTTATAGTCATTTTTAGTAAATGTGGCAAAAGATGAAAAGCTATTGACTAGCTAGGCCTGTATTTTGGAGATATATATATGTAATCAATGCTTGAAACAAAAATTCAAGTTTGTCTCGCGATATAATTCATTCATTCATTATAGCTCATACCACTTTGAAATGGACTGCATCTATGATTTGTATGAAAAATCGATTTTAATAATATCTATAATAATTTAGGGATAAATGCAAGATATTCTAGTACTTTGTTATGTGAAATATGTACTAAAAATTTTCGTCAAATTTTTATTGAATAGAATTCTCTTATATTATTAGACACTTGACAAACTCCTTATTAAATTCATGTTTATTGTATAGGGTTATCATGTATTATTCAATGTTCGACACGAATCCTTCTATCCATACAAATTTTGACGACCTATTTTATGTGTATGGGGATTTTGTAAAGAAAAAATTTTCTTTTATTTATTCTGAATGTGTTACAAAGGTTACAACATACACACATATATATGTACAACTAAGGTCCTAATTTACAGCACTTGATTAAATTATATTACATGAATGTAGACATGGATGTTGCTCTCTTGATTTGAACCCAAGATTCATGTTTTCAGATTTCAGCTACTTAAAGCATCTCATATCCACCAAATTCCATATTTTGAACCATAGTATATTCTGTTAGATTTTCAAGCTGAGTATTTAATAATTAATATAGTAAAAATCTTTGTATTAAACATTTATTATAATAATTTCGTATAGGTTTCACATAACACGGAAACATATCTTGCATTTTTTCCTTTTTTTTATTGACTTACGTTGAATAAATAATTAATTATATGATAATTTCGTATAGATTTCACATTATACAGGAAAATGTCTTGCATTTCTCCCAATTTTTATTAACTTACTTTGAGTTAATAATTAATTAGAGACTCTTACTGATACTTTAGTACCTAAACTAATTTAGAACCTTTTTTTGTGTTAATTTATTAAATATTAACTAATACCTACACAAATATGAAATATAATCTGTTATATTTCTACCTTCTTAATATGGGAAGTTAGGGTTAGCAGTGGGAGCTCTTGAATGCAGTTATGGATCTATATAGTGATTTCGGAGGCGTTTAGCACCCCCAACATCGAAACTATTCTTGGCCAATTGTGAATTTTGTAATGTTTGACCTCCAATATCAAAATCACTTTTAAGATCTTCAAAAGCGAAAATTTCATTGATTTCATAATTTTGAAAAATGTTACTATTGGCAAAAGCAACTATACAAAAATAATTCTTTTCTATTATAATCAATTACTTTTATAATTACTTGTGCTAAAAACATATTTTGTTGAATTGATTTCATAATCGTTAATTATAAGTTAATAAACTCGCTCTTCGTAAAAGATTGATCTTTTAGCTTGTGAATAAATATCATTCAAATGATATAAAACATGGAAAACCACTTAAAGAACACCACAACTACAAGTTGCAAAATTAGACAAATTTCAGCCACTAATGCTCGTTACAATACTTTCTATAGAAAATTTTAAGGAATAAAATGACCAATGTATCTCATTATTATAGAGAGAATTTCACTTTTCATATCATAATTCAACCTACTTTAGGGATTTGATACCACAACTTTTTCTATCGACACATTTGATACCATAACTCAAATCAACTCGACACATTTGATACTTTCGTCAAATTGGAAACGGAATTGTCACGTGATTGTCATGTGGCCGTTAAAACTTTGCACATTTGATACCATAACTTATGTTGACTGATAATTTTACCCCATAACATTTCAGGTTACCTAAAAAGCCCCACATCTCCAAATTTAGTGACGATTTTAGTCCACATTGTTGCCAAATTTCCAAATTGACTCGAATAAGACCACGTGCTGACCAATTTAGAATTTTACACATTTGATACCATTACTTATGTTGACTGATAATTTTACCCATAACATTTCAGGTTACCAAAAAAGCCCCACATCTTCAAATTTAGTGACGATTTTAATTTAGTCCACATTGTTGCCAAATTTTCAAATCGACTCGAATAAGACCACGTGCTGACCAATTTAGAACTTTACACATTTGATACCATTACTTATGTTGACTGCTAATTTTTTCAGGTTACCAAAAAAGCCCCACATCTCAAAATTTAGTGACGATTTTGGTCCACATTGTTGCCGAATTTCCAAATTGACTCGAATAAGACCACGTGCTGACCAATTTAGAAAATTTTACTTATTTTATTTAAATAACTAATTTAATTTATAAATAATATTAATAAATTAAATAATACATTAACAAAAATATCACCAAAATTAAGAGAACATATTCTTTTTAAATATAAAATTTATATAATAGAATTAACCTATTTAATATTAATTAAAATAATAAATTATATAATTAAAAACTATTTAATATTTATTAAAAAAATTAAATAATAAATAATTATAATTTAATAAAAAAATCCCCACCCCACCCACCCACCCAACCCAACCCAACCACCCTTTCCCTACCCCCTGATTCCCGAACAGAACCCAGGCGGTCGGCCTGGGTTCTCAGATCCCAGGCCACTGTCGGCCTGGGATCTTCGGTCCCAGGCCGCCGGTGGCCTGGGACAGAAGACCCAGGCCGCCGGTGGCCTGGGAATCGGGGGTAGGGGGAAGGGTGGGGAGGTGGTGGGTGGGGTGGGGATTTTTTTTCTAAAATTTAAATTATTTAATATTTTAATATTTTAATAAATATTTAATAGTTTTAAATTATATAATTTATTATTTTAATAAATATTAAATATATTAATTCTATTATATAAATTTTATATTTAAAAATAATATTTTTCTTAATTTTGGTGATATTTATGTTAATGTATTATTTAATTTATTAGTATTGTTTATAAATTAAATTAGTTATTTAAATAAAATAAGTAAAATTTTCTAAATTGGTCAGCACGTGGTTTTATTCGAGTCAATTTGGAAATTTGACAACAATGTGGACTAAAATCGTCAATAAATTTGGAGATGTGGGGTTTTTTTGGTAACCTGAAATGTTATGGGGTAAAATTATCAGTCAACATAAATAATGGTATCAAATGTGTAAAGTTCTAAATTGGTCAGCATGTGGTCTTATTCGAGTCAATTTGAAAATTTGGCAACAATGTGGACTAAAATCGTCACTAAATTTGGAGATGTGGGGTTTTTTTGGTAACCTGAAATGTTATGGGGTAAAATTATCAGTCAATATAAGTTATGGTATCAAATGTGCAAAGTTTTAACGGCCACGTTTCAATCACGTGACAATTCCGTTTTCAATTTGACGGAAGTATCAAATGTGTCGAGTTGATTTGAGTTATGGTATCAAATGTGTCGGTAGAAAGAGTTGTGGTATCAAATCCCTAAAGTAGGTTGAATTATGGTATGAAAAGTGAAATTCTCTCCATTATTATATGAGAAAGCAACAAATGTTTTCTCATTTATGTCCGAATATTGTTAGTATATTACGCAAGTATATTTTCCTCTTCTAAGCAAACAAGTCTAGTAGGCAAAATTATAAGATTTTCCCTAATTCACGGTGATCTTTGTTATATTTGTCATTGCTCAATTTGAATATTAATATTTTTCACGATATATACTTTGTTCGTCCCATTTATTTTGCTCCCATGGTACGGTCAACTGTTCAAATTGACTAAATTGAAAAATTATTATTTTATGATATATACTCGTATTAAATAAAAGTAGTCTATTCCTAATTTTTTAGCAGCTGTTTATAGTCTAAAAAAATAACACGTGGCTTACATTCATAATTAAGAAGAAATGCATTTTTAATCAATGTTTTAGTTAATTAATTACAGGTTGCTATTTATTATTTTGAATGAAGAACTTAATATTTTTCTTTTTAAAAATAATTTCAAAATAAAACTAAAGTGTAACAACTAAAGCACGTAGAAATATTTCAGAAGTTTGACAAAAATAATTGGTGTGATTATAATTTGCAAAAGTTTGACAAAAATAATTAGTGTGATTATAATTTGATTTATTATTTGCTCATGCTAAATATTGGTTTTACTGCATGCTCAAATAGATTAAATGTATGTTAAAAATGTGGCCAAATAACAAAAAAATTCAGTTATATATTATTTAATGATATATACCCGTATTAAGTAAAAGTTGTTTGTTCATATGTGTTTTGATAATCTAAATATTTTATATATCAGCATATTTGTGTCTATATTAAAAAACCTCGATATAAGATCGATTTAGACCTGAAACCCGAAAAATTACATTGACCGAGTTTGAGCGACATAAACTAAAAAATTTATGAGCCGAATTTGTGTGTAGAGCTATGAAGTCCGGTTGTATTTGAGTTCGAATTATTTAGAGTTCTGCTCACAATTCCCGATTGGTCCCAAATTTTGAATAGTTATTTATAGTCTAAAAAGGAGTACTTCCTAACACCGATATTTGTTTGTAAAAGAAAGACAAAAAAGAGAAGAAAAAGTAATCCTATTTCTCAAGATAATACACAATCAATAAACTAAAAGGTTGAAATTTGTCAAGTCAACCAAAGATACTTTTGTATATAATTGACTCTACATATATGTAATTTCTCCAGATAAGCAGTCAAATATTAGAAACATTCAAGATTCAAGAGCAGAAGTATTACCTGGAAGTTTACAGGACTATTGCATACAGTCTGTTAATGCAAACTAATCTAATTAATATGGACAATGAATTAAGAAGGAACTTTGCCTAAAGAAGGCAAGATATGGACCATAATTTTCAATGGTATAATTCTGGTAAAC
This sequence comes from Penstemon barbatus, assembly GCA_003313485.2. Taxonomy (NCBI): domain Eukaryota; kingdom Viridiplantae; phylum Streptophyta; class Magnoliopsida; order Lamiales; family Plantaginaceae; genus Penstemon; species Penstemon barbatus. Next base: position 22,124,364 of record CM064877.1, on the reverse strand, counting down.
GGATATACAGTAGTACTACAATTTATGATGATTTGGTCACACTAGCTAAAATCAATGCATTTTGCTTATGAAACACACAAATACATCTCGATTACTTACCAGTCAAAATATTACAAAAGCCATGCCCACAAAATATTGTACATACATTCGAGATGATCTGTTAAGTTAAAAGATATTAGGATTCAAGTTTTTAAACAACTATATTTACATTATATTAAACAGACAAAAGATTGCAGATGATCATTTTGCAGGGTTTGATATCTCCGCCAAAAGTGCATTCGGTAGCATTCTGATATTATCCTCAAACGGATGAATCAAACAGACTTGGAACATCTTCGTCTTTAGAATCAGTTTGATCAACTGCATAATTGTATCAGATAATTATATATTAAATTAATACAATAAGTGGAATAATCTAAACATATGGAAAAATGGCTTAGAAAGGTTTATGTTACGTACTTTCTGGAAGAAGTTCTTTAGCAAGTGGATGTTTACAGTGTGGACGATCTTTGTTTGTGTCCGCTTCATCTGTTGTCTGAGAGGTAGAAGTACTTGCGTTGATGTCCGTTTGCTTGAGTTGTACATTGAGAATTGTATACTGCTGTCGCAAAGTGCCACCCACTTGGTTTTCTTTTCTTCTGATATTCATAAAGTAAGTCTTGCCTGATAACTTTTGATTTATCCAATTAGCAGTAATTGATTCCCCCTGCACCAAGTGTACACATACACACACACAAACATACACACACAAACATTCCCCCTGCACCAAGTATATATATATATATATATATATATATATATATATATATATATATATATATATATATATATATATATATATATATATATATATATGTGTGTGTGTGTGTGTGTGTGTGTGTGTGTGTGTTTTTAATGTATGTATTTTGTATTGGAAACATGTTTCTATTAATTAAATTATATACATGACACTAAATAATCCAGAATTAAATATTACCCCATCCGAAAGCTGCAAACACATTGTAGAATCCATCTGCATGATGTATATGGCTGGAGATCCGAAAGCGACAACATCAAGTGATCCAGTGGCATCATAAACATTAAGATGGATTCTTTCTCTATCAATTAATAAAACCAAAAATAGTTATAAGCAATATTGGAAATAATAGTCACTTAACTATTTAATTGTGAAAGTTACAAACCTTGACTTTGCCTGAGTATTTTCTTCGCACATAACACACATGTAATTGTAATCACATGCAGCATCTTTGGCAGAATAACATTTTTGACATGCCATATAATAGAACTTTTGTTCACTGTTTGTGACCTTTGCATGAACCTCTACTGTAAATTTCTCAATCTGGAACATTAAGCATAAGTACTATTGTTATATATCATAAAAAAAAATCAGAAAATCTGATGCCATATGTTTCAAAGCTAAAGAATTGATATATTAAATGTTTTCAAGTCATCCTGTTATAAATATAATGAATCAATGAAATTAACTTAGATAATAAGTTTCGTACTTTTTCATCAGCTACAGCATTAGCGATGAGCGAAATATGATCAGTTGGAAAAACGCCAAAAGATTCTTTTCGTTGGAGATGGTCTTTCGCAGCAATTGTTTCGACAATGAATTTTAGGTTATTTGACCGCCTATAAAAAAACACAGACAAGTAAATGCCCCAAAATATGTAAAAGAGCTAAGCTTATTAACGCGGGGTAATAGAACTTTATAAACAAGTGATTCATTTACTATAATGTACTTGCTAATGTGCAAACAATGGGGTTGAATCCGTTTAGATTCATAGTCTACTTCCTAGGCAAACCTGAGTACAATTATGCGTACTCGTACACGGATATGTGTAACTATCTATGATCACTCATTTTATATTTTCTGCTCCAATATAAATATCAACTGAATTCACGAATAAATACAATTCATAAAAAGTTATACCAAGTTTTTAAGTTGTGAGATTCAGGAATTTGTGGATCAATCTCCACAGTAGTAGTTGTTGTAGAACCAAGAGAGCCATCTGAAAATGTTACAAATCAATATTTATTCATACTCTGTACAACAAGATAATATTTTTTCATGTTAATCAGTATGTTAATACATTATTTTAAATTTCCATACCAAAAAAGGGAGAAATGGTAAGTCGTGTTGCTCTTATAACTGATAGCCCGTCCAAAGATTTGTCGATAAGATCACCTTCAGCCTCAGCAACAGCATTCCATAAAGTCAAAACGACAACCTTTTTACTTTATTTATAATTAGGAAACAATAATCATTATAAAGAAAATGATTAGTCATTCATACAGACAACTAAGAAGAAAATAAATAGAATGCTCAAGCAAGCTTACTCTTGGTCTATAATGGCAAACTCACGAAACGAGAAATCTTTTCCATCTTTCTTAAATGATTTCATGTCTCCTTTTTGAATGACAATGCCTAACACATCTATTGAAGCAATATCCATCAAAATGTTAAAAATGTGTATTAGTAAACTAAAAACTTCGGGACCAATTACAAAACAGAATGTATATTGGTAAGCAAAAACGTCATAACCGTTTATAAGGTAAAAAAAAATAAAAGGCTGAAGTACTTTACCTACTAAGACATTCTGCCCAATCAAACTTTTCAGAGATGTGAGAGACGTGTGTTCATTTTTGACAATAGAACGTGATATACCATGTTCTGGATCTGCATTGCAAGCTGTTTTTGCATTGATAATCCATTGATAAGGATATCCGAACTTGTCATATTTAGCCTCAATTTTCGAGACATGTGCATTAGACACTGTGTAAGTTTTGTACATGAGAAACGTGTTCTTGAATTTATCAATATCTGGATCAAATATAGTAGCCGAAACTTTCTGGCCCTGCTCACAAAAAAATTAGTTTAGTATAATAATTATATAGGACAACAAAACAGAGCGATGATATAAAAGCAAAACCAACAGCAGTTCTTACAGTTTCATCCACGAATAAGATACGCTGGTAACGCTTTGAACCACCTGATATGCGTCTTGGTTGCGTTTTAGCCTCAACCATAACCCTAACAGCCCATACATTTGTATCCTTATTTATATCCTTGATATACAACTTATCAGTAGTCATATTACTGCAAAGAATAAAACTATATTAAATAAAAAAAAAATTATTAAACCTATAGGTATAACATAAGTACATATTTATATCTCAACTAAACAAAACAGAAGCAAATACACACTGAAAACAACTCAGAGAAGTCATGCTAATCAGGCAAACACATTTGGAAGAAGAAATACACTGTCACATTACAACATAAGCATAGCAAAGTTCACATGCAAGAAAATTAATAATATCAAACAATAAACCTGACGCCAGCAAAAAAGACCTCTCCATACACCATATTCTTTGTATAATCTACTTTGCCTTCTTGTTTTGAATGTGGATGAATAAGTAGTCTGACTGATGCAGCTGATTTAGCTCTAGATAGCGCAACATACAATTGCCCATGAGAAAAAACCGGTTATTTGAGATATATACCGACAAATTCTAATGTCTGTCCTTGAGCTTTGTTTATTGCCATGGCCAAACATGGACGCACAGGAAATTGCATCCTCTTAAAAGGTATAGGACATTTTAATTTATCGGATGATTCAATAGGTATTCGGGGTATAAAAACGTAAGTTCCTCTAAAGTCTCCAGTTGCAATTTCTGCACCAATAAAATTATCACCTAGCTCCTTGCATATCAACCGAGTTCCATTACATAGGCCTTGTTCTGGATTAAGATTTCTTAGTAACATAATCGGAGAGTTCTTCTTCAGCTTCAATACATGAGGAGGTAATCCGCTAGCTGAAACACTATTCAAAAAATCCTCATACTCGGCCTGCTGCGAAGAATCATTAGATCTGTTGAAGCTTATATATTCCTTAACCTGACCAGGAAATCGATCCATGAGTAAATCGTTGATTTCAGCTACACAGTCATTTTTTGTAGTTAAAATAGCTCTGTCTACCAAGGAAAGTGGATTTGTCATAAAATCGTCAAAAGAGGGATAGACGCTGTCAATTAATCGATCAAGAGAAGTGTTTGTGTCTGTAAAAGGAATTAACATGTGGGAAGGTATGGGAATATTTTCATCAGATATGTATGGGACTTCACCATTTCCAACCCTTAGAATAAATGACGTAAACTCGGGATCTTCCCTAGCTCTCATATTCTCGTGCAACTTAAATTTGGTAACTTTTCTCCATAATGGTGAACTAAGAAAGCTTGCCCCAATCATAGATTCTCTTGATCCACGCACAACGATCGGGAGTGTCTGTCGGAAATCACCTCCAAAAAGTATTATTTTGCCTCCAAAAATTTTGTTAGATTCACATAAATCAACCAACAAAGCATGTAAAGATTCAATAGAATATCGATTAGCCATAGAGGCTTCATCCCATATGATGAGTTTCGCTTCAATTATCATCCTTGCAAGGCTGCTCTGTTTACCTATTTTCCCTGTAGATTTATCTTCCGCATCAAATGGCAGTTTAAAACAAGAATGTGCGGTACGACCACCTGGAAGTAAAGATGCAGCGACTCCCGAACTTGCCACGGGCAAAGCAATGCAGCCACTCGAACGAACATACGCCAATAAAGCTCTATACAGAAAAGTCTTACCCGTACCACCAGGACTATCAACAAAATATGCACCACTTCCATTAGAATCAATTTTTGATACTACAGTATCATACACTCTGCGTTGACCAGCATTTAATTTATGAACTAAAATCATATCTTCTTTGGAAACTTTCATGGATAGCTCATTTTCGTAATCTTTACTGTATCTATCATTCAGCACGGAATAGTGAATAGGGAATCGTATAGGAAAATCCCTAATACACTTGTCCATCGATGTTAATACGGTATCTATAGCTGCAATAGTCTTACGCAAGACTTCTATATCTGTAAGGTGCTCTTTGTTTGCAAAATCCTCTGATAAATATTGGTAATACTTGTCCCACAAGGGTTGTGGATCACCTACTATACCATACACAAGTAACATTGCGAAAAGAACACGAAGAGAGTATGGCATCTGGTACAATACTGCCTCGCCCAAGCAGTTATCTACATAATCATCTGATTGCAACAAACCTCTGTGCACAGCAGCCTCTCGGAAAGTATCATATTTTGTTCCACAAAATGTCAATAAATTCTCGAAAGAAGTAGGACACCGCACGTTGCTCAGAAATAATCTTTCAAAATATCTCTCACCTTCAACTGGATTTACTATGCAAAGGCGTCCTATGACAACTTGTTTTTGACGTGGCTTCCATTTATGCCTAACTGCTTCCCAAACAAAATGTTCCGGAAAGTCCATATATAATAAGTTCAAACTTTTGGCCTCCAAGTTAGAAGAATTCAGTCAACATAGTTTTTTGAGATAACGGATTATTAACAATGTGTTCCAAAGACTGGTTAGCACCAAAACGCAAGGGCTGATGATTAGGCAAATGAACCGGCAGTACGATAACAGGCGGGTATATTTCGCTCATCGGGAATCCAAATATTCTCCAGTAAGCTTCGGGAGAGCAAATATATCTACCATCCTGGTACTCTTGAATCTCATTACGCTGGGCTTCTGAACCATCAGATACAATATGATAAGCCAGTTTAGCATGTCCTTTATAGATATACTTGTACATATACTTCACTAATTTAACATCTACACAAATTTCTACGTTGATATGGCAATCCAATTTCACCAGTAAGTAAGGACAGTAAGGTATCACGGACCTATTATCAAGTCTTACATTTCTATAAACAGTAGATCTACCATCATCCCTCCTACGATAGACAGGATAAGAGTTTCGGCCATTTGTGGTACTATTTGCGAACTCTTTGGGATAAAAATTCTTACATTTACCATCGCGCATACATACGTTGCTTTTATTAGAATCACCACAGGGCCCATGCATCATGTGTTTCACTACAAGTGAACGAAGAAGCGGGTGCGATCCATCTGGTAACTCAGCACAAATAATTTCATCATACATAGCAGGAACAGTGAGCTTATGCCGGGAAGTCAAGATAATGATCCAATGAGCATGAGGAAGGCCACGCTTTTGGTATTCAATAGTATAAACATAGGCTGCAACCTCTCCAAAAAGCTTTTTCTTCACTATCTCATCTTTTAATTCCTCAAGCTTAGCCTTGAATACACGAGCAATCAAATCAGGCCTATCGTCAGCTTTTTGACAAGGTAATAAATTTCGACAATTTCTTTCCAACCTGGATTACAAGTCATCGTAAAAAAAACATCTAGCTTTCCAAACCTTTGAACTAATGCCATCGCATTGACATACCGTTTTCTCATGTCACGAGGGCCTCCAATAAAAGAAGATGGCAAAAAAACTCTATGGCCTATGTTATTAGAATTCATCTGTATATCAACCGAAAGACTGTCAATAATACCCTGGAGAGACTCTGTCCGGATTTGATTCTGAATTTGATCTGAGGAATAATAATCAAGACGTGAGGTTTCCACTTTAATATACATGTCAATAATAAACTCTTGTCCAAGACGGCCTGTGTGAAAGATGTAAGAGTTGTCTCCATCTCGTATCTGAGCTTGATAGCATGAGTATTCCTGACAAGAAACATTCCCACGGTTTCTTTTATTACGCTGCAGTCCTAAAAATTACAACAGAAATCATACATTTAAATAAATAAAAGATTTATATAGCAAATGTGAAAATAAATAATAAAAGAATTAAAATAAATAATTACCTTCCTCCTCTGCAGCAAGCAATTCTACTGCAGAACCAACAATTGATGCATCAATAGCCATTGACGATGATGCAGATTCCTTACGCTTTCCATGAGAAATAGTTCTCATTTCCATGTTCCTCGGAATACCTGGATGCCATCCCGGTTCAACATTCGGAAACAACAAAGGATATTGTAACGGGTTATAACATGCATAATAATAATTAATTTTATGACTTCGGCCGGGTTCAGTATAAACACGGATGTCACGTTCTGAACCAGCAGAACCCTCATCACCATCTTTCCATACACCCGCCACCTCATCAGCAGTTGGAACATTACAATTCCTTTGGTCAAGGGTTGGAGAAGTTCTAATTACAATCTTAGCATCATACAAATTACCCCAAGAAGATAGACGTTTAAAAAATTTAGTATATGGGTTCCCCGCTAATGCCTGAATCAACAGATCTATAATATCTCGTCGCAAATCCCTATTTTCCAAATCTGTTGATTCCAAAACATCCGTCGTATCCAAAAAGAACAACTGTAATAAGCCAGTCCTATTAGCCAATCCATCAATGGGGTTCATAAAATGTGACACTTTACCATGAACCTTAAGAGAATAGACCCCATCTTTGGCCCACCACGAATCCGGAGCAACTTTCATTCCAATAGAAGTGAAAGCAAAGTCGTGATTGTAAGATCTGCTTTTGCGTCTGAATTCTTTCGCAATTTCTGATGTAGGATCAGTAAAAAGAAACATCAATATTGGACTCAAAACTATAGGGGCCAAGGCAATCTGCCCGCTACCGTAACAAAAACCAGGAGGTTCCCGATAAAACCGATGAGCACCACAAAAATTACATGAATCTTGAGCAGGCAATTCCCAAGGACACAAAGGCACATTCTTCATCCTATCAAAGCGACCAACAATTCTTCGACCCACAGTAGGAGCAGGAACTTGTTCAACAACCGAACCTGAGCAAAATTTTAGTAAAAATTAACGCTAAATATTCCCAGCAAACAAAACATAGCTTATAAAATCAAATTATAAAAATGAATACCAGTTGAGCTTGAACAATGAGAAGAGGACACATGCAAGGCACATGGCAAGGTAGTGTCATCCTCAAGGCGCGAAGAAGACACTGATGCACCTTTATTTAACAAACAAGACGATGTAGTAGCTGGTTGAACGCAGGAAGAAAGAGAAACAGCCCCAACCGAATCACCCGTTCGTTGTAGATACCTTCTCGCTGCTCGTTGAGAACGCCGCTTACTCAATAATGCCTCCTTCCTCTCAGAACTCATACAAGCATAACGGTGACGATCCTTATAATTACGTGCTAGCCTAGTAGCATCTTCGTCAACTACGATACAAATTGCAACAAACCGAAAAACCATTACACAGAAAAAAAATATAACACAAATACAAAATGGAAAGAAATTAAACCTTATCAGCTAACTTACATGTCAAAGAATTTGCAGTAGACGAATGATACAATGGATCAGAAGAAGGTAAAATAAAATAGCCTCTAGTTATAGAGGGAAGTGACGAAGAAGGAATAGATGGAGAAGTTATATTTTGAGAGGGAAGAACCGAGGCGTCCTCCTCTTCCACACTCTGACATTCTCGTGTAGGCTGCATAGTTCCTCAACTACTCACCCCAGAATAATCAACACCCACTAAAAATAAAATCTTTATCTAGAAATACCAGGCACAACAGTAAAAAGAATAGAAAGCGAAATAAGAAAATCAGAAGAAAGTAAGTATTGAGTGATGAACATGCACTTAAAGAAAAAAAAAATCCTCTTCAAATACATGCTCGACAGTAAAAAATTTACTAATAAAAAAAACTAAAGCACAAGAAAACAGCCATTTTTTTCAAATAACTTTCACGAAGATAAACATAGTTAGCACATAAAAAGAAAAACAACATACTTCTCTACAAACCACTCTGACCTCTGTGTTCGTAATCTATGTACTCGTCTATTGACTTACAAAGCTTAAAGGATTTTTTGGATAGAGAAAGTAAGAAGACATTGAAATGAAGTAAATCAAAATATAGACAAAAGCAATAGGCGGTGAAAAAAGCATGAAGATATTTTACATGATAAGCAGCTGCTGTCAAACATGCAAATTTTTTATTTTAAATTAGGAATTATAAAGGAAAATCTATCTATTAGAATCCTCAAATATAAGCAGGTGCTGTCAAACATGCACAATTTTTTTTTTTTTTTAATTAGGAATTATGAAGAAAAATTTATATATTAGAAAACAAATATAATCAAGACAAATAACCGAAAAAAACCCAAGCGTACCTTATTTTTCTTTTTCCTTTTCATTTGGCCGCTAAATAGATGGTCTGTATATGCTTGTGGGTCATTTTCCAACTTTTCATTCTCGGAGCTGGCTGCTTGCTTTTCCCCTTTAATCCTTTCAATTAGGCATTTGGTTAATCCCTCAATTCCTCTTCATTCTCGTTCTCCACAACCAGCTCTTGCTTTCTCCTCTAATTCTTTGAATTGGCCAATCGATTAATTCCTCAATTCTCGGCGGCCACCTCCTGCTTTCACCCTTTAATTATTTCAATTTCATCGTGTTACTTCCAAATATAAAGGAAAATCTATCTATTAGAATTCTCAAATATAAGCAGGTGCTGTCAAACATGCAAAAATATTTTTTTTAATTAGGAATTATGAAGGGAAATCTATATATTATAATCAAGACAAATAACCGAGAAAAACCCAAGCCTACCCTATTATAATCAATTCAAACCCATTTTAGAAGAAAAAAAGGGACAAAATTACAAATAAAAGAAAATCGTTAAAAGGTAAAAAAAAAAAAAGGATTGATGAATCAAACATTGGGACTACTGAAATTGGAGTCGTGGAAAATGCAGAATCAAGGAAGAAAAAACACCATTAGAGAAGAAAGAGAGAGGAGAGAAGGAGAATATGGCTGGGAATACCCCATAGTCCAAAAAAAGCCAAAGAAAGAAAAATGAAAGAATAAAACTTGACTTTAAAAATCATAGGTAAACGGCGTCGTTTTGAAGACGCGTGATTAATAAAAAAAACTGTGGGGCCCAGTATTTGAAACGGACCACAGTTTTATAATTCAAAATTAAATCAAAATTAAAAAGCAGTAAGGCACATAGAAGGCAATTAATGGTCAAAACTACACCGTTTAAACATTAAAAGAGGCCAAAATAAAGGAAAAAGACGGTGTAGTTTTAACCATTAATTGCCTTCTATGTGCCTTACTGCTTTTTAATTTTGATTTAATTTTGAATTATAAAACTGTGGTCCGTTTCAAATACTGGGCCCCACAGTTTTTTTTATTAATCACGCGTCTTCAAAACGACGCCGTTTACCTATGATTTTTAAAGTCAAGTTTTATTCTTTCATTTTTCTTTCTTTGGCTTTTTTTGGACTATGGGGTATTCCCAGCCATATTCTCCTTCTCTCCTCTCTCTTTCTTCTCTAATGGTGTTTTTTCTTCCTTGATTCTGCATTTTCCACGACTCCAATTTCAGTAGTCCCAATGTTTGATTCATCAATCCTTTTTTTTTTTTTTACCTTTTAACGATTTTCTTTTATTTGTAATTTTGTCCCTTTTTTTCTTCTAAAATGGGTTTGAATTGATTATAATAGGGTAGGCTTGGGTTTTTAACTATTAATTGCCTTCTATGTGCCTTACTGCTTTTTAATTTTGAATTATAAAACTGTGGTTCGTTTCAAATACTGGGCCCCACAGTTTTTTTTTATTAATCACGCGTCTTCAAAACGACGCCGTTTACCTATGATTTTTAAAGTCAAGTTTTATTCTTTCATTTTTCTTTCTTTGGCTTTTTTTGGACTATGGTGTATTCCCAACCATATTCTCCTTCTCTCCTCTCTCTTTCTTCTCTAATGGTGTTTTTTCTTCCTTGATTCTGCATTTTCCACGACTCCAAATTCATCATATATTAGCCTTTTTCCAGTCTTTTCTAGAAGACATATCGTTTACTCTTTCGGCCGTTAGAGAGAAGAAATAAAGTAACATATTCAAATTATTCTAATTTAGGCCATAAGGCCCCCCGAAAGCTCACTTGAATTTGACAGTCCAGTACTGTGAGTAGTGCAATCAATGCGTTGGATTTTAATCGGATTAAGTAGACTCAAATACAACGTACCAAATTTATTTAAGATGGGATTCGGATCATGCTTGGATTTAAATTTTTTGAGACAATCGGATTTTGTCTTAATCAAATTGGATATCATATTTTTTAATCTAATAAAATTTTCACTTTCAAAATTCAAATCTGTAATTCTTTTTAAAAACAAAATTTTTATAATCTATTTAAACTTTATTTAAATAATTCATGTTTTAAGATGAAAATGTACGTATAAATAAAATTATAAATAAATCATTAACTAAAATCTCATTGAACTGATGATAAAATATTCTTAATATTACTTAATGTAATAAGGTATTATTTACATAAAAGACTATTATGGAATTTGAATCTTTAACATATTGGATCAAATAGATTCATATTAATTTTATATATTTTGAATTACAAATATTCATGATAAGGTCATCTCCAAACGAAGGGTAGAGGCATGCAACAACTCTCAATTAGTGCACTGAATACCCCAATTAGGAAATAACTCACCATGCAAGCGGTAGTCGCATATTGGGGTTGAAGTTATTCCAATTTACGATAGTATACGAGGAACGATCCCTAAATACTTGAGATGATAGGGTTTATCTGGTACGAGAACATCTATACTTAGATGTGAGTTTCGACCGACTGGAGATTACCAGAAAGTCTCTGTGGACTCATGTTGGGTATAGAGGAACACGTATGCAGGTCCATATCATCAATAAAGGATCCATGACCCGACTTTGATAGGTTGGGAATTTCTCCTGTGGATTTCTGTGAGAAATTAATTCTGGTAAAATCCTTGGCCAAGGTATCTGACGACTTTATGAAAGTAGCTCATAAAGATTAAGTCAAAGAGAATTATTTCGAGACCAGAATGCATAAGGTCAAGACGAAAGAAAAGGAAACCGATGAAAAGTCCATACCCTTAGGTCTCGACTAAGAGATTGATCGATGGAGAGATTATGTCGTATATGGAAATTGTAAATGGGTTAAAAGGTTCACTGAATTAATTCACCAGTGATTGGGCTACATGGGCTTGTGGCCAGACATCGACCGTGGAGTGTGGAAGAATTTCCAAATTGGCAGGGGTGCTAATTTTGAAATGATCAGTCGACAGAGTGTTCGACTGATTTAGAGTATTTAATACTCGAGTAATTAAATAAATATTTAATTATAACCCACGATCAATTATGTGGTGAACTTACGGGGGGGGGGGGGGGGGAGGGAGGGGGCATACACGATACATATGAAGCGAAAGCGAGGAAAAGAAGAACAACTGGGTCGACCGAATCGACTGGGTCAACTGGGTCGACCCAATTGGAGCGAACGTGATCTGATTGGAATTGGATCCAGACTGTAAATTAAATTGGAATTTAATTTGTGAGTTAATTAATTAAATTGGATTTAATTAATTATGAGAATATTTAATTAAATAGGCTTGGAGTCTGATTTAATTAAATGAGAGATAAACAAATTCATTGGGCTATTTAATTGGGAAATTAAATAAAGACTCGATTAATTAAAACAAGAATGGACCATGAATTAATTAGGGGACTTAGTCTTCCAATTAAAAGGGCCATGACCCATGTAGGAGAGTTAGAAGACTTAGAGTCCTAATCCTAGGAGGATTAGGTTAATGATATACCTATAAATAGGAGACTTGATGTCATATCTCAAACACACAACTTAAGAGCAAAAAGCCTAAGTCAAGAAAAATATTCTCTCTCTCCCTCTCCCAAAAAACGGCTGAACCCTGCTTCCATTTGGAAGAAATTTTTGTTTTCTATTTTAGCTCATAAGTCGTTCTCTAACCCTAGATCTTAATATATCATATGTTCTAGTCGATTAGGATACATTAATTTTCGTGATATTGTGGTGTAACAACTCGTAAAGACGCAACTCGTGGGGCGCTACTATAAAGCTTGGATCGACTTTACCGAGGGAGAAACACAACGACTTTGCTAGCTAGCAGGATTTGCAAGGAGACAGGTATAACTTAGATATAGTTATTTATGTCGTTTTAGTATCCTGACAAGATTCCGTAAGAGGCCCTAAAATTATTAAATCCCGCTGCCTGTAGGGCTGTTTATCTTACCGAATCCCAACAGTGGTATCAGAGCCAACTCTGGTTTTGTATATATATGAATTTGCAAATTCTGTGTTTTAAATCATATGTTTGATTTATGTATGGCTAGTTCTTTGACTATGTATGTTTTAGAACATAGAATTGTTTAACTTAGAGTTAAAGTAAAGAAAATTTTGATTAGAAATTTTATCACGTTAATGTTTATTTTGGATTAGGATTTAATTAACTAGATCTGGTTTTAATTGAATCAATAAGTAATCGAAACACAAAAAAAAAATTATTGGATCCAACCGCGGTGGCACGCGGCGATGCGTGGCAGCGCACCGCGGCTGGGCGGCCACCGCAAGCTGCTGGTCGAGCGTGCGGCACACGGCAGCAGCCTACGGGCTGCCTGCCGCGTGCTGTCACGCGCAGCCATGTGCTGCCGTACGCTGCCACGCGCAGCACCGGCTGCCACGGACAGCCCACGCGTGGACTTCCTGGCCGCGCGTGTGTTGTCCACGTGGCAGTTCCTTATTGGCCGTGATATGGTTGATTTTTGGTTGGACTCTAATTCTGCCTATTTTGAAAAATTTGAAAATCTTGGAGATGTGTGAAATTAGGAAACTTTGAGTATTGGATAAGGTAGAAATCTTGGTAGATTTGGGAACTACCTTAATTAACTAATCTAGTCAAAATAGGATTATCTTGAGAATCTTGGAGATTTGAAAATTGGGAAATTTAGAGTTTTGGATAAGATAGAAATCTTAGAGATTTGTAACTATCTTAATCAACCAACTTAATCAAGATAAGAATTGTAGATTACTTAGAACTCAAGTAAGAGTTAGTTAATCTTAGAGATTAATTGTTAATTCAAAATTAATTAACTTGGATAATTTTTGTGAATTAAAATTAAAAAGGAGCCGATAAATTTACATTTATGCCCTTATGTGAATTTATGCATGTTCTTGAGTGAATGTGGATTGGTCGATTTTGCCCCTAAGCCCTGTAGTTTCGGTTTATTTATTTTTATGGGTTGTAATTAAATGGGCCTGATTGGTGCCCTTGCTTGCGCAGTTAAATGTAATAGAATAGGGCCATTTTTGTAAGTTAGACTTAGTTTAGGCTTGGAGCCGAGAAGACCTCGTGAAGACTTGGAGATCCACATGGAGGCCCATAACCTTGGAGGACATGGAGGCCCAATTCAATACATGTTGGCCCAATCAAGGAGGATATTACAAGAAGGCTCATGCATGTATGAGTTTCAAAATTGTAATAGTTAAGACATTTAATTTCCACCCTAGACTGACCAATTGATCCATCGCATTGCTCGTGATGGATCGCATAGGATGGGCAATCGATCAATCATATCCTGCTAGGTGATGTATGTTTACTATTATTCTTTAATGTATGTCTTGCATGCTTAGAATAGATCACGTAAACAAGATAAATCATAATCTGATGAGACCTCGCACAAGAATACTTAAAACCTCCAATTGAACTTTAATACTTAATTATAATATTAAATCGAATAATGAGCGCATATGAATAGTGTCTATGGTCCGAGCCTATCCAATTACTAGGTCTTAGGCATATGTACGAATATATCTCGATGTCTCACGAGTCGTGGGTCGAGCTATAGGAAGATGATATGTCTATTGCCTCGATGCACTAGTTTAGTGCCAAGGGAGGGGATAGCAAGGTTCTAGGCGCTGTCTCACGAGTCGTGGGCGTCTAGAATTGAACTATTTCTCTCCACGAGTATTGGACATGATTTAACATTAATAAGTATGGATGTCTCATGAGTCGTGGGTCCATAACGAAAAACGAGGCTAAATGAACTCAAGGGTTAGCTGCGATGGTTAACCGACGACGATGTCGACCACCAAGTGAATCAAATAGTATGGCTAACGAGTTGTGGGTACTAGGAGATTGCATTTGGGCCTTGAGCCCGCTAGGATATTTTAATATTCCCGAAACTTATGTGGGGGCATAAGATTTTGATTAAAATAGTGGGAGTAATTTACAAATAAAACCCATGTTTGTAAATTGTGCATTTTAAATTAATTCTTCGCGTATTTATTTCTTTTATCGTCTTTTTGTAGATATAATGTCTAAGAATCCGATTTCCATCATACTTGAACAAAACAAATTGACTGGACCCAACTTCCATGACTGGGTCAGGAACCTTAAGATCATTCTCGCTTCTGAAAAATGAGGCTTTGTCCTTGATGGGCCCCCTCTTGATATTGCTCAGGATGCTGATGATACTGAGAAGGAAGCCGTTGATCTATGGCTCGACGATGACTTGCAGTCTCATGTTGGCATCCATGTCGAATGAGCTTCAAAAGCAGCACGAGCATATGAAGTCTACTTTTGAGATCTACACGCACCTGAATGGTCTATTTAGGGTGCAAAGTAGATACGAGCTGTATGAAACCGCCAAGACTCTGCAACAAACGAGGATGACAGAGGGTATTGATGTTCGTTCTCACTGCATCAAGATGATTGGGCTTATTGAAAAGCTTGGTCAACTTGATGTAAAATTGGACAAGACCTACTGCCAAAATAATCCTCCAATCATTGCCGAGATCATTCGAGCAATATGTAGTGAACTACAACATGCACAAGATGGATGTTGAACTTCACGAGTTGACTATTATGCTCGCCACTGCAGAGGCTTCCATGAAAAGAGAGAAGCCAATGATGGTTGCAACTTCCACCCAATCTAAGTCCAAAAGGACGAAGAAAGGGAAAGGGAAGGGAAATGCTCCTTCGAGCAAAGACAAAGGACCATCTGGGCCCGTAGGGAAGGGAAAGAAGCGTAAAGCTTCTGCTGGTGAACAAAAATATTTCTACTACAAGAAATCTGGACACTGGAAGAGGAACTGCAAAGAGTCCTTGGAGAGCTCAAAAGGTATATTCCTTGTTGAAGTTAATTTGTCAATTAACTGTGCATCTTGGGTGTTAGACACTGCTTGTGGTTCTCATCTTTGTAATGATTTACAGGTCATGGGAGCAACAAGGCCACTTAGGCCAGGGGTTGGATCCTGAGATTTGGCAATGGAGCTAGAGCTGCTGTCGAGGCCATAGGCGAAGTGGAGTCAGATTTAGGTGGTAAAAAATTAGTCCTTAGGAATGTTCTTTATGTACCTGGTTTGGTGAAAAACATTATTTCTATTCCTGTTTTGGATAATGAAAACTTAATTTTGCAATTAATAAAGGTTCCTTTTTGTTATTCACGAATGATAATTTATTTTTTACTGGTACATTAAAAGATGGACTATATACCATAGAACCACTTAAGTTAGTTATGCACGTACAACAAAACAAAAGAAAACAAGATAATGAAATATCTGCCGAATTATGGCACGCTCGACTTGGACATATATCCAAGTCAAGGATTCAAAAGTTAGCATCATCTGGCACGCTTGAAATCAATCGAATTGATGAAATGCCAACATGTGAACCATGTCTAAAGGGTAAAATGGCTAAGCTGCCATTTAAGGGAAACCCTGAGCGAGCCAAACAAACATTGGACTTAATACATACTGACGTATATGGACCACTAAGAAAAAGTGCCCGAGGTGGTTATGATTACTTCATCACATTCACTGACGACTATAGTCGGTATGGATATGTGTTCTTGTTGAAACACAAGTTTGAAGCCTTTGAGCGATTCAAAGAGTTCAAGATGGAAGTAGAGAATCAACTTGGTCATACGATAAAGGCTCTTCGTTCTGACCGAGGTGGAGAATTTCTTAGTAACGAATTTCTGAATTATCTTGTTGAGCATGGAATACTATCGCAGTGGACTCCTCCTGCTACACCCCAATTAAATGGAGTAGCCGAGAGAAGGAATCGAACCTTGATGGACATGGTTTGATCCATGATGAGTGCCACTAACCTTCCTCTTCCATTTTGGGAACATGCCCTCCTCACGGCAACGAAGATACTGAACATGGTACCTTCTAAATCTGTAGAAAAGACACCATACGAATTATGGTTTGGCAAGGCACCCTCATACGCATTCATGCGCATATGGGGATCTCCCGCTTACGTTAAAAAGCTAGTGGGAGATAAATTGGAAACTAAATCCACTTTGTGCAAATTCGTGGGGTATCCAGAAAACTTGATAGGATACGAGTTCTATGATCCTACGAGACAAACTACGTTTGTCTCAAGGAACGCGCACTTCTTGGAGAAGGATTTCTTGTTGGACAAGAAGGAACATAACGTAGAATTGGATGAGGTCACTGAAGCTGAAAAGGTCGAAGAGGTCGATCAAGCCGACCCATCACCACAGGCAATGGGAAAACAAGAGCATGAAAGTGCACCAGATATATATATATATATATATATATATATATATATATATATATATATATATATATCAAACGGATTAAAATTATTTAATTCGTTTCACGTATTACGACTCTTCATACTCGGACTAATCCTTCAAATCTCTAATTAGATAAAAAGAATTGAAGTGAAGTGAAGAACTATTGCTTGATCTAACACTTAAGTTTAACAATGGAGAGAGAAAAAAAAAATCAACTTAGGGTTCTTCAGCTCACCTTACGCTATGGAGGGAAAATGAAAATGGAAGTTGGACAAATGATAATATTACAATCTGGAAGCTTTAGACACTTGCATTTTTATTTTATTTTTGTAATTTTTCAGAACTCCATGGGCGTTTATATATTAATTTAGTGAATTTGAGTCCAATTATATAATTAATGGGTTGGACCAGTAATTGAAATCGGGTAAATTAAGTAGGATGGTCCACCTTTTGCCCGATAACTATGGGTTGTCCAAGTATTTGTCGAGCCAAACAAACTTAATATTGGGCCTGATTAAGCGGCCCAATTACACCAATTTGGGACTTATCAAGCCATTCGAACATAGCCTTAATAAACATCATATTAAAACATTTTCTTTTTTTTTTTTTTTTTTTTTTTTTTTTTTTGATAACCCAGGTGTACTTCAGAAGTGTATTTTTTTTTTTAAATTGGGATTCTTTTCATATTCAACGTCTTTCAAATAATTCAATTGCTGTAAAACATCTTTTCCAGGCAATTCTTTAGGGGCTGATTCATAGTTCCATCCAAATAATCTGTCATTTCCCACCACTTATGAGCAAGTGGAAGATATTTACGTTGTCTCACATAACAATTCTTGCTTCTTAATCGTTTTGAAAATGTATTTCTATTACACACGGGGCATGCTAAATATCCCTTCGTTCTCCAACCTAATAAAATTGCATATGCTGCAAAATCTTTAATTGATGGCACTAAAAAATTTCCCACGACAAGCATGATAAGTTGAGACTCTTTAAACCACAATTCTTCAACTCATCAATTAGTAGTTGCAACATTATTTTAATATCAGCGGAAATTGGTAAATAATTCCTTGAGTGAAATGCTCCACCAATATGTGTGAACTTATTTAGCATCTTATTTTTTTTAAAGTAATCTTGATATGTATGAATTAATAGAGAGAACATTATTTTTTTTTAAGGGGAAGAAGTGACCTTTACAATTGCTCACAATTGCATTGCTTCTAGAGATTTTGTGAAGATAGGTCAAACAAAATGGCAAATCCAAGGGAGAAAAAGGTTTGTGTTGTGTTGTGATATTTTGTTCAGTTGTCTGTGATGATATTATAAAGGCAAGAAAAATTATAGTTAGCAACTGCAATTCATTTACAAGATTGTAGTTGTTAACCGGGTTTTATAAATTGCATTTAGCAACTGCAATTTATCATATCGTCTAGTTAATTTAATTACTAATTATTAAGCAAAACTTGCAGTTAGTAAGTGCAATTTTAGTTAAATTTGAATTTCTATTAACTAAATATCGCAGGTACTAGTGTTTTTCCAATTGAATCGCATATCGCAATTTTAAGCAAAAGACACATTTAAAAAATAGTTTGGAGCTAAATATATTTTGAGAAATACTATGGCCCTAAAGGCCAATTTGGAAAAAAATTCCTCTGTCTCTCTTAATATAGGTGAAAAATAGGATTTTTTGCAAGATAACTCCCTGTGATATGTCTAATGGGCAATTTACCATCCTGTGATAAAAAAAGACAATTTAACTCCCCGTGAAATAAAATAATGAACAATTTAACTCCCTGTGATATGAATTAATAAGCAATTTAGAGGGAGACAATGTGCTTCTTTTATAAAAACACAAGGAGTTATTTTGCCATTTTTCTTAACACAGGGAGTTAAATTGCCTATTTAAGATATCACAGGAAAGTATTTTGCCCTTTTATTTATCACAGAAAATTAAATAAAATTAAATTATCTATTTTGAATAACACAGGGAGTTAATCTACTATTCACTCTAAAAATTAACATCCCCTTAATTGGAGCAAATCACTCCAATCATCCAACCTCTCGGATAATTTCATCGTGCTTTCAATTAAATTAATTTGATTTGAGAAGGAAGTTTAATTTCAATTGTTAACATTCGTCAATGGGCTTCTTTGGAGTTTGGAGTAGGCAACAGTTTGAAATAGACTGTTTTTAAAAGTTCCATATATCAAAAGATAATAAAAATATTGAGGCAGAATGATTATATTTCTTTTTATAGAATTACGCATGGAAAATGATGGTCCTAGCTTAGTTCTAAAGAAAACTCCTCGAGATTTAAGAATACTCAGTACAATATATAATAATGGGACTATTTCTTCATCTTCGCCAAGATCACGTTACTTCATTTATCCGCAAAATACATCACGCTTCGAGAAAATATATGAAAGTAAAATGGAAAGAAAAACTAAATTACATTGTTTCTGTTCCATCTTTTTTTTTTAATTGTTCTATACTGTCAATTGAATTGAAAAAAGAAAAGCTTGGAGTTTTCCGTAATCTAGAGTTAATGACTTTCACATAATATTTATAATATTTGATTTATCTCGATGTAATTTAAAAAAGTGATTTATATCTCCTATATTCTTATAAAAGACTCATGTATACTACCTCCTGACATTTCTAAACCCTAAAAAAATTATAATTTGTTAAAAGAACCCTCCTTTATGTAGTACACACTTAAAAATCAATTTAAATACCCCCGTGTTATTTTATATGAATTGGTTTACGCTTTATGTCATTGTATGGGATAATTACTCATATTATCACTGATGTATTGAATTTATACACTTGCCGCTTTCTGCGTGAAATTCATCAAGAGAATTTAATTCCAAAAATACTCATCAAAATGAGTTAAATTGGTGAAAAAATGGTTCATATATATATGAGCCAATGTTTTAAAAACCGGATCGGACATCGAACCGGTAGCCTCACTGGTTACTGGTTAGATCGGTTTAACCGTTTTAACCACTGGTTCAACCGGTGTGACATCATTACAATATAATATTTTAATTTTAATTTTAATATATGTAACCAACTATTTAAAAAAATATATTATTCATTTTTTCAAGTTTATTTTCATAAACTAAATGTTTATCTCATTATCAATTATTTTTCCTACAAAATTTGAGTTAAGAATAAATGATAGCAACAAAATTACAAGTATGATAACATGATATCAACGCAATAATTCAAATTATAATAAACACCATATCAAAAACAATAATTTTATTACTAATCACCTATGAAAAAGAGAAATTGTTGATGAATTTTGTCATTGAATTATATAAAAAAAATAAAATTACATGAAGTTTGTGAAAAAAATGACTTTTCTAATGAATTAATTTGATACTCAAATATATTTATATAACTTATTATATATAAGATTTTTTTGTTTATTGTTGATTTTGTTTATTTCAAAGTGAAAAATAGAAGAAAAGATGTGATAGTATTGTTGAAGTTTAAAGGTCGCGGAAGAGAAATAAAAATCCATAGGGTAAACTTTTTATTTTTATAAGTTAACCAGTGGTTCAATTGGTTCACTGGTTCATTGGTTTTACCGGTTTTTAACCGGTTTTTGCCGGTTCAAACTGGTCAGGAACAAAGCTGGTTTTGGAGGGTTAACCGGACCGAATTGATAACTGGTTACCGGTTAAACCGGTCGAACCGGCCGGTCCGGTCTGGTTTTTAAAACACTGATATGAGCAATTCTTCCGATTATATATGTGACATTTTATCCCTTTGTATTATTATAAGTGGACTTTGTATTATTATAAGTGGAGAATGGTAATTTTATTAGTTTGCGCAACACTGTTCGTCCCCCCTATATTCGATTTTGGATGAGTGAATTACACTATCAAACGGAATAAGGTAAATTGACTCTTTAAGACTTCCAGAGGAAAATAAATGGACATTAATCCGCATAATATATAATCTAAATCGAAACAATAGAATTAAATTTCATGGCATTCTAATTTGTACTGTCGAAGAAGTCTTATATATTTCCTCATTTTATTAATACTTAAGTAAATTACATTTGGATCGATTATTTGAATATCGATATAATCATATGACTCGATTTTACTATTATTTAGAGGACTTCTAAAATGATAAGTACATTGTAGTAATTTATTATCAAACAGAAGTAGTATAATATCCTTGAATGTTGGATTACTTTCTCTGAATTTACGCGTCCATGCATTGATCAATTTGGATAACCCGGCACCATTTATGAGCCTTAAAATTCTAAAGATTTTTTAAATTTGATCTGATTTTCACATTAATAGAGCCAAAAATTTAATCAAATTGAATTTCTTCTCTTTTATTATCTCGTAAATTTTTTTTTTTAATTTTTAGTTAAATTTATTTTTGTCAATTATTTTAATAATTTAGTTACCCTTATGCAATAAACATCCTATTTTGTTATATGTTCACCATTCTAATTATGAAACAACTAATTAAATATTTACAATGCATTTTCTTTTTTTCAATTATGTTAATAATTTATTACCCTTATGCAATAAACATCCTATTTTGTAATATGTTAACCATTCTAATTATGAAACAACTAATTTAATATTCACAATGCAATTCCAATTATACATTTCCTTTTAGGTTTTAGGAAACTACACGGAAACTTTTATTAATAAGTCAAGTCATCAAATACAAAGTCAGCAATAAAATGATGAAGTTTGGTGGGAGGGGGTGTAGATCCTCTGTACCACTTTTGGTGTACTACTAAAGTGTATCACCATTAATTAATTGACACTTGCACATATGACAATTATAATAATTCTCACATATGCATGTGTCAATCACTTAGTGGTGATACACTTAAGTGGTACACCAAAAGTGGTACAGAGGATCTTGAGCCGTAGGAGGGGGCAATAGTAAAAACTACCTTAGGTAAAGCCAGTGTTTTCAAAAGCGGACCGGTCAGAGAACCGGAAGCTCTACTGGTTACTGGTTCGATCGGTTAGATCGGTTCGACCACTGATTCGATCGGAATAACCGGTGTGACGTAATTATTATTTAATAATTATATATATATATACTAAATAAAATACAATTATAATTTAAAAATGTCATTCTTTGTCAATATAAATTCAAATTGTTTCATGCAAATAATTAAAGTATCTCAAAAATCAAGAACAATTACAAAACCATAAATTTCAAATATCCTTCAAGGATTCATACATCCAAAACATGACAACATGGTTAAAAACAACAACTCAATGTTCAAAACATAGAATAAAGTATCACATAAATAAATAACAATGACTGGTGGCACCTCATAGCTAGCGGATAATTCTTGCATAGACCTGGTCTATGAGCTTTTCATAGACCTTGTGGTTGTAAATGAACCACATCATACATTTTGAGAGTATGACATCATCAAAATGTATGATGTGGTTCATTTACAACCACAAGGTCTATGAAAAGCTCATAGACCAGGTCTATACAAGAATTTTCCATAGCTAGCAATGCTTCCACGCAATGTCAATCTTTCGTCTAGGATTTAGAGCGGAACTAC
Organism: Penstemon barbatus; assembly: GCA_003313485.2. NCBI lineage: Eukaryota > Viridiplantae > Streptophyta > Magnoliopsida > Lamiales > Plantaginaceae > Penstemon > Penstemon barbatus. The sequence goes on along the minus strand of CM064877.1, from coordinate 22,101,511 downwards.
CTCCACTTTGTTCCATCTCCGAATGTGTAGATGGTGTAGATGAAGCATTGTCCATATTCTACTACAATTTCAAAGAAACTTCATAAAAGAACTAAAAGAATCAAAAGATATTTAGCATAGATTAATGTTGCAAAGATTATGTGATATTTAATCTTTTATCAGCATTAACTCTTGTTTCGCAGCATTGATAATATAATCTCCATGCTCCAACACAAGTTTAGGTAGTAAATTTTGACTCATTTTACTAATTTGCCACTAATCCATACTTCAGACTTTGCTACCAAACAATTCTAAAATTTTTATTCATAGTAATATGGTATATAAGTAGACTGCATTACCGCAAGATATTTCTTGTAACTGATTAGAGCAAAGCAAATTTATGAATGCAGCTTGCAGCATTAGACTTTATCGCTTGTGCAAATTTATGAATGGGAGCCGAGATATACCTGGTGATTTCTTTTCCACAATCACACCGAAAACTACAGACAACAGTATGTACGAGTGCTGAGAAAGGAAGCTTCCATCTTATGTTTCAAGCTTCATAAAATGTACTTTTAAAGCTCACAGAAAATGAAATCAAAGTTGAAAATAGTATTCTCCAATTTCATAACCAGGAATGAGTATACAAATTACTTCTGCACCAATTGTTACATTGGGTTTGTTTAATCCATATAAACTCAAAGCACCGTTCCTTGAAATTAACTTTCTTTTTAATCCACTAACAATCTAATCAAGGTTTCATTCAGTGAAAATTGAAGCATCTAAATTTCGTAAAATGGAAATCTGAATGTTACATTGTCTCAACGAAGTTAAGTTAGAGATATGCATAATGTTTTTTCCAAATCAAGACAAAGAAACAATTACTATTCAATTCCTTTTTCTAGATTTAGAGACCAATTTAATTTATGTCCAATACTATTCAATGCATAAACAATATCTAAAATAATACTTTACAAAATAAACTTACCTCCAAAGCAGGGTTTAAGGTTCAAACAATAAAGATGAAGCAAGAAGAAGAAGATGACGCAAGAAGAAGATGAAGCGGCTGCTCTTGTTTGCCTGTTTGGAATGAAATTTAAAAAAAGCGTGCCCTAGATTTTCAGATTTTCCTTTTTTTTTTCTTTTTTTTTAAAGTTTTTTCAGTGAACCGCTGGTTCATTAAAATCGACGGTTCACTGGTTTTACCGGTTTTGATCGGTTCAGACCGGTTAATTTAAGAGATGGTTTTTAGGGGTAAACCGGACCGGACTGAAGACCGGTTAGTGTTTAACCCGGGCGAACCGGTTGGCCCGGTCTGGTTTTAAGAACACTAGTAAAGCATGAGCAACAAAGTTATTCTCTCTATACGTATGCGAACATTGAAAATAATGAAACCTACAAGATAAACGAGACACATTTAGAAAATCAGATCCAAGGTAGCTTAAGGAAAGATTATGAATTGCAAATACTCTCACATAACCGTCTTGCAATCGCCTTCTAAAATAATATATCTCCAGTCGTGCAAAAAGCCTAAATCAACACATCTTGTTGCCGCCATGGCTTCCGCAGCTTCAGATGCATGGTAGGGGAAGTTCTAGTATCTGAGACGTCCACAACAAACAAGTGCCAGAGGAATCCCTGGCCATTATACCAACGCATACCACCTCTATCCAATGCCGCATCTACATTGATTTTAATACAATTGATTCGAGGGGCCGGGCAGCCATTGAGGTCGATTTCTAAGGGGAGGCATATATGAAATTCATGAGAATGAACATATTAGTTTCGCATAGAATTCATTAGCATGAGTCCAAGTGTTTGAAGGCAACCACTCATTTATGTCCCATATCAACAATTTTTGAGAATACCAAATAAACCAACATATTGTAGCAAACAACCCAAGCATCTTTCTATCACATTTACAACGAACACTATCACATTACATTGTCCACAGTACAATCATAAACTGAAAGAAGGAGACTTGAAAGTGCCCATACATGACGCGAGAACGAACATTGGCAAAGACAATAAATTGTCGATTCTAATACTCCCGGACAATGCAGGCAATCAACAATTTCAGTGATCTTTCGAGACTCTAATGATGAATCGACAACGAATTGGAGCAAAACATACCATATAAACATACGAACTTTTGGAAGTGCATCTATTTTCCAAATCCATCCCCAGTCTTTGTTGGAGATCGAGCTAGGATTCCCGTTAATTCTTTCATCAATCGCGAATTCTTTCATCTTACAAGCCAGATAAAACCGAGAATTTTCCACTTCTTTCGTAATGCCAAATATGAATGTCTGGATTAATAGGATTCCCGAGGGGGATAGCTAGAAATAGTTATATCCGCCTCATTTTCCTAAATATATTTCGAGTAAGATCAACTTTCCAAACTCCGGAGTCAGGGTCAATAAGATCACGCACTTTTGCATCAAACGGTAAAATTCTAACCGGAAACACCAGTAAATTTTATTTTTTAACTTAAGGAGTACAACTAGGGGTGGCCATTAGGTTCAGATAACACAAACCCAATCCTTCCCGCTTTTTCTAAAATTCCAACGGGATATTTCAGATTTGGGTAACCGAATTAGAAAAACCTATATTTTATTAGGTAAAAACCGGACATGTTTGGGATTAAACTTTGAAGTCCAGAATACCCGTCCCCGTCATTCACTTTTTTATATACTTATATTTAGTAGTATTAATTTGTTATAAGAACAATTTAGTTACTTTATTTAATCAAGCATCGCTAATAAAGACAAATCTAAATCATTATTAAAAGCCCAATATAATATTCCAACTATGAACTGTTATCTATCTTTGCTTGAATAAGCGATTCAGCAGCCATAGAAAAGTTGGTTGGCTTCATATATGAGATTAATGAAAAGGTTGTAATGTGGATGAGTTGAGCTTTTGGTATAGCCAAAACTATGGTTCAAAAATTCGTCATATTGTATACACTGTATAAGTAATATAATTATTTGCCCATTTTGATTTTTTTTTTTTTGCTCTTTATTTTAAAAAAAATAAATTTTCAACCCACAACCCTGTCTTGTTTATCCCCCAATAATTCAGATACCTAAATTATTAGGGGTAGGATTTAAAATTGAAAGTCTCAATCCCAAAATTTACTATAATCATGTATCTTGTCCCAAACCCGTTCCCACAACTAATCACAACTAAAATATTCCTTAACCTTCCTCATATTTTTTTAAAGTAATTTCACAAATAAAATAGAACATGTGAATCCGTATGGCCTGACTTTATCACTTTCGTCCCCTTGAAATTTTTCCTAGCAGATGCGTCCCTATGTAGTATATCACATTTTTTCATCTATAATTGTAGTGTAACAAATTCGTCCCTCTTATCAATGCAGTGTAACACATTCGTGCATTAATTTTTCATCCATTTCAAGATGTATTTTGGATTTAAGAAAAACGAATGTGTTATACTATATTGAGTACGTAGAGGAACAAATCTGCTATGAAAAATTTAAGAGGGACTAATGTGAGACACACTACATTGATAAGAAGAATGCATCTACCACAAAAAATTTAAGAGGGATAAACAATGATAAAGTTAAACCATAATGGGACCAATAATGCTATTCACTCAAAAGAAAAATCAATTTTTAATAATGTTCTTTGGTTGAGTTTTTTTGTCATGAAAATAATAGTATGTATAAGTTTAAAAAATGAGTATCTTAATTCTAAAGGTTATGTAAATAAAAAAAAATGTTGAAATAAATTAATTAGGTGAAATATAGTATCCCCCTAAAGTATAGGGGGTGGTATCAACTACCCCCTAAAGTATCAATTGTAACACTTACCCCATCTGTTCTAGTTTTGTACTTTTTATTCCAAAAATACCCCCGCCCCTTACATAAATAACCAATTTATTTATTAAAATAAAATTATATTAATTATGAATCCATTCATTCATGAAACATCATTATGTTTTAATTTCTTCATTTTTATTGTTTTCTTCGATTTTATGGTCTCAAATTTTTCTTTATTTTCATCTCATTTTTTTTATGTTTTAATTTGTTTTCTTTATTTTATGCTTCAAATTTTTTATATCTATCTCAATTTTTTTCTTTATATTTTTTTTGAGTTTTTATTTGGTGATTATTATCTCATTATATTCGGTACACTTTATTATTCAAAATATTGATTAATTCTCTTTCAAATTATTTCTCACAAAATCTTATGTTTTAATTTCTTCATTTTTTTATTAAAAAATAAAATCTTTATTAATTACGAATTTATCCACCCATACACCAAACAATAATATTTTACAATTTCTTCATTTCTTTTGTTTTCTTTGGTTATAAAAAAAATGAGATAAAAATTAAAAAAAAAATCGAGAAAAAAGGAAGGTAACAGAAGAAATGAAGAAAATAAAACATAATGTTGTTTAGTGGATGAATGCTATACAATTTTATTTTAATAAAGTAATAAAAATAATTATTTATGAAAGGGATGAGGATATTTTGAAATGAATACTACAAAACTATAACAGAGGGGGTAAGTGTTACAATTGATACTTTAAGGGTAACTGATACCACCCTCATACTTTAAGGGGTTCACCCAATTAATTAACGTGATCATGTTTTTGTTATGTTACATTAGTGTAAAATATAACAAGTAGAGCTTATTTAGGATAGTTTTTTCATAGAAGTTAGATTATTCTTGAAAAATGAGAAGATGAATTTTAAAGTAAAAAATATTATTTGTTTGACTTTTAAAAGAGCACCAAAATTTTAAAGCTTCATGTCTGCATATTTGTATATTCTGCATCAGAGTTCATCCAGTCCATTACATTCTTGCTCACTTATTCACAAATCAAATACATCTGCTCAACAACAAAACTTTCCACATACACTACCTTTACTCTCAGGACCTAATCTTATTTAGGCCAAAAGCAAGCCACACAAGGTAAAGATAAATAAAGTAGCATGTACGGAAGACAAATTTGCTCACATATACAACAAGAGGATAAGCTAAGCAGATCATACTTCTAAGACATGCAAAGAACAACTAAACCTACGTACACAAATACCAAACACAAAAGGAATTTCAACCTGCAGCAGTAGTACACAAGATACAACGCTTCCGAGCATCATAATCATCATCATTACCATCACCACCACTACCATCATCATCATTGTCATCATCAGCATTATTATATTCATAAAAGGGTAAGTCCGTGCGGGTAGAAGCTGGTGGCTTCTTTTTGCTACTAATTGAAGTGATGGAATCATTCAAACATGTCTCGTGGTATGCATGACAACAAAAGAAAACATATATCGACACATCCCGTATGGAAAACGGATCAAAACACATACAACACCTAGTGCCACCCCTGATTTTGGACTTAACCTCCATGCTTTTAATGCTCAGAGATCTTTCAGTCAATTGAGAATTCCTGTTTCTATCCCTTTTGGCACGTGCTTCATCTTCTTCATTGCTTAAACATATAGCACGCGTTGCTTCCTTGTAGTACTTAATTAACAAATTTACACAATCCGCCTGCATTACAAAATCATGATTTTAATTTGTATTACTTCAGTTGGCATGTAAAGAATACTAGTGAGTATTACTTTGAGGATATCATTGCATCCATGTCTGAGAGAAGTTTCCGTTCTATAGTCCGTGATGATTTTGACTAGACGGTCCCGCAGCCTGAAATGAAATGCATGCAATTTAGCTTATTAGAAAAATATAGCTTTTATTGACATCAATCAATGTTCAACATGAGTATTTGTTGAGTGAGCTTGCATTTCAGATTAAGGAGTTGGAAACACATTTAAATAATAAACCACTTCTCATGTGACGACATCAAGTTATTAGAGTTTAGAATCTTTACCAGATCGCATTTTTGTCTGGCATGATGCGAGAGGCTGAGAGTTGGTGGAGTCAAATCATGGCTTTATGTGAGTTTTTTGAGAGAAAAAAAAATCCATTTATAGAAAGTGAGTGTTATTTTGGAACATCCCAAAAAGGAAATAGTATTGAAAAATTAGGGCCAGAGGGAGTAATGCCGTTTAAATTAACCATTCTCATCTAATTGGCGCCGTTTGAGCTAAGGATCCCACTTTTTGCCAAAACATATTGCTACCCAATCAATGTATTTTGAAGGAAAGTTTCCAATTTTTAGAATTATACAAGCCAAAAAATAATCTCCAATTCTAAATGCAGCATACGCGAAAAAGGAGGACTTCTATAGTCTTGCTCCCATGCTTAAAATGTCTGATACAATAGTAGAGAAGAAAAATGTGGAAAAGAGCCAAGGAAAGGGAACAAAAAGCATGAGTTTTACTTTACTTTAAAACAGCGGTAGAAAACTGGCTTTATGTTGGGTGAGTTCAGGGATAAAAGATTAGACAAAGAAAGTTATCAACAGAATGGTTTGAACAGCATTCAAAACTAGGAAAAGAATCAGTGAATTGTCACGTTCGATTTGCCTAAACTATCAAATAATGCCACAACTCAAGGGAAACAAGATTGTGACCATGCTACAATACCAAACAGGAAATAAAGCCAAACTTTACTATTTCTGCATAGAACTTCTGATCCAGAAAATTTATTCACAAGTAAAAAAAAGATGCTCGGTGAAGCCAACGCTTATGGAACATGCAGATGGACCACCGGAATCACACTAAAAGAGAGGAGACCTACTTACCGAGGTATCTCTAATCCATTGGGCACCATATTTACAATATAGAGAGGATCAAGATTGCCAACAGTATGCTCCAACAATACCCCTACCTGTTATTGTGTAAATTATAAGATAAAAGAGAAGGAATATTTCTCATGTAGTAATGCAGTCCAAGTGCATTTTATCAGCATGCTGTACAACTTACCATCTCAGGTTTGTTAAGACATTGTTTAATAAGCTCTTCCCAGAGCTCATCGTCATGCTGCATACTCACAAATTCTATGGCCTGCACAGTCATGATACATATCAGATCAAATCACAGTTTCAACACTAAGAAGTAGATAACTTGAGTATCAAGATTGTCACCTCTTCTATGTCCCCCAATTTATTAATAATAACTGCTAAAGCTTGCTTCGAGTTTCCCATTCTTCCAAGGATAAAGACTTGCTCTTTTAATAGATCTCTTGCAATACAAATCTCATAGGCCTGAGATCAATTCTAATGACTGGTCAAAGACCCAAAGATGACACAGCGATAAAGGGAAATCACCCACTTAGAGAATAAAGTCATAAACCTTTTCCAGGGTGTAATGCTGACTATTCCGAAGAAAGGGAAGCAACATTTTCCGATCATACTCGGCATAGAGCTCAACCTGTTTACAGTCACCCGAACAAATAAAAAATGGTCAAGAAAAAATCCTTTTCAAGAGTAGTATTAAATGTCTTCAGCTGAAACTCAAAATAAAGCAGGTCAGAAATGCATGCTACACAGAACTACATCAAGGACCTAGATCCTCTTCCAGTTTCTCAATACCAAGTACGATATGGCTCTTTTTTCTTGCAAAAGAGGCAATCCCTATTTATATCTGTGGCAACTTGGGAACAAACTATCCAGTCTGTGATTGTTCTGGGTAAAACGAAAATCACAAACATACCCTCAAGTTCACAGGGCTGTAAATAGAGCAATGAAAGGATAAGTAGGAACTCCTACATGATGTTGTTTCTCTTCACAAATTGATCTTCAAATTCATTCGTTCTAGATGTTCATAGTCAACAAATTTGCTAATTCAAAGACAAACCTCTGACTTTGAAGGAATGAAATTTAATGGAGTATATTTAAGAAGTGTCACAAGAACAATGTATGAGTAGCATGTCGACCTTTATTTTATTGTTGTTTTGTCATGAAGGCTTTGAGTAACTTCCATATAAAGTATTGTAACTCATCTTTCGATAAAAAGAAGCTCGATTCAAGCATAAAATGATAAAAAGCATGATGAATACCGCATAACTTAGTGGTATGACATTTTACCCTGCAGGTCATTGATTGAGAGGAGATAAACCACATCGAAGAAGCAGTACTCAAAAGACATAACATTTTGTACACTTGTATTAGAAAAAAAAGATCACAGAACACGACTCAGTTAATTTATAACCAATTATTGCTTGCAGTCTACACAGATTAAAATCAATTCAGTCAACCAATATAGAAAGTAGTCACTGGATCTCATGAAGTCTTGACAAGATGCTTCACCTATACATATATTTTATGTGTAAAACATCCACTAGAAACAACTTCAGAAACTCATGAAATCTTGACATGATGCTTCACCTATACATAATTTTATATGTGAGAAAAAACTTCACAAAGTCACACTAGAGATATGTCAAAAGCATGTGTGTCTATTACCTGAAGTTTGAAAGACCTATAATTCAAATAAGGAAGTAATGAGAAGTCTGACTCCTTTCAGACAACCTCTGTTAATCTTCCCCCCTCCCCCTCCCAATCCCCATCAGACTCAATAACTATTATTAACTACACTAATTTAAGTTCCCCAATATTTTCTTGAAGAATAATAATAAAAATAGAAAATTTTCATCAATAGATCTGGTTCTTAACTAGTGCACAACTAACAAAATTGATGATATAAGCCGAACAAGTAACTTCAGTCTTGGTCAGATCAATAGCCCAATGAAACAGAGAAACTAATGTCTTAGGTGTTATTTCATAATCAAGCTGGCATACATATTGACTGCACAGGATGACCATCTCTATCTCTATCTCTATCTCTATCTCTATCTATCTATCTATCTATCTATCTATCTATCTATCTATCTATCTATCTACTATTATAAAAGCATGAATATTTCTTAACTTTTTTGTGCGGACTAGAATATCCTCATTTAAATTGTCAAGTGATATTTGATTCAATGATAAATATAAAGAAGTAATTGAAGAGGTATAATTAAACATGAATTCTTATTATATTTATCTCCTACAAAAACTCCTAAAATTTATAAATTCTCTCTTACATCATTTTTTGTAATTGTAAATTGATATTTAATTCAATGATATATATATAAAAGTAATTGAAGAGGTATAATTAAACATGAATTCTTGTTATATTTATCTCCTACATAAACTCCTAAAATTTATAAATTCTCTCGTACATCAATTTTTGTAATTTTAATCTTCTTCTCTTATAATAGATAAAAACGAACAAAAAAGCAGTATTATTTTAAATAGCCCTAAAATATATATAAAAATATATTTTAAGATCAATATTTATTTAAGTAAGAAAATGTTAATTTACTAATTTAGTACAACATAAGTCATAAACACTATAAATATAAAAAGTTAAAATGAAATTCTCTTTAATATCATTCTGTTACAAAAAAAAAAAAAAAAAATTGAATCGCATCTTACTATGAAAGAATAAAAAATACGTATGACTTGGCTAATTACGTAATTTTACTTTGGCTAAAATAGAAAAATATGAAGAATATTCAATAATATCAAGACATGAATAACCTCGAATTTTCATGAAAAACGGGTGAAATTGATAGAAAAAAAATTATGAAATCATTGAAAACATGTGAAATCAATGAAAATTCGGGTGAAATTGGTGAGCACTGGCTAAGTTGGTGAAAATTTGGGTGAAACCGGTAAAAAAGTGCCCCTGAAATTGTCTGCTAAAAAACAGGTCAAACCCGTGAAAAATGAATTAAACCAATGAATTAAATAGGTTAAAAAAGGGGTTAATTTGCTCTATTTTATAATATAATAAAATTAATTCTACTTTCATTTACAAAAAAATACCCATGAAATCAACTAGACACGTACAACGTACGTACACTTTACTAGTAACAAGAAAACGATACTTATCACTTCATGACCAAGAAAGTAACAGAAATAACAAGAAATTTATTTTAATAAGTTAATGAGGGACAACGTTGTCAAATGTCAGCCAAAGCAAATACCGATGGAAAAAAACAAAAAACAAAAAAAAAAAAGTATAATCAACTGATGCCTGATGCCTTGCCAAGATTTTTATAAGAAAAGAATCAAATAATAAATTATTTAGTAAATTTATTTCACAATAATTTGATCTTATATAACATTGCAAATTTTAATATTTTAATTATTTAAAACATGAAAATGTAAAGAATTCAAAACAATTCCATTTTGCATTGTAGCAAGGTATTATGTTGTGCACAAGGAGTTGAATGCACAACATCAGTGAAGCATTTCAAATTAATATAAAAGGAAAAAAATAAATTTCTTCAATTTGTAGTTGTGTTTTGGCATGTGTTGGGGGAGGCGGGGGGTAAAGTTATTGCATGTGTGTCCTAAAAGCATAATCATAAGACAATGGTTATAGGATATCATTCCTATGTAATATATGTACTCAGCATTTCCTTTGATGGCAAGTGTCGTAATCGTGCTCCTCTCTTTTCTTCAATAGTTAATGCATGATATGTCCAAAGAACTATCCTTTGAGAGGATATGTTCTCAAGGTTGAACAAGAGACAGAACATCCCAATAACTATATCCTTAAATATTGGACAGCTATGTGGCTGTTCAATTCTAAACCATTTAGAGGCATTCCATTCTTCTTATTATTTAAAGATTGGATGGCTGTGTAGTTATTTCGCTTCTCTTGTTTTGTACCCAACATTCTTTCTTGATCCTATACCTATTGTTCATGCTCTTATGTGCAATCTCTGCACTTTACCATGTATTATCACTACGGTCTTAATACAAGTGATGTTTTGTTTCAAACAGAAAAAAAAAAAAAAAAAAAAAAATGAGAGAGAGCAGCACATGTTATTTACTCTCAACATATAAAGTGACTAGTCTTAAGACACTTGTTTGGTTACTAATAAAGATATGGTCCCTAGTTATTGAGCATGTGTACTGAACATGGCCTAATTACAAGAATACATAATGTAACTTTGCCAATGTTAAGATCGTACTTTGTCACAACTGTGCAAGTGATCCTTCCACCAGAGACGTCATGGTTGTCTTGCACATGAATATTAAAATTGATGAAGCAAGACATTCATATTTTAATCATGGATGTGAACATGCAAAGTTGCAATAAGTTATATGTTCAATATGAGATCTGTCACTCTCTATTCAAAGGGAATATTTTCAAAACGAGAATCGCACTAGAGCTCTTAATTTGAATATCATATGGATCAAAAGTTCAAAACATATATGATCAAACCTGGAGTTTTGACAGGTATTCCATGCCAATGCCCTAATATATATGATTGAGATTTTATAAGAAATGGACAAAATTGAATTGTAAGAGTGAAGGTAAGTTAATGATATTCATACTATTTAGTTTCGTCTGAGTATCACCAACTACTTATAGAAGCTTGGAGATTATCATCATTCTTTTCAAGAGAATGAAGGGTCTAATTTAACTAAAATTGGAAGGAGCTCCAATTGTGATGCATAGGTATTAGAATTATTTTCAACCACCAAATTTTTAAACCTAAGGTGTCACATACAAAAGGAAAAGGGTGCATATCTAATTGAAAGAAGAAATGAGCAAGTACATTATGGTACAAATTTCATGCCATCTAGTGACAGTGTGTCACGTGGAACAAAATATAGATTATAACATTTGGAACTTAACACGTATGTGATACATGTTGAAAATGCATGTAATGTGTCATCTTTTGGGATGCTGACATGTATTCTGCACGAATCAGGGCGAATCAGGGAATGCACGAAACAAGTTACTTATATAAATGACATGTGTCACATAAGTCAATTTAGTAGCCTGACTAAACCCTTAGATATACGATGTGTACTGCCCTTGTCACAATATGAAATATGTGACTCGTCAAAATAAAGTATTAATTATTAAGAACTTCTCTTCCTCTTCTCATTTATATACCTATCAAGTGTTAGAAATATGGAGTAAAACTTTAATTTACAAGATCACCCTATATGGATATATCTTAGAGGTCAGATATTTGACTCTTGTGTGAAAGTCAAGGAATCTGAAAAGCACACGACAAGGGAGAAACAAGTTCGTGAATGTTAAAAATCCAGGAAAGCACCCACCAGAAGGGTAACTACAAAATACTTCTGTATAGCAGGAAATGGATGTTATGTACCACAAGATTAGGTCCTGGATTATGAACTCGATTAGAAGTTTCAATTTTCCACTGTGCAACTCTCCTTGGTATTTTATGTCAGTGGTTAACCAGGGAGAGGGGTGTATTTTGTTTTCTTAATGAACATTCTCACTCATATAACACCTCTTTCTCTATTCTCTACTTTTCTTTTCATAAGTTTTTAATAGACAGCTGAAGATATATTTTAAGTATGCACTATCTTCTTTTTAGAACTAGTATGGACCCGTAGGTGTTTATAGATATCCAGAAAATGTATATGCGCATAAACCTAACCTCCAGGATTTTTGTCCTTTGTTTAAATTTTCGAGATTGGCACATTACAGAACTATACTTTCTTAAGCAAGTGGGGATAATGGAAAAAGATAAAATATTGATAAAAGCAGCTGGTCTTTACAAACCTGCATGTCATGGAAATCCCTTCCAGCATGGGGATTCGACACAAACAGTGCATGCAGATACAGATGCAGAAAGTATCGGTGTTCACTCTTAGGTTTTGCAGCCATAAGTTGTGAAACAACATCAGATGGATTTATGAGGTCTTTGTGTTGGATAAACAACGGAATTGCACGTTTGCAGTCTATTTTCATAAGCTGGGCGACCTGCAAAGGCATGTGAAATAAATTTGAAAAGTATACAGTTTTATAGCTATGTGATGAATAGAGATAAGAAGAATTAGTATATAATGTCCAGGTTTGGCTAAAAAGATCGAATAAGTCATCTGAAACGTTGTTTGCGAAAAAGAGGATCATTAGTTTAGGATCCTGTAAACGAATGAAAACATTTAGTACAGCATAAGCCATAACTAAATGTTAGACTTCATCATTCAGATTAGTATATGCTATTATTATTCACTCTATCAAGATCGTGTTGAAAGTACCTTTTGTTGAATGCCATCGTGCAGATTATGTTTGTCAATGAAGTCAAATATGTCCGGCTTCATAAGCTAAAACACAGACAAACATTAAAAAATATTAATAGAGATCAGAAACTACCGCATGACCATTCACGCAAATAGAAAGTTACAGAATCTGACAAAGATTCATATAGGGACAGCACTTACATCAGCATACAGGCTGAAGGCTTTCTCATGTTGTCCGTCAATTAAATATAGCTCAGCCAGAGCCTGATGTGAAAATAACACCCAATAAGATGTAAAAAGAAAAATATGTATCTAATCAATAGGATCCTGGCACTAACCTCTTTGAGCGCATCAGTCACTGATGATGTATTAATCTGAGGTTCTATAGCTGAGATAATTGGCAAAGCAGAATAAAGAACAGGTGGCCAAGATTTAATGGTTGATAGAAGATCCTTGTGAAATGATGTATTTGTTGCCAATGCGACAAGAGCAACCTAGCACATAACAAAGATTTCAACTACAAAATATTTAAATAAGCAAAACAGATATGAGGTGATTGCAGCTGCAATAATTGAAATTACATACCTCATAAGCAGTATCACGTAACCTTGGATTTTCTGTTGGTATGTAGGGAACCAATACAGGAAGTTGACGGAGATGAGCGAAATGGAAAACCCACCTGCATGAGGCAACCCAACACTAGTAAAAATAACAAATTTAGAGAAGATTATCAGCAGAAGTACACTTATAGATTCACATTAGTATTATAGTACCTTTCCCATGCAGAAGCTGAACCGCGTAATAATTTGGGACATAAAGATGCAGCTTCAGCATACTTTCGTTCCACAATCAGATGGTCAAGATATGTCGACCCTACCTGTTTGGAGTAGACAACTTAGAGCGTATATTCTCTAAGAACACATCAGGACTAGGGGTAGGAGGGGTATTGGCAGGATTGGTTAATTCGGGTCAGGTACCCAATAAATGGGATAACAGGACTCCAGCAAATCTGGATTTAATTGACTAATATTTATTCCTCTTTGATATACTCTTCAGAAACTCAGTATGCAAAATTAAAAGTTTCTTAAAAAAAAATCACTTTCCGAGTAAAATACTGCAGTTACACATTTGTAATCTAAACAAAATTTTTGCCGCCAGAACCTAAGACTCAGCCATACAGTTTGCTGTAGACTAATCTTCTTGTTTGTCTAGATGATTAGCTGATTACAATATAAAGTATCTTCTTTTCTAAAACACTTGAAGCTTCATGGCAGACATTACCAAACAATAGAAACAAGAAGCAATCAGAGAGGACAACAGCAAGAAATGGCCATGATTACGCGAGGTGTTAACAATCACAAAATTACTCAATGGTGTTCTTTTCATTCAAACAAAACCAATCAGAATCATTTACCACCACAGTTCCAGTATCTTGCCAAAATTTTAAGATCAAAAAGTAAACTATACAAGCAGAAATACTTCATCTTGGATACAACAAAAGGTTCAATTGAACTATTGCCCACCACTCATTACATAAATCGTAATTAAAACTGTCACCTTGAGTATGTAGTCCTATTTCCCATACCAGAGTTTAAGTCCACAAGAAGATAATAAAATTTTATCCGTCTTAAACTAGATAACTAAGATAAATATTTTTTAAAGCCAACTGATTGTTGTCTGAAGATATGTAAACAGCTCATTTTGAGTTCAACAAATGCATGTTACTTAGACTTCCGTGTTAATTATAAAATAAACATGAAAATTGGTCATTCTTGATTCTTAAAAATACAGTTTGATTGCAATCCTTACCAACACAGCCAATATTGACCAATATTCAAGTGAATCCAACACTTTCCGAATGAAAATACACTGTAAGAAATTTCACATCCACGTCATTTTCAAGTCACGCATTGCAATTTTCTATGATGCGCACCTAAGGATCCATCATTTGCATTATAATTCTAGTTATTCGATCAAGTTACTTACACCCTTCTAGTTAAATAACCATATCAGTAATTTTTGTCCGAGGGTAGAAGCAAAAGAGTGTCTATAGTAAACGAATTCTCATTTTTCAAATTTCTGAGCAGCGATTGCTGAATAAAGAACATGTTTTTCACCAGATATCTATAAGAACTGGTGAACATCTGAATATTTTGGGGTCAGGACTCAGGTCTCACTCCAGGAAAAACTCAACAAGTACTGCATGACCATGTTCAGCAATGTGCAACACCAACACTAACAATATCAAACAAAAGACTCAAAAAAAGACACACACGGACAACCAGGGTAAACTAAGTAATGAGAAGAAATAAATGGATCACCAAAAGCACTCATTGGCATTATTAGCTAAACATGATCATATTGCACCAAGAATGATGAGGATATCAGGCAACTTACCTCATCAATAAGCTCACTCCGACCCTCACCAGCTTCAACTGCTGCCAAGGCTTTCTCATGGTATCCATGTCTGAGAAGCCAAGATATGTGATCTTCTGCATCCCTATCATCAAAAGTCTATAAGGCTTATATGGATAAGATCTTCATATTTGAAGAGTTTCAACCAATGCAAGAATAAGGGATGACCATAACACTGAAGAAAATTTTGTGAATCTTTTATTTTCTGTACAGTCCAAAAAGTTACTACAACAAATCATTCTAATGAACGAGGAAAGTTCTAAAGAACACCCCTCCACCCCCCTTTCTGGACTAGTAGCTCTAGCCATTTTACTTTCCAAATGAAATCGCTAACTTCATCTCCCTCAAAGTCCTAGAAGGAAACCCCATCCGGAAATAATCTGGTAGATCCCTATAGGGAGAGCAATCAACAAAGTTCTTTTCCCATCAACGGGTAAAAGAAACAGGAACACATCAAGGTATCAGATATACGATAAATTCTGACATGTAGATTTTTAACTAGACATTTTAGGGTGTGTGTGGATGGGTTTTGGCCCGGTCTCGCGAGACCAAAACCCTTCCAAATGAGTTTTCGCCAAACTCATAAAACCATCAAAAACCTATTAAAAAACTCACACTCAAACTTTTCAAACCTATAAAACATTGATTTGACACCTACCACCTATTTTTTCCCCCAAATCTCACTAAAAAAAACATTGATTTGACACCTATCACCTACTTTTTCCCCTAAACCCCAACATCCAAACCCAATCCAAGTGGGGTTTCAACTTATTCAAACCACAAAATCCAAGAGTCAAAACCCATCCAAATGAAGTCTCAAAGGTTTCATCGAAACCACCTAAACCAATTTTTTTAAACCGAGACTCGCGAAACCGAGCCAAAACCCATCCAAATAGACCCTTAAATTTTTAATGAAAACATATCAAATAGTAAGTTTTACTAAAGATAAGGACAAAACATGGGGAATGAACAAGAGTTATCTCCAGTACCAGAGTACTAAACAGTATCCACACATTCATATATATAATGAAGTGAAATTTAGTGCTTCAGGGAGGTTATATTGGGACTCCACATTCTTATAGAGGCACTTTACATTAAGACGGACAAGAATGTCACTCTATGGTACATATTCCCATGTGATTCAAAATATGAAATGCTCCCTTCTTTCAACCAAAGAAATGGGCCTGATGGAAGCTTTGATATTGAAGTTCATTTTTTTCTTGTCCATGCATTAGAAAACGTT
Source organism: Penstemon barbatus (assembly GCA_003313485.2). Taxonomy (NCBI): domain Eukaryota; kingdom Viridiplantae; phylum Streptophyta; class Magnoliopsida; order Lamiales; family Plantaginaceae; genus Penstemon; species Penstemon barbatus. The sequence goes on along the minus strand of CM064877.1, from coordinate 22,084,914 downwards.
TGCAATTCTCAACTAATGAAAAAATTCACTAGAATATGATAATAACATAGATATTTTAGTTGTTATAAACTAATGTCAAAGATCACCATGCTTCGGTGTGATATCTACTGTTTAGTTTAATCTAATTGATTCCCATTAATAATATGAAAGGATGCAATTTTATCAACTGCTTTTGCCAGAAAAACGGTCATGACACTGTTTTTACTTGCTCTGTTTTCCATTGTTCTTACTTGCTCTGTTTTCTAATTTGCTTGATTATATTAAGTTATTTCAATGAGTAAAGGAAGACATAAGCATTATCTATCAGCAGCAAAAGAAAAGAAAAAGAGAAAAAAAAAGATGCTTCAGAAAAAGGCTTAATTATGTCTAGTAAGGTGACAACGATTTAAAGGAGCAAATTTATGATGGGAACAGAGGGTATTCATGTCAGCTTCCTAAAGCATAAAACGATGTGGAGACCACTATAAAATCCAATTGTTTAATGGAAGATAAGGAAAACATGGTCACTAACCTAGGCTTAGCAATAACTACATCCTTCGGGGAAACAATATAGTAGGATGGTTCATCACCAGCAGCCCACTGACCTCCTGCATAGCTGCTACCTACAGTCAAGTATATAATGCCATTTCCTTCATCACAATTCTTATTTAACAAGACATAATGCAGACCCAGAAAGGAACGAACAAAGAGCTGCAGTCATCTCAGCATAAGTTTGAGATTTCATCTAAAACAAAATTAACCTGAGAAAGGGGCATGGGCAAGGGAATAATCTTTGGCCTTGTAATGCTCAAAACCAAGTATAGGTAGTGCATCAGTTGCCAGTTCATCATTATTCCAAGTGACAACTCGTACTTCCGGTCTCTGAGCATTTCCCTGTTATTGTAGATCAAGAAACATAAGCAGTTAGTTTACTTATTCAAGCAGCAAGGAATCATTCTGTTGACAAAAAAATAAACAGTATTGTTGAAGAGTGTGTATAGATCCGTTGTTAAGATCCATGTCTAGATACATGTGTCCAAGGTCATTCTATCTACTAGAGTTACTAAATGAATAACTGTTCTCTACAATTTCATTCAAAATGGCATCTAGAGAAGGTAAAGCTTTTTAATAAAAGAAACAGAGAAACAGCCACAAATTGTCTGCCACCATCACCATTGCGGCTTTGCCATAATGCCATCCGTTGCCTAAATTTGAACAAACCATTGTAACCTTTTTAGATTCGCTTTTCCATCGCCTCAGTCGTCTGCCTGGGTGTACTGTTCTTCACTATTAATCGCCATCATTCCCATCTCAATTTTCCTGGTTAGATTTAATAGGTGTTTCTGTTTCTCCACCACCATTGGTCATACGTTCCTACAACGAAGGCCATACTCATAATCACCAGTCCCCCATCCCCGCCAACCCTCCACCACCACAAAATTCGCAGCTGCGGCATCCATTAAGTTCAAAATCGATATCATCTTGATTTAGATCTACCCCAAGTAACGTTGCTTTCGATGGTCTTATAAGCCGCCCTCTCCTTCCATCGTCGCTGCCACAACAGCCGTCCATCTTTTGGTCTGATCACGACCCAAATTTAGTCAGAGTAGGGCAAATCGTATCCGCCAGAGAATGTATTGGGCTGATTCGGTCAACAATGCACATAAACGCATAGTAAATCAATCTCCCCATGATTTTATTCTTTGTATCACGAGCATTATGTATATTCTAGTCTAGAAAAGGTTCCAGTCCTTCTCTGAAGAAGAAATGAGCTGGAGCAGCTCAGTATGTCAGCAGTCTAGGCAGCCAAAATAAGATTAAAAATAAAAAAGAAAGACATGTAGCCTTTACTACTTGCTAGCGACTCTCTGGTTTGTTGCTTGGAGGTGTATTTAAAATTTTTTTATAGTATTTTCATCATTTTGTTTGTAGTTTCCTACTTGTTAGTTCATTTGCTAATGTGACATTAATAGTAGTTGTAGTTATCTTTGATTAGAAAATAGTAACCGCATGTTGTTATAAAGACATTCAGCTGTAGGTTCACATTGTGGTTCTTTCATTGGCATTAAGTTGTGTAAATCAGTCGTCCAGTCATCTAAAAATTTATAAGCAGACTTACTTCTATATTTCTTTTGTTTAGACAAGACGAAATACGCTTTTTGTGTTTATCAATTGTTTCTTTCAATATTTTTTATCTAACTCGAATAAATATTCAGTATGAGTTTTAACTATTAATTTCTTGTGCTCTAATAATTTTACTTATGCAGTATGTAATAGTGCATTTAATTAAAAAAAAAATTGAAGAAAACTGTGGTTATAATTTATAGGGATAGCAAATCGAAGAGATCTCGGATGAAATCCGCGACGTTGGTTGATCCTAGTGACGTTGGACAGTCCAGGTAAATTTGATGGATTCGCTTTAAGTTTTTTTAATGACTGAGATGCCAATCATGGTCACCGTGGAGTTTGCATGCATTGTTTTGGCGACAAGATTTGTTGTATTGTTTCCGCCTATGTAGATAGATCTGTACAGTTTCTCATTCACCATGGACTGTTAGCCACTTGTTCACAAGTCATATCCTTGACGTAGTAATACTTATTAGTTAACGAAGATTAACTATAAGAGGAGGAAGAAGAATATGATCCTTGAATTAGATATGACTAATGCTTAACACAGGGTCCAGTGGAATTTTTTGTTCAAAATAATAGAGAAGTGTGAATTTTCCCAGACTTTACTTGGTCTTGTCCAAAATGTGTTCAAAACTGCCTTGTCTGTCTTGGTTAATGGGGTATCGCGTGGGTTCTTAAAATCAAATAGGGGGCTAGACAAAGTGATCATGTATCACCTGCTCTTTCCATCATAGCTACTGATTCCTCTCCAGGGGTCTCAACGAAATGTTCAAAAAGTCCCTTGATATCTGTTACAAATCTAACAGCACTTGTCAAGTATCCCAACTTGCTTATGCTAATGATTGCATTATTTTTACTAGGGCCACTGTCTATTCTATAAATAAGGTCATGGGTTTCTAGGAGCTTCATGAAAATGTTTCTGGCCGGAAAGTGAATTCTAGTCAAAGCCTCTATTAGAAACTAAATTGGAAGAAATTCAGGATATAGAAAACAGGATCTTCCCCTTGTATATCCTCTTCATAAAGATAAAACATATCCTTTTTAGCCTCCTTTAAAGAAGATCAGGTCAACATTAAGTGGTTGGGAGACAAAGGCTTTATCCTCAGGGGATAAACTGGTTCTTATCACCAGTATCCTCTTTTCCATGCCCATCTATCTTTCCAAGTCGTTATGCCGGGTGACTGATAAGCTTTAAAATCTATAGTCCAAGTTTTTTGGGGGAAATACCTTATATATGGAACAAATTCATCCTCTTAACTGTCTCCATTTCTTGGTGGAGGCTTCTTAACGATCGGATATCGGTGGATGTGATGATGCAAAAGAAATGCTTCAGCTTGGCATCCAAATGTCAATGCTATAGAAATGTGGAATCTCTCCAACATGTGTTCTGCTAGGTCAACTTGCAAAGGAGGTCTGGGACAGTTTTTGCAAGAATGATCATGCAATTCCTCTAACTTTGTTGCTGTGGCCACATAAGAACTTTGATACCTATCTCCATTTCTAGCTTTTGTTGGCTAAGAATAACTTATCAGGATATTACCCACAGGCCAATCTGATTATCGGCAGACCCATTGCACAGACTAGGCTGATTTTTAAGTCTAAAAGATTAATCACTAAGCTTCTAAGAGGTAATACAGAAAAAGGTTCTCAATAGGTAAATAAATTAGAACTAAACCTTCCACTCAAAGACCTGTGGTAACGGTGAGTTGGGGCAAGCCACCTGATCTTTGGGTCAAATTAGACACAGATGTCTGCTCCAGAGGAAATCCTGGAGAAGCTGCTGAGGAGGTCTAATCAGAGATTCTAAAGGGGATTTAGTCAGTGGTTTCCAAGTTTACCTTGGAATCACTACTAACAAAGAAGCAGAACTCCAGGGCCTACTTTTCGGGATAAAAATTTGTTGGGAAAGAGGGCTGCAGAGAGTCAAGATTAAGGTTGATGCTATGGCATTAATCCTCATGTTGAAAAGTAACACTTACTGTAGCTAGCCTATGTACTTCAACAGGCTAGAAGCTTGATAAATAAAAAGGAAGTTTCCGTAATTCATATTTTTAGAGAAGGCAATAATGTTGCGAATCTCCTGGCAAATAAGGCTTGTGATGAACAAAATTACTAAATTCTTGAACCTCGTGAAAGTGACCCAAAGTTAATGGGTAGACTTTGGTGTGATTGTTTGGAACTACCTTGCTTTAGGTTCCCAAAAAACGAGAAATGGGTTGGTTACATCATGAGTTCCATAGTTGCTCAGTTTTAAATCTTTAAATTTTTTAAGCCTCCTTAGCAGAATTGAAAAACTCCCTTGTTTTGTTTTTTGGCAGCACGCTTCGAGGACGTTTGGCCCCACGATAAAACATCTAATTTTCACGTTGCAGTCCCTATCGCTAAAAACTGACTGTTTGGCCCCAAAAATTACGATTGCTTTTGCTGAAAAACCCACGGTTCACAAAAGCAACATATTTGTTGCTTTTGTCCAACGCGGAAATTGGTAGTGGGGTGTTTGACAATTATACCCATATATATATATATATTCTCTGTAGATAGACACAGGCACACACATCATATATATGAATCTTCAATTACTCATGTCTTTTTACAATTTTTTTTTATATTCTTGTGTTGCGTTAAAATAAAAATCTTAATAGTGTAATTTTTATTTATAATTTTATTATAGTACCTTGTTTTTTGATAGTTAAAGAATATTATTGAATTGTATTATTTAGCTTACATATAAGGTTAGTTTTGTAAATTAAATGAAAATCTACACTTTCAAAATCAACTTTGAAAAGGCAAAACCAAACGCTTAATCAATTATAGTAAAAATCATTATCCTAAAAGTAATTATACTATAATCAATTATTGTAAAATCAATTATGCAATCGCTAGGCCAAACTCACCCTTAGAAAATTTGCTTCTCTTTTTTTTATCAGATTCAGGGGTCCTTATTCCTAGTCAATCACTAAGGAGCTAAATAAAACTACAATGATGAATTTTGTTTGCTGGCTTTGCGATAGAAACATCACCTTCACAATTTCCGTTTCATGTGCACCTGCACATACTTGTATTAAATGTAGCTGGTATTCTTTGGAAAGCCAGGGGCATTTATAATCTTTGAGTCTTTGACACCATATATGTATATCCACATGTCTAAGTGTCTGCCTCATTTAATTACACAAGCCCCCCCCCCCCCCCCCCCCCCCCAAGCCGTCCTCACTGCTACTTTTAATGTTCTTTGAGCAGATGTTAAAATCAATGAGAAAATCAGCATGCATTTTAAGACTTACTTTCATTGGCCTCCTAGAAATAGGATTGGTTGCTATCTCTGCCTATGGATTTGGAGAAGGAACATAACAGTCATTTGATGTGCTGCTTCTCACTACATAACTTATCCAACATAGAATGATCGTTCTTTTGAAACTTCTCAAATTGTGCATTGTTATAAATTATACAAGAGGTAATTGATTTTTAGAGACAAAAGAGCTGTATAGCCCAGCTTGTTGCTCTTTAGGATTTTCTGCTATAGAAATACACAATAGAGTACCTCCTGTGTTCCACCTTGCATAAAGTTTGCTTCAGTTACTCGCGGAATCTAAAAGTTACATACCCTAGCGTACATGCATTATTGAACTAGTCTATTCTTTGGCCTCTTAAATTTAAGTAAGGTTGCTATATTAATATGAAGCAAAGATGGATATAGCATGAGTAGGCAAATTAAAAAGTTTCTCAATACGATGCGTAAGTCAGAAACCTAGCTCACCAAACACTAGTTCAAAATAATGACGATATGATTATCTAAATCCAAGGCCGAATGCATTTACAAAAAGTTCCACCATATTGGCACATTACTATAAGGTCATAAAAGAACACGTTATAACCAACAGTAAGAAAAACTAGACTACTTGATAATCCAAATGCAATATCGGATACTTTGAGAGAACTCGAGGTAAATACCTGGCGTGAAGGAACATTGCTACTGAAGTCCTTCTCACCGTCGACTTCCCCTGAGATATATGCTAAAACAACCAAAGAATCTCCAAATGGAGCAAGTCCAGAAATGAAATAGTTGGTTTGAAAAGATGCCACAATATCCACCTGGTTCATGCTAGACATTGGAATATGTTTAAAAGTCCCATTGGCGCCTCTATTCTGATTGGTTCTTATTGATGCTATTTTAACAGATGTTCCCCATCCAATGACCAGCATAGTGTCATCCTGAATATGAAGAATTGTAAGGAAAACAGCTATTTATTTGCTTCATAATCTGCAAGGTGATTTTCTTTTCTTTCAGACCATTACCATTAGTTGCAGCCTTGCAGGCTTCCAGTACTGCTAACCATACTAATCATCAACTAACCTGCCAAACTAAATGAGGGAGCAGAAGCTCCGGGCGTGGGCTTCCTCGAGGCCTTTCGATGAATGTCACACGTTGATCATTAGCAGCATCATAAACTTTTACACCAGCATCATTAGCCCAAGCAATGAGACTAGTTCTCCATTTCACCGCATGGATTGGGCCTTCTCCAGAGTGCAAAACCTGTGATAAGGATAATTATTTCACTAAAAGGTTAAAGTTTCAGAAAGGTTTTCATAGTTCTTAATGACAACATAAATGACCCATAGGTCGGTGAGACATGAATGAACAAGTCAGAATCCTTAACAAACCTGGTCTCGGAAACCCATCCATTTCTTCATGTTAAAATATAAATGACCCGCTAAACCTCCAGCAACAAATCTTCTAGATGATTTCCTCACATAATCTGGGTCTAAAGCAATGGCCTTCATAGGTCGGTGATACTCAAATTTCATCCTCTCCTCTGTAAAAAGACTATTTATTACAACAGAACCATCATCAGAGCAGCTTCCAATGTATTCACCTTCAATATCAAAGCAGAGATCATTGACTGCAGCAGTATGAGCAATGAATTCTTTCACCTGGAGAAGAAGAACTTTGTTATTCATCCTACTTCGTCAAGTTTGTTACTTCATCTACTATATCAGACAAGAGACATCGCCAGCAACAACAATTCTTGTTCAAATGAGTTTACCAAAAGAGTATGAAGTGTTCATCTCAAAGGAATATATTGAAATGCTACCAATACTGGACAATGATACCAAATCATAAAAACTGAAAACTACTATCAAAATATATGGATGTGTTAGTCACCATTTTTTTTACAAGGAACTGGAATCATAAAGTCAGCATGATTTTACTTACAGAGGTAATGCAGGCAGAGCCAGTACTAGTCAGATAGCTACTATTTATTGGGAAATGGAGAATAAGAACACAAGTGCTCATAATATCAATTATCATAGCTTGAGCAGGTAAGAGTTTATGATTTCGCAACACAAGATAACAAGACGAGTGCATTTGTGAAAGATAGGGTGATTGGTGGTATAATGACACCAAAGCTAACTGGAATAAGATGGCCAACATGGATTTGTATCACAATGGAAACTAAACCACAGCAAGGTCAAGGATTCATCAACTAAAATTGCTAATTGTATATCTATAGTTTTATATAACGTTTCCACTAATCGGGGAAGAATAAGATGTACACCATGCGACAACTGTTGGCCGCTTTGCTCATTAGATAACCCACATGCATTTTGTCACAGTAAATAACTAAACCACGGAAAGTTAATAGGTTCATAGGATCACATCATCTTACTAGTATTAGATGGTTTTTATTTGATATATAAAAAAATTATTGATGATGAATGTTGTGCCGAAAAATTAAGCAGAACACTGGAGTAGTAACTCTGGCAAATGTTGCAACAACTTTTAAATTTAACTCAAATATATGTTACCAAAGACAAAACTATATGTTACTTCTTAATTTTCAAAGCACATTTTTTTTCTGATTTTGAACAGTGGACTTAACGTTTGATCCATAATCTTAAGGGTTCAAAGTTACTAGAGTTTTGCTTATGTCCAAAACATTCCTAATTAATCTCTGCAAAATATCTTAATGGTCTAAATCTTTTGAATGATTCACAACTAACACCTACGAAGTTTGATTGAACCTTTGTTTCGTCAAACCCAATTTAATCCCAGAACAAGTGTAGAAAACATCTGCCATGTAATTAATTATCATTCCAAAGGGATTATCATGTCACAAAGCAAATGTAAGAGTAGTCCACTGAGAGATAATAGCACGAATAAATGTAAGCAAACATAGATTCTGAGCAAATAACCCTAAAATTTACATCAACCCAATTCATGATAATCACAAACTTTTCAACCAATGAGAAAAAAAAAATGAACTAAAATTGTAACAGGCCTGATTGCCGAGAAAATCAAGAATGTGGATGGAGCCTCCGTGAGTGCCGAGGGCGATCATGCGTTCAGCGATGGCAATACACGAAGCGGCGTCGCTTTGGAGGAGAGAGGGAACGCTACCGCCCATTCGCTGATACTTGAGACGCGGCTCATCCTCAACCTCCTCTTCCTCTTCCTCTGCTTCTGAGTTTTCTTCATCGGATTCTTCTTCTCTTTCGTCGTCGCCTTCCATTCCGTTTTCAGATGACTTCGGCGACATTCTATTGAATGATTGATTTCTCCTTTTCTTTTTTTGAGAGATATTGAATAATTGATTTGAAGTGACAGATCTGTTGGGGTATGGAGTTGTTTCTCTGTTTAGAGACTTAATATTGGGAAATGTCTTATATTTATTTTTCCATTTTTCATTTGGGTGTTAGATATTTTATTTTAAAAGTAGAGACTTAATATTAGGAAACGTTTTATATTTAATTTTTCATTTTTTATTTGTGTGTTAGTTATTTTATTTTAAAGCAGTTAAATATTCAAGTTGAACATGTAATATTGTTGTCCAAAATAATTGTTAATAAGAGCTAGAATTTAGTTCATTAAAAATAAAATTTTAATATTAAATAAAATAGATGTAGTTGTGTTTAGAGCTTTTTAAAATTCGACTGCGAATATAAATACAAGTTAATCAAATTAATATAAATATGGAGTTGGACCAAATGACAAATTTTAAAAAAAAAATTGAGGGAGTAAATTTATCGAGTTACATCGACTATTACATTATTTAAGTTTGATTTAAAAATTTTATATACCTTGAATACAGTTTAAGGGGTCAACCCGAACGAACCACAATCCATTTATGGTCCGTCATTTTGTACCCCGTCCATTTTTTATCCTTTCAGACCCATTTTTATCCTTTCAAACCCAACACAACCTGCTCATTTGCCACACCTAATGTAATAAAAAATAAAAAATAAAAAATAAAAAATAAAATCAACTTTTCTTTTTTTTTTTTTTTGGTTTCCCAAGGGCTTAATCCCTTTCGAGGCGCATCGGACACATAATGTGGGAACCTTTTTTCTTTGTTTCCCAAGGGTTTAATCCCTTTCGAGGCGCATAGGACACATAATGTGGGAACCTCTCCCAACAGGGATTCGATTCTGAGTCCGCTACTTTGTAGTGACTAGTCCATTCTACTAGACCAATCACCTGTTGGTAAATCAACTTTTCTTTGTACAAGTAAAACACATGAAAGAATATATAGTGAAAGTAGTAAAGGCGCAATTTTGTTGTTTTGTAGTGGTTAACGGTGTATAGAGCAGCAACGCGAAAGGCTTCCCGAAACCATAGTGCACAACACGGTATAGGTATATATTTTTTTAATATATATGAATATGAAGAATTCTATAGATTTTCAAACTATACAAGGATAAAAACTACCTATAACCCATAAAAACATAAAGCTAATAAGTATTCAACAATATTAAGTATATTCAGCCAATCTTCAGTTCCTTTAACTTTACCTAATTGTTGTATGATATGGATCTAGCCATCATTTCAACTAAAAGTTTCGTCAATTTTGATCTTTGAGTAAAAGCACCAAAATTATCATAAAAATTAATAATTTAAATAACGGGAAATATAAGGGTCAAATAAAAGGTAATTTTCATCATAATTTATGAAGATCGGAAATCAAATTAAGCAACAAAATAAAACTATTTTTAAGCAAAGTATTTAAGCCAAATTAATGTAAATTCCATCTTAATTAGAAAAATCAACAATTAAATAAAGAAATCGAATTTCAACCAATATAACCTAAATAGAAAAATATCAGCTAAATATAAAGAAAATCAATTAAGCAAAGCAGTCAATTTTAGCCAAGTAAACCTAATTTTAGCCTCAATTCATTTAATTTTAGGAGAATCAACGAATAATTATGCAATCAATTTACCTAATTTTCAGTTAGGTGTTTGTCGACTTTCCTTCAGATAGCATGCTATGTGAAAATATGATGCCCAGGGCGCATCGAGGTGGTCGGGATGCATGTCTAGACCTCGTTATGTTATGTGCTAGCGTGCTACGTGCACTTTTAATTACAATGATTTTATTTTTATTTTGAGGATTTTTGGGATTTTTGGAAGACCAAATAACCACAAGCATTTTTGTTTTGTTTCAGTGTATAACTCATTGAACTGTCATTGAACAACCCACTTTCAAAAAATTTCTTTACTAAAACATAAATCAACCACATCTAAAAAAAGTTCTAATGCACAAAATCAACAACAAAATGTAATGTATCATTCGGATAAACATTATCAAATTTTCATATGAATTTTAATGAGTAATTCATACAAATGACCTGTCAAGATGTTGTAATTTTAAAAATGACCCAATTTATATCTTATACTTAATATTAATTATACTCACAAATAATAACACTATACTCCATCAACTTCTTCAAACATAAAATTTTTACCACAATCATCAAAAAAATATTTAATCTTCCTCCTCTTCACTATTTTCATCATCTTCTTCACTACTCCACCACCACCAGCATCATCACCCACCACTACCATCATCACCACTCCACCACCATCATCGTCACTGTCGCTCACCACCACCACCACCGATCCCAAAACCCTAATTCTAACTCCATCACCACCACTGTGCGATAGCTGCCACCATCCCATCATCGCACGACCGCCACCAACCACCACAACCACCGTGCGACCGCTACACTAAATTATATCAAAATGTTCGAAAATTCCCAAAATCTCCAAAATTCTTCAAATTCCCACCAAAGTATGAGGCTAGGGGTTGTGAGGAATCGAAATCATCACATAGGACTTCAACAAATGGATTACAACAAGAAGAAGATCCAGAATTCGTGAGTGATTTTTTTTCTAACCCTAACTCCGCAAATGAAGCTCAGGCAGGCTGCCTACCTGCGCCCGTGATCTTGGGCCTTGCCAAGAGCACGGGCGCAGCCAGCCAGCCTGGGAAGGCCCAAGCGCACGGGCATTGTTTGTTATTCTACTAGAGAATTATTGTTAATTTGGTGCAATAATGTGAAATTTTATTCTCGTAGTTGTTATTTTCTTGATTATGTCTTCGTTGTTAATCTGATTTGGGATTAAGTTGTGTAGGTAATTTGAATTTAGAGCACATAGGGATAGTTATAACATGACAAAGAGGTTCTTTACCAATGTTTTCGGTTTTAACCTTTGTAGATCGATATTTAGGAGATCGATGAGTTTTTACCGACCCAATCGGTTCTACTCAAACTTTTATTTATACCAAGGTTTTTTACTAATATTTTTGGTTTTAACCTTTGTAGATCGATATTTAGGAGATCGATGAGTTTATACCGACCCAACCAGTTTTACTCAAATTTTATTTATACTTAGGTTTTTTACCAATATTTTGGTTTCAACCTTTGTAGATCGATGAGTTTATACCGACCCAACCAGTTTTACTCAAATTTTATTTATAGTTAGGTTTTTTACAAATATTTTTGGTTTTAACCTTTGTAGATCGATATTTAGGAGATCGATGAGTTTATACCGACCCAACCGGTTTTACTCAAATTTTTTTTATACTTAGGTTTTTTACAAATATTTTTGGTTTTAACCTTTGTAGATCGATATTTAGGAGATCGATGGGTTTTTATCGACCCAATTGGTTTTACTCAAATTTTATTTATACTTAGGTTTTTTACCAATATTTTTGGTTTTAACCTTTGTCGATTGATAAGCAATCGCTTTTTTTACTCAGATAATTATGACGTAGTGGAGAAAAAATGGAGAAACATAAGCAACAACTTTTATTATACTTGAACTTGAGTAAATCTTGCGATGATATAAAAAGAAAGAAACTTTACAAAGAATTAAATAATAAATAAAACTGCTAAATTGTCGTCCAGAATCTATTCCTAGCGACCATGGGAACATCTTAGATTAACAGCATTCCATGTCCTGGGGAGAGGTGTTCCATCCAAATGTGCAATTTTGTAGGATCCCTTTTTTTCCGACTGCTGTCACAACATAAGGACCTTCCCAATTCTGTTGCAACTTTCCAACATGTTTAGACACTTCAACCTTCTTAAGTACTAAACGTAGCAACGATGATATTATAAATAATAGAACAATGAATTAAAGAACAAAAGCTATATTGATATTGATAGAATCTCAGTTACAGAGTAAGCTTAAGTACATAAAGCGTAAGTGTATGAGTGCGTGTGTAACCCTAATACAATGTTCGAGCTATCTTATATAGCGTAGAATCCTAGCCTTATAAGGTAACCTAATCTGACTAGGATCCATGCAATCTCCTTACCGTAGTCAGGTTCTCTTGTTAGATCGATAAGATATGTTTCCCAGATGGGATCGACCTCAACAATTTTTTCTCTTTTTTGCCTGCGAATGGAATTGGATCAATCAGGCTTTTAACAGAGTTAGCGATCACAGTTTATAGTGTGAAATAGCCCCCATCAGAACTCAAATCTCAATTATAAATAGAGAATGTTTCAGGAGTTATATACAAGCAACACAAATCAGATCAAGTTTTCGAAGTAGAATTTTCAGTCTCAAAACTCAAGAACAGCTCTCTCAATCAGCCTAGTCATCTGTTGATGAAAGTTGAAGTTGAAGATCTAAGAATATACACATTTTCTGAGTGAAATTGTTAGTAGAGAGTGTTGTGAGAAGCTGTTATCCATCTTTGTGAGTGATAAAGCTTTGTAGTATAGGATTTGTGAGTGATCTCATGTAACGCACTTGTGGCCATTTCATTTGTTGTTTGGCACAAGTAGAGTATATTGTAAACTATGTGTTTATAGTATAACCCAAGATCTAAGCGACTTGGAAGAGTGGACTAAAGGATTTTTATCCATATAACCACTATAAAAATTCTGGTGTTTACGTTTGCATTTTCCCTTGCATATTATCAAAGCGTTTAAACACTTAAGTTAACTGCTAAGAAGATTTTAAAAAGGAGTTTGTGAAAATTGGGGATAAAATCTTTTAAGTTAAAGAAAATTACTTGTGAAGAAAAACACTAGACAAATCCGTTGCAAGTAATCTGTTTAAAACTCTAATTTTCTCAAAATCGGCTAAGTCATATAAGAGTGGTATACTCTGCTTTTCAAAGCTTTGTGTGCGATCAACTTAGTGATCTTACGAATCCGATCAGCTTAGTATGCTCACATAAAAAGTTAGAGAATTTTAAAGTTAAAATTTTCAGAGGTCTATTCACCCCCCTCTAGACCTCATCTGACCACTTGGGACCAACAATATCCCTGATTAAAAGAAGTAATCTTCAATGACAGTTAGTTGAACACATATTTTTGGAAGATTTGTTCTTAATTCTTGAAGACCTGAAGACTATGTATCTTGTTGGATTGACAAACATTAAAGGGGCCGTTTGGTAGGGTGTATGGGATTAAGGTGGATTAGATTGGAGCCGGATTGAAGGTCATATTAAAAACATGTTTGGTAGATTTGATTGAATGCTTCCATGTTAATTGTAAATTGATGTAGATTTTAATTCTGATTTATTTAATAATGTTTTTCCATTTTCAGATATTTGAGAAGAATTTTGATATTTAATGATATGTTAAAAAGGAAATATGTAAATTTGAGGTTATTAGTGATATTTAGCTAATCCATATTTACCTGGATTAACTAATCCACCCACGCCTGGGTGGATTATAATCTAGTCTTAATATCGGGTCATACGGATTTAATCCATTTGACCCGGTATTATTATATTAGCCTATATTAACTCATATAATATGACCTAATACCCTCTATTAAGTCTTACCAAATGGCCCCAAAGGATATCACTAGCTGTTGACTTTCTCTAGTGACATTATATTTTCAGATACGGCATCTGACATATAAGTATATCCTATTCATGTATTTATTTTTATTTATAAGAGTGTTGTGCTAAAAAAGTATTATTTGAAATCCGTAATTGTCGCACAACGTCGAAACTGACGCATACAAATATAACGGTTAGCGGAGATCACGAAAACCGAAAATTCCCTAACCCTATAAATCTAGATCTGATAAGAAGAGTGACTTTACTCACCCTCAAATTTTTTAACTTGCAAGAAATACTAATCTTCTCTGTATTCTTGTGAGATTTCTCTTTCCACTCTATTCTAATTTCTACCAAATATCATGGGTTCCAAAGCTACTGCTAATGCTGAAGGACGGTACTTGAATTACAAGATGTATCATGCTACTGGTACAAAGCTCATGAATAAATTATGGAGAAACTCAAAGCGGCTACGCTGGTTAACAACATGGAGGCTCATGAAACAATGGTTTTCAGCCCAGAGGTGGATGAATTCTACGAGAATGCAAAGGTTGGTTTGCAGAAGCTAGAAATCAATGCTAGAGTTATAGGAAATGATATCTGTATCACTCTAGCTTTACTGAGTGAAAAATATGGCCTGAAGAATGAAGGATCCATTGACTTCTCAGTGTTGGCTGCTCCACTTGAAAAGGATTTATGGAACTTTGCTGCAAAGAAATGTGAAATTCTCACTGGTTCGGTCAAGAAGACCCAACTGATTGACAAATTTTAGAGGATGGCTAACCTATTTGCTAAGGTCATAGAAAACCGTACAAGTGCATTGGATGGATTACCCAAAAGGAGAATGCACTATATAATGGTAGTTTACTAAGGAATGAAGGTAAAGTGGGCTACTTACGTGTTCTATGTGATAGCCGATTACAAGGAAGCTGGACACAACCATCATAAGATTTTCTTAAGTCATCTGTTGATGAATTTGAGCTGTGGTATGACTCATGGGAAAGTCATTCATAGAGCCAAAGAAGTTGAGGTTTATGATGTTATCAAGGCAGAAGCCAAACCTATTGTAACACTTGAGAAGAAACAATAGAAGAGAAAAGTTGTTGAAACTAAGGAGCCTGCTGTTAAGGCTAAGAAAAGCAAATCTGAAGTTAAGGCTACTAAGCCTACTGTTGAAGCCAGATCAGTTGAAACTGTGATTGCTGATGATATTATCTATGAAGTTGCTAGGGATATTGATGCAATTCCAGTAGAGGACTCTCTTGAAAGAACAATATCGGAAGAGGTACCTACGAAAAATGTATCGAAGAGAACAAGAAGTGCTATTAAAGACCCTGCTGTTACTAAACTTGTTCACACAAAAACAACTGCCAGAAAAAGGATACACTTAACAGAACATCATGTTACTTTTTCTGATAAAGTAAAGGAGGATCCACAGTCTGCTGAAAGACCAGCAGAATCAGTGAAGGAGTCCGATAAATCAAACGACAGCTGAGGTATCTGCACCTCAAGTTGATTAGACTACTGTTCCAACAATAAAGTCTATTGAAGCACCAACCGCTAGAAAAAAGAGAACTGGTAAAGCTAAGTATCCCAATACCACAAGAAAGAGAGAGAAGAGGCTGAGTAGAAGAAGAAAGATGAGGCTGAGCTCAAGGCTGCCCTTGAAGCTAGTAAAGCTAAAGCTGAAGTTAAACAGATGACAGAAGCAGAGTTAGCTGCTAAAGAAGAAGAAGACTTAGCTAAAGCTCTTGAGGCTAGCAAGGTAGATGCTCATGGCCCCATAAGAAGTGGTGGTATAGTAATCGGTGATCCTAAAGATGCTAAATTGGTGTTACCTCGGCCTCAACCTGTAAAGAAGAAAAATAAAGAGATCAAAAAGGCACTAGAAATAGTGAAGAATGACCCTGCTGTCTTTGCAAGGTTTGAAGCAGAATTGGAGAGGTACAATAGCTTACTGCAAACCAAGAGTAATTTCCTAGGCGAAAAGATTAGATACAATCGTTGGAGGGACTACATATCGCCTAAGTCAGAAGAAGAGATCCTTGATTGGATAGAGTTTGGTGATGAAGATAAATGGGAACTGGCTGCAAACAAACTCAATTAGAAAAGCATTGGACTCGGGCCTTTTTCATGATAGAATACATGAGTATGTAAACCTCACTATAGAGAATGATTCAACAGCTCTGAGAGAAACAATGACAAACAAGCCCAGTAGGGGTGAAGATTTAACGGAGAGAGTTGTCAAGATAGCAATTTGTGTAATCTTGGATAATGGATTGAAAGATCAAGATACGGACAAAGAACATCTAGTGATCTGCCAACCCTGCCAAGCTTACATCACATTGGCTTTGGTTCAGAAGTCAGCAAGTACCAAGAATCAGATCACTCTCATCATATGACTTCGCCT
Source organism: Penstemon barbatus (assembly GCA_003313485.2). NCBI lineage: Eukaryota > Viridiplantae > Streptophyta > Magnoliopsida > Lamiales > Plantaginaceae > Penstemon > Penstemon barbatus. The sequence continues at coordinate 22,068,310 of CM064877.1, read as the reverse complement.
TTGTACCTGCAGATATATCATATAACAGTCGTGTCTACTGATGGTGTTGACTTTGTTCATATTACATATATTGGTACTGATATGAATCAAGCAGCTACAAAGGACTCATCTGTGGAGCTAAAAACTACTGATCATCATTTTCCACTGGATGAAGTACCTCAAGAAAGGGAGCATTTAGCTATTGCTTGGAAAGCTGAAGCCACTCTTGAAAAACAAAAGAGCGGTGTTCCTACCACTTCTGATGAAAATGATCAATCAACCATTATGGATTCCATCAAGGCGCTGATTGAAAATGCTATGAAAGAAATGGAAGAAAAGAAGAAGGAACTGCTAAGAAAATTTGAGGAGGCTGCCTCAAATCTTGTTCAAAGCACCATTTAAAGTATTCCATAGCCTACTGATAGCTTTGTACTGCTGGAAGAAGGCTTAATTACCTTATCATACCAATTTTGTGTTATGAAGGCTGATATTCAACAAATCAGTGAAACAATTCAAAAGAATGAGGCTGATTGGATGAAGGTTAACCAAGCATTCGTAGATGCCATAGAAACTGGAGAAGAAAATACGGCAAGTCTAATTCAAGGCTTCTGCGACATTACAAATCAGATAGGTGCATAGGTTACAACTCTTCATCACAATCTGGACTATCTGAGTGATCAAGTTGCGGTACTGATGGTTAATCAGAAACAACAAGCAATGAAACATTATGCTATGGATCAAAACATAGGAATGTTATGCAATGCAGTCAACATTACTCTTGTGCAAGCTGAAGAACTCGACCCTGATGATGATGACAAAAGGGAGAAGAGGAATCTGCTTTTAAGAGAAATGTTACTGAAGTAGTTCAAGGCTCTGAAGAGGCCACTAATATGCCTGCTGAAGACACTAAGGCTGTTGATGTGACTGAATTGACGTAAATAAAAAAGAACCCAAAGATGTGGCAAAGGATGATAAAGAACTTCTTGCTTCTAAGGATTCTGCCGATGAACAACTTGACCCATACCAGAAGTCAAAGAACTTAGAAAGGCTGAGAGCTAAAATTGTTGCTTCTGATAAAGATGACAAGTCTAGCAAAGCCAAGAAATTAGCTCTAACTTTCTCAAGTGGTGAAAGTGAAGAAGAATCAGAAGACTAAATTAGCTTACTTCTCTTATCACTTCATTGTAAATTTATGTAACTTTTCATCTTTTGTAATCTGACGTAATTGTAACAAATGCTTAATCAATAAAAGATTACAAATTCTGAATCAATTTCTATCTCAGAAATTTTGTGTGAAGACTTAGCTTTAGTTAGTCACAAGTACTTAGCTAAAGTTTTGTCATCATCAAAATGGGGGAAATTGTTGGATGAAAATGAAGAAGTTAAGGGAGCTTTTGATGATTTCCAAAAGTCCATCAACTATGTAATGGAAGCTTGGCAAACCTCTGAAGATATTTAACCAAGAAGACAAGTATAAATCAGAAGAGTTAAATTTCAGTCTAGAAGACTACTGATCTGATGCTGAGTTCGGAATCAGACTGGTGGATTTCAGCAGAGTCAAATCAGATGAGTTCGATTGAATCAACGGAGTGGATTCGATCAGCAGAGTAAAAGTGATCAGAAAGTCTCTCCAGCGGTAATAAATGCACTTGAAGTAATAAATACTGTAAGAAAAGGGTATTAAAGACAAATGATTGAAGATAAACATCGGATCAGCAAGGTGCATTTAATGCGAATGACAAGAAGTAAAATAGAACTATTGTACAGTGAACAGTTGCAGGGAGCCGTTCAGAAATGGAGACCATTACTCGATGAAGATTTGAAATCTTTCTTACTTCAACAGGCATAATTCAAATTTGCGAGTATAAATAGATCTGCATTCAAGAGTTAGAGACAACACAACAATTGAGAGAGAATTTAAGCGAACAAATTTTCTATGTCTCAAAAACTCAACGACAAATCACTATCAGCCATTTCATCTACTGACAAAGCCAAGATGAAGAAACAAGCAAAAACAAAATCTAAGTGATTTCTTTAAACATTGAGTGTTGTGAGAAGTGTAAATACATCTTAGTGAGTGATGTAACTTCATAGTATAGATTTTCGTTGTGATTCCCTATAGCGAACTTGTGGCTTTATCATTTGTTGTAAAAGCACAAGTAGAGTGTACTATTTACTTATTGTTCATAGTATAACCTAGGGCTGAGCAAATGGGCCGAACCGGACCGAACCGAACCGAAGTTCGGTTATGGCCCGGTTCGGTCCCAAATAAATATGGACCGATTACCGGACCGAAATAGTCGGTCCGGTTCGGTATAAATACCGACCGGTCCGGTTCGGTCCAAATATATACCGAATTTTTTTTTTTAAAGAAAAGAGGAAAAAAAAAAAGAAAAAAAAAAGAAAAAAAGAAAGAAAGAAAAATGGACTGCCGACAGCTCATAAGCTCATTTCCTTCTTTTTCTTCTTTCTTCTTTCTTCTTCTTCTTTTCTTCTTCTTTATTCATTCTTTCTTTTCTTCTTCTTCTTTCTTCTTTTTCACTTTCTTCCATTTTCTTATTTCTTCTTCTTCTTTATTCTTCTTCTTCTTCTTTATTGATTCTTTCTTCTTCTCTTCTAAAAATCAACAAAACAAGAAAAGAAATCTACATTTAATCAAATCGAGTATTGGGTATTGGATTTGGCTGGAGCGGCGGAGCGCCGGTGAACGGAGGAGGAGGCGGGTTTGGCTGAAGCGGCGGCGGCTGGAGACAGTAGCAGGCGGTTCATTTGGAGAGAATTAGGGCAAGTGTTGAATTTGGTATTGGTTTACGGGTTTGGTCGGTTTACCAAGCCTTATGCTTAATAAGGGAAAAAAAAATATCCAACTATCCAAGTGGGTTCGGGTCTTCGGTTCGGTTCGGGAAACCGTCGGTTTTTACCGAAAACCGAATACTCCCTGGTTCGGTTCTCACGCTATAACCGAATACCGAACCGGTTGGCCGGTTCGGTAATCGGTCCGGACCGAACCGTCGGTTCCGGTTCGGTTCGGTCGGTCCGGTTTGTTTTGCTCAGCCCTAGTATAACCTAATCTTTGTGATTTAGAAGAGTGGACTAAAAGACATTCTTATATATATAACCACTATAAAAATTCATTATGTTAGTTTACTTGCATATTTTCATAAGTAACCAAACTTTGAAAAAACAAAAGATTTTAAAAGGAGTTTCAAAAACTGGGGATAAAATCTTTTAAGAACATAAACTTGTTTGAAAAATACTTGATAATATCCGCTGCAACAAGTTACAAACTCTTATTTGATTTGAAAACAGATAAGTAAAATTAGACTCGGTCAACTTATGCTGAACAAGCTTTGTGCATGAACAACTGAGTTCGTTTAATAACTGGTTTCTAAGAAGTGCTAGTTTTATGTTGGGAAATTTATATTTGTCCTTGGGGTTTTTCAATGTTACTTTTTTTTTTTTTGCAAATGAGATTGGCAATGCGAATCCAACATCCCCATTTCCTCGTCTGAATATATCCTTAAGAGTAAGCTAAACTTCCCTTTTGTGTGTTTGTATATCCTATAAAATGTGGTGCAATAGGAATTTATATATTGGCTAGACATTAGGATAGGGTATTTTAACACACAGAAAAATAAAAATCTTGTACTTTGATAAATAATAGTTATTAGGATAGATAATGTTTTGTATTTTAATTATAAAACAACTACACTAATAAGAAAATAATAAATATCAAAATCTAGGTTATGACGAAGAACAATTGAGAAAATTTAAGAAACTTTGTTTCATTTGCTTAAATAAATTTCTTTTAAATGTGATCATAATAAGTTATTTGCATATAAATGTTTAAACTAACAAAAGAAGTAACAATACTGATCATGATTAGTAATGATAAACTATGAGCGAAAGATTTTTGATAAATTTTGAATGCTAAACTAGGAATCCTAATGAAAATTTTGGATCTTTGATACGAAAAAAAAAATTAAGCATGTATTCTAATTGATTTCACAATATTTCATTGCAAATGATTTGAAAGTGTTAGGTCGTACAATATTGGAGATTAACAACATTAAAGGGAAAGTCTACTTAGCAAATGCAATGGATTTAAGCTTTATACATTTCAAAATTAAATTGTTGATTAATATTCAACTAAAGAATGTTAAAATTTAGAATGATTGCTGACATCGAATAATTAATTAAATCAATTAACTATTATTTTTTAATTGTTAGAATTAATTTTGGTAGTTAAGATAAGTGGAATTAAACTATCCATACATCATTAATTGGGTAAATATTGTTATATTATGATAATAATTTTAATCGAGTCAATATTGTAGATATGTAATTTTATGTATCGTGTTGTTGAGTTATATATACTGATACAAGTTATTTATCAAATTATGAGTTATATATACTGATACAAGTTATTTATCAAATTATGAGTTATATATACTGATACAAGTTATTTATCAAATTAGACAGTTGTACAAAAACTTTCATTAGACTTTAATTAGTAGTATCCAATTAATTCATGTCTACTAACTCTTAAATTTTATCCTATTTGTGGGCTCAAATTTCTATAAATGGTCATCTATATTATTATTGTTACGCGACATTTATATATAAAACAGAATTTTGGCATGAAACACAAACTAATCTAGAAAATATTTTCCTTAAATTTGATTCTCAGTTTGTATTAAGCAAATAATTAAAATTGAATATTACCCATTAATTGAGTTCATTTTTGACATAGCTTGTCATAAAATAAAAATATACCCAATTTGTTGGTTGAATAATAAGACTACCTTCTACCACATTTTAACTAGGGATTAGAGACATTTTTTCTATGGTGGACAAAAATATCAAAGATACCTTATATAGAGGACGAAAAGTGTGTTATTCCCTATACTTAGCTACTATAATAATGAATATATGATTTTCAAATGTGAATTGTGTCAATTAACTAAAAAACGTCATTTTGTAGTAATAAACTCGTAATTACGACTATTTTCTGTAAAGTTTTATTTTTTAGGGTGATTTACCCTCAGACCCCCTGAGATTTGGGCATACTACAAGAAATCTCCCGTTGTTTTAAAAATTACACGGACACCCCTTCAGGTTTGGGCATATTACAAGAAATCCCTTACGACGTTAAAACATGCGGAATTTGATAATATCAGCAATTTTTTTTTTTATTTTTCAAATTTATCTCTGGCTATATATACCCACATGGGGTGTCTATGTAATAATATTATAGCACAGGGGGTGTCTGTGTTATAATATTATACTACTTGGGGTGCCTATTTGCTAATATATACTATAGGGGGTGTATTTGAAAGAATACAATAACTTCAAGGTGTTACTTATAGCCAACGGTCATATTTTACAAAATGACAAATGGATATTAATGTTGGCTATATATTTTGATTATAAATTCAACGAAAGATAAAAACACACCTATACTTTGTCTAAATCCAAAAAAAAAAAAAAAAAATCCTGTGTTATTTTAACTCCCAAAACCCCCCTGTGATATCAATTAAATGCCAAATACACCTCCAAAAAAGAGTGTGTGATTCAAACGCGAAAAACTGCAAGTATTGTTCACATTTTGCTTTTGATATGACAATTTTACCCCTAACATCAAAAACAAAAACACCCCCCTATGCTTTGCCTAACTCCCAACACCTCCCTCCATGTTATTTTAAATCCCAAAAAAACCCCTTGTGTTTGGTTTTAAATACCACACTCGACCCAAGTAGTATATAATTAAATTTCAAATAGAATAAATAAAAACAAAACAGAGGGGTAACTTCGTCATTCCGTAAAAATTTAAAATTAAAATTATACTTGGTTGAGTGTGGTAATTAAAACAAAACACATGGGGGGTTTTTGGGAGTTAAAATAACACATGGAGTTTTTTGGGAGTTAGACAAAGCAGAGGGAGTGTTTATGTCTTTATCTCTTGGAAATTTCATGAGGGTACTTATAGCCAATTATCATATTTTAAGAAATGACCAATAGATGTTATGATGGCCATATAATTTGACTATAAATCAAAATGTTCACTTGTAGGGATGATAACACTTTAAATCTCGGCGTGCATCTGCAACCCTTGTGGGTGCATTCTTCACACCCCCTACACATGAATATTTTGATTATCGATATTTTAAGCATCTCACACTACCTCTTGAATTTGATGATGACATTATCAAATATGTGGGATGAAATGCAAAAGAAAATAAAAAAAAATTTGGACCGCTATTTATAACCAAAATATGTGGCAAACAGTAACGTCCAACGGTAATTTTTTAAAATATGATAGTTGACTACAACTAACTCCCCGAAGTTATTGTAATCTTTCAAATACACCCCATGTAATATAATATTATTACATAGACACCCCCTGTCGTATAATATTATTACATTGACACCCCATGTGGGTATATTTAGCCCGGGGTAAATTTGAAAAATAAAAATAAAAATTTATTAAAGTCATCAAATTCCATCTGTTTTTAACACCGTAAGGGATTTCTTGTAATATTCCCAAACCTAAGGGGGTGTCCCTGTACTTTTTGAAACAACGAGGGGTTTCTTGTAATATGTCCAACTCTGAGGGGGTCTTAATGTAAATCACCCTATTTCTTATGTGTCTGCTTGCACACATGTAGCTCAAACATAATACAGTAAAATTGGAGCAACTAACTTCTTAATCCACTAGAAAGACACATGTTGGTGGATGCAAGGATGTTATGATGCGCACAAACAATTTATGCAATGAAAGTTTGAAATTCCTTTAATTTTTTTAATTAACAAAAATTCTTTAGAGTTTTTTTAATCGATTCAAAGTCCTTTGACTGGTAATGAGTAAATGGTGGGTCAGTTTTTTCTGTAAATAAGAATAATGAGACTTAGTCTAATTCATTGAGTGGATAATATATATGTATTGTACATAGTTGCTATCGACGTGTACGACATGCAAACACAATAAAACAATTATTAAATTAATTGTAAACATTAGGTCAAATGTAACCCGACAACAATGATAGTTTAATTGAAAATAAAACTTAATCAAGTTATCATATTCCATGACATTTGAAAGAAAAATCACATATTATTGTAAGAACTAGTATTAAAAGTTTGAAAAACATCGATAATGTATCGAATAAATATTATCATCTAAGAAATTATGTGTATCACTACTCTACACTTACATCTAGTTTCACGGTTGATATCTATCACTATAATATAAAGTCCAAAAACAATATAGATTAATAAAATGATTTGATAAATGTTGGATGAATATGAAGAAATGAAGGGAGGTTTTGATGATTTTCAAAAGTCATCAACTAAGTAATGGAAGCTTGGCAAACCTCCGAAGATATTTAACCAAGAAGACACATATAAATAAGAAGGGTTAAATTTCGGTCCAGAAGACTACTGATCTGATGCTGAGTTCAGAATTAGGCTGGTGGATTTCAATAGAGTCAAATCATTTGAGTTTAATTTTAATCAGCAGAGTGTTCATCAGTAGAGTTGATTCGATCAACAGAGTAGAAGTGATCAGAAACTCAATCCAACGGTAATAATTGCACCTGGAGTAATAAATGCTCTAAGAGAAAGGTATTAAAGAGAAATGATTGAAGAGAAACTCCGGATCAGCAAGGTGCATTTATTGAGACTGACAGAAGTATAACAGAACTGTACAATGAATAGTTGCAGGGGGCCGTTCAGACAGGAAGACCAGTACTTGAGGAAGATCTGAAATCTGTCTTACTTAACGGGCATAATTCAAATTCGCGAGTATAAATAGATCTACATTCAAGAGTTAGAGACAACACAACAACTTAGAAATAATTCAAGTGAACAAATTTTCTAAGTCTCAAAAACTCAAGAACATATCACTATCAGCCAAGTTATCTGTTGACAAAGTCGAGTTGAAGAAACAAGCAAAAACAAAATCTAAGTGATTTATGTAAACATTGAGTGTTGTGAGAAGTGTATATCCATATTAATAGTATAGATTTTCTTTATGATTTCCTATAGCGAACTTGTGGCTTTGTCATTTGTTGTAAAAGCGCAAGTAGAGTGTACTATTTACTTAGTGTTCATAGTATAACCTAAATCTTCGTGATTTAGAAGAGTGGACTAAAAGACAATTTTGTCTATATAACCACTATAAAAATTCCTTGTGTTGGTTTACTTACTTTACTTGCATATTTTCATAAGTAACCAAACTTTGAAAAGACAAAAGATTTTAAAAGGAGTTTCAAAAACTGGGGATAAAATCTTTTAAGAACATAAACTTGTTAGGAAAACACTTGACAATATCGGCTGCAACAAGTTTCAAATTCTGGTTTGATTTGAAAACAGATAATTAAAATTAGACTAGTGGTCAAATTATGTTGAACAAGCTTTGTGCGCGAACAACTGAGTAGTCTCATTCGTTCAGATCAACTTATTCTGCTAGTAAGAAAAGTTGGAGAATTTTTAAAGGAAAAACAGAGGTCTATTAACCCCCCCCCCTCTTGACCTCATTTGACCACTTGGGACCAACAATAAATAACCACGGTCAATGATGGTTGTAATTTTGAAATGTTGATATATATTTACTTTACAAACTATCAAATCAACTTAGTTAATTTCTATGTAATTGCAATGTAAAGACACAATATAATGCAACAAAATAAAAAAATAAAAATTCAATTTTGAAATCCTTTAATTCAGTGGTAATTGTTTCAATATTTTATTTTTAGTTTTACATCTTAGTCTAATTTATGCCTTGATTTAAGATTTCACTGGTCATAACATTAATAAATTTTATCTTAAATAATTAATTTTTAATTTTTATTATTTATAAGTTCGTTTAATAACTGGTTTCTAATAAGTGCTAGTTTTATGTTGGAAAATTTATAGTTGTCCTTAGGGTTTTTCAATGTTATCATTTTTCTGTAAATGAGATTGGCAATGCGAATCCAACATCCCTATTTCCTCTTCTGATTATATCTGTTGGTGTAAATTAGAGAAGATTTTGAAGATGACAAAAAGGCCATAAAGGTTTTGAAGATCAAAAGGTTAAGTCATCAACTAAGAACAGCTTAGTGAAACCTATCTCATGGTCTGGAAGCTATGTGACCGAATCAGCCGAGTGGGATATCATATCAGTAAAGATCAGATTGGTGATCATCAGCCGAGTCAAGATAGATATGTTCATTATTGAATCAGCCAAGTAGCCATCAGCTTAGTACTCCCATCAGCCAAGTGAAGACGGTCAGCAAGCTGTCCAACGGTAACCTGCTGAGTGTATTAAATGCGACTGACAGAAAGTACAGCAGACTGTACTGTAGCAGTTGCAGGAAGCCGTTCCAGAAATTGGGGACCAGAACTCGAGGACTGCAGATTTCTGTCTCATCTTCAATGGGCAGAAATTCAAATTCGAGAGTATAAATAGAAGACTAAATGAAGATCTAAATGAGACTTGCACAATTCAAGATCACATCTATAGAGCAAGATCCATCAGTTGAGTCGTCTGATCACAAGCCCAGTCATTTGTTGACGAAGCTTTTCGTTGAAGAACAGAGAACTTGCGTTGTCTGTCTGAGTGACTTTCAACTGAGAAAAGAAAGGAGTGTATGTCCATCTGTGTGAAGTGATATAACTTCTTAGTGTAGGTTTTCTTTGTGAGCTCCTATACTGAAAATAGCGTGAGGAGTGTAGATCCATCTGTGTGAGTGATCTAGCTTCGGAGAGTAGGATTTCTGTGTGATTTCTTACTGCGCACTTGTGGCCATTTCATTTGTTGTTTGGCACAAGCATTGTATACTGATTACTTTGTGTTTTCTAGTATAACCCAAGATCCGTGTGACTTGGAAGAGTGGACTAAAGGATTTTTATCCATATAACCACTATAAAAATTCCTTGTGTTTGATTACTTGTTTTTAATTTGCATATTTTCATAAGTGAACAAACATTTTAAAAGAAGTCTTTTAACTTGAGGAATTTACAAAACTGGGGTAAAACTTTGAAGAGGAACTTGTTTGAAAAACATACTTGATATATCCGCTGCTTACAAGTTTTGAAACTCTGAGTATATCTGAATCAGCCTAGTGAAATCAGATGAGTGATCAACTCTGCTGTTCAAAGCTTTGTGCGCGATCAACTTAGTAAACTTACGAATCAGATCAGCTTAGTCTGCTGACAGAAAAAGTTAGAGAAAAAGTTTTAAAGTTTATGAGATCTATTCACCCCCCTCTAGATCTCATTGACCACTTTTGGGACCAACAAGTGGTATCAGAGCAGGTTGTTCATTAGAATCAGCTGCCTGATCAAACGAACTTGATCCAAAGTGTGTTTTTCAAATTTTTCAAAAAAAGAGCATATTTTGAAAATCAAAAACTTTTTGAAAAATGGATGTCATAAGCCATGTTCCTCACATTGGCCTTATGGACTTTGAAAGCTGGAAAATCTGAATGGAAATCCTTCTTGCCGCTTATGACGACAACATGCTTACTTGTTTTACAAAAGGACCATTCAGATTTCAGAAGACTGTGAAGGTTGCTGGCCAACCAGATCAGATAGTTGACAAAGAGCTGGATGAGCTGACTCCCAAAGAAGTCAAGTTAGTAAACCTTGATAAAAAGGCTAAGCTCATTTTGTTCAAAGCTGTAGACGAAGAAAGATTCCAAAAGATCAAGCACTTCAAAACTGTCAAAGAGATGTGGGATAAAGTCTGCGAGCTAAGCGAAGGAAACGACGCTATCAAAGAACACAAGCTCAGTGTGGCTCTTGAGGAGTTTGAAAATTTCAAGATGAAGTCTGGTGAAACGATTGATCAGATGGATACCAGATTTACCAAAGCTCTGAATGAAGTTCTAAGGTTTGGTAAAGAATTTTCGAACAAGGAGATCACCGCAAAAGTTCTCAAGGCCTTGCCACCTAAATTCAACATGAAGGTGACAGCCATGGAAGAATCAAGGGATTTAGGGAAGATTTCCCTTTCCGAACTGTTCTCATCCCTCAAAGCATATGAGTATCAAATGCCAAGAATGGGATTAGAAGTGTCAACCAGTTCAGACCCTACTGCTGCTCTAATGGCGTCAGACAAGTCAAGAAAATCAGCAGACAAGTCAAAACAGAAGACTCTGCTGAGTTCAGAAAAAGTCTACACTGCTGACGACGTTACCCTGCTGCTGAATGATTTTGAGAAGTTCTACAAGAAGAAAATGAAATTAAAATATAAAAATGCTACTTCATCTTCTTCTGATCATTTTCAGGAAAACAGGGATTCCTCCAAAGCAAAACTTAGAGACTACAATGAAGAGGAGTATGAACTCTTGATCAAAGATCATTCTCACTTATCATCTGAAAAGTTTGCTGAAAAGGAAAAGTGTGCCAAAAAGGAGCGTAAGCTTAAAAAGAGCAAATCAAAGTTAGCTGATGCAGCAAAGCTAATAAACTCCGGCATATCTTATTCAGACAACCAGTCGTCTGATAAAGAGTTTGAAGAAGTACCTGAAACTCTATGCTTAACTGTCATAGAATCTGATGATTCTGAAACTAAGGTAACTTCTACTATTAATTAAATGCACTATTTGAATGGTTGAATAAACGCTATATTACAAATTCAAATATTGTGTGTGCATTTGCCAAGCTTAAGGAAGAGATAACTCTGTTAAAAAGAGCAAAACAGATCATTGAAACTTCAAGTTGAAAAACCTCAAGAATCAGCTGACTATCAAAAAGCTTGAGCATGAGAATGAAACTCTAACAGCTGAGTATGCAGTTTGTTTTGAAAATATAAATGAATTTAAAAGAAGAAATTGCATCACTCTCTAAATAAAAAGAAATCAGAGGCTTAAAAGAAGAAGTCTACTGATGCTCAACAGGTTAGAAAACCTAGTAAGCTACCTAAGACGAATCAGACTACTAAAACCCATCAGCCGAATAGGCTGCTGATAGGAGTAAAATTTAAATGTCAAGTCTGCTAAATCTAGGGTGAGTTATTAAATAACTCAGGTAAGAAATTGAGGCAAAAATGAAATTATCTGGCAAGAATTTGAATCACTTTATGATAATTATTATTATGACATGCTCTATGCTTATTCATATTATCATGTTGATCATATTCACTGTGCTGATTGCCACCCTCATTTCAATATGCATGTTTATCACACATTTCATGCATCTTACCTTGCTTATGAGCATTGTTTTAATCATGACCAGTAAAGTGGTATCATAATGACAAGTGATATCACCATGATAAAACATAAGTCACTAGATCATCACATGTTAAAGGTTTTACTAACCCTGCTGGACCCAATAAATAAGGGGTGCCAAAAATAGTCATCTGTTTTACAGGTGAAGTGCATGTGAGATGACAAAGATGAGTTGACTGCCCTTGCAAATTTCAACAAATTCAACAAGTGATCTTACCATCAAGTGTACACCTGGAAATGGTACCATCAAGCTGCTTATATCAGATTGCTCCAAACCATCAAGTGATATCAGTCAAGTGAGTGATATTAGACAAGTGGTGTCAGACAATTGGTATAAACCAACAAGTGGTATAAATCAACAAGTGGTAGACGCTACATTTGGAGATTTCAAGGAAGCAAGATTGTTGGAAAGCTGAAACCTATCAAAGGATTACAAGTGGTATAAAGACCATCAGAAACCAACAAGTCAACCATGTGACAAAGAAAAATGGTTTGTTGATTTTGGATTCATAAGTTGAGGGGGAACTTATCCGAAGACTAACCCATAACAGCTTACTGGAATTCAACGGCTGAGTGTATTTGAAGAGAAACTCTCATCAGACTACTTGACCACGGATTCTTGAACTTAGGGGGAACGTGTACGACTAGCGGTACTCCTAAAATTAAGATGAAGTTTTCAATAAGTCAAAATGAAGCTATCAGAAGACTGCTTCTTATCAGCCGACTGGAACTCAACAACCAAGTATTATTCAAGAATGTACTACATCAAGTGGTATCAGCAAGTGTTATCACATCAACAAGTGATATCAGCTGACTAATCTGATTTACATTTATACAACTAGTATCAGACTACAAGTAGCATCAGACTACAAGTAACATCAGACTACAAGTGGAATCAGACCACAAATACCAACAAGTGGTATCAATTCTTGAAGTTAGGGGGAATTTTCTAGCTGGAGTGATAAACAGCAACGAAGACTACCTAAATCAGCCTAGTACTCACCTAATTGTCTTCAGCATACTAAGTTTGCAATCCTATAAAGAGAAAAAGTGGAAGAAGAGATGCAACTCAAGTATTATTGTTGATGACAAAAAGGGGGAAGATAAATGATGCAACTAAGAACCCTTTAAACAGAAGATTAGAAAAGGGAAAAGAACCAACTATTGGTATTTTTTTTAAAGTTGTATCAGATCAATAAATTTCCATCTCAAGGTATGAAGACCAAATCTGAAGACTTAGAAGACGTTCTTAGTTGAAGGTTTTGTCATCATCAAAAAGGGGAAAATTGTTGGTGTAAATTAGAGAAGGTTTTGAAGATGACAAAAAGGCCATAAAGGTTTTGAAGATGACAAAAAGGCCATAAAGGTTTTGAAGATGACAAAAAGGCCATAAAGGTTTTGAAGATCAAAAGGTTAAGTCATCAACTAAGAACAGCTTAGTGAAACCTATCTCATGGTCTGGAAGCTATGTGACCGAATCAGTCGAGTAGGATATCAGATCAGTAAAGATCAGATTGGTGATCATCAGCCGAGTCAAGATAGATATGTTCATTCTTGAATCAGCCGAGTAGCCATTAGCTTAGTACTCCCATCAGCCAAGTGAAGACGGTCAGCAAGCTGTCCAACGGTAACCTGCTGAGTGTATTAAATGCGACTGACAGAAAGTACAACAGACTGTACTATAGCAGTTTCAGGGAGCCGTTCCAGAAATTGGGGACCAGAACTCGAGGACTGCAGATTTCTGTCTCATCTTCAACGGGCAGAAATTCAAATTCGAGAGTATAAATAGAAGACTAACTGAAGATCTAAATGAGACTTGCACAATTCAAGATCACATCTATAGAGCAAGATCCATCAGTTGAGTCGTCTGATCACAAGCCCAGTCATTTGTTGACGAAGCTTTTCGTTGAAGAACAGAGAACTTGCGTTGTCTGTCTGAGTGACTTTCAACTGAGAAAAGAAAGGAGTGTATGTCCATCTGTGTGAAGTGATATAACTTCTTAGTGTAGGTTTTCTTTGTGAGCTCCTATACTGAAAATAGCGTGAGGAGTGTAGATCCATCTGTGTGAGTGATCTAGCTTCGGAGAGTAGGATTTCTGTGTGATTTCTTACTGCGCACTTGTGGCCATTTCATTTGTTGTTTGGCACAAGCATTGTATACTGATTACTTTGTGTTTTCTAGTATAACCCAAGATCCGTGTGACTTGGAAGAGTGGACTAAAGGATTTTCATCCATATAACCACTATAAAAATTCCTTGTGTTTGATTACTTGTTTTTAATTTGCATATTTTCATAAGTGAACAAACATTTTAAAAGAAGAGTCTTTCAACTTGAGGAATTTACAAAACTGGGGTAAAACTTTGAAGAGGAACTTGTTTGAAAAATATACTTGATATATCCGCTGCTTACAAGTTTTGAAACTCTGAGTATATCTGAATCAGCCTAGTGAAATCAGATGAGTGATCAACTCTGCTGTTCAAAGCTTTGTGCGCGATCAGCTTAGTAAACTTACGAATCAGATCAGCTTAGTCTGCTGACAGAAAAAGTTAGAGAAAAAGTTTTAAAGTTTATGAGATCTATTCACCCCCCCTCCCCTCTAGATCTCATTGACCACTTTTGGGACCAACAATATCCTTAAGAGTAAGCTAGACTTCCCTTTTGTGCATTTGTATATCATATTATAGATGTGGTGCAATAGGACTATATATTTTGGCTAGACATTAGGATAGGGTATTTTAACACTTAGACAAATATAATGTTGTACTTTGATTATAAAAAATAGTTATTAAGAATAAATAATGTTTTGTATTTTAATTATAACACAACTACACTAATAAGAAAAATATAATAAATATCAATATCTAGGTTATGACCACGAACAATTGAGAAAATTTAAGAAACTTTGTTTCTTTTGCTTAAATAAATTTCTTCTAAAAGTGATCATAATAAGTTCTTTTGCATATAAATGTTTGAACTAACAAGAGTAGTAACAATACCAATCATGATTAGTAATGACATACTATGAGCGAAAGATTTTTTATAAATTTTTCATGCTAAACTAGGAAATCTAATGAGAATTTTATTTCTTTAATACCAAAAAAAAAAAAAAAAATTAAGCATGTATTCTACTTGATTCCAAAATATTTCATTGCAAATGATTTGAATGTGTTAGGCCGTAAAATATTGGAGATTAACAACATTAAAGGGAAAGTCTTCTTAGCAAATGAAGTGGATTTAAGCTTTATACAATTCAAAATTAAGTTGTTGATTGATATTCAACTAAAGAATGCTAAAATGTAGAATGATTAGTGACATCGACTAATTAATTATTATTTTTTAAATGTTTGAATTAATTTTAGTAGTTTGGATAAGTGGAATTAAACTATCCATAAATCATTAATTGGGCAAATATTGTTATATTATGATAGTAATTTTAATTGAGTCAGTATTGTGGATATGTAATTTTGTGAATCGTGTTGTTGAGTTATATATAATGATACAAGTTATTTATCAAATTAGACAGTTGTACAAAGACTTTCATTAGACTTGAATTAGTAGTGTCCAATTAATTCATGTCTACTAACTCTTAAATTTTATTCTATTTGTGGGCTCAAATCTTTATGAATGGTCACCTAAATTATTGATTGTTACGAGACATTTATATATAAAACAGAATTTTGGCATGAAATACAAACTAATTTAGGAAATATTTTCCTTACATTTGATTCTAAATTTGAATTAAGCAAATAATTAAAATTGATAGTACCCATTAATTGAGTTTATTTTCGACATAGTTTGTCATAAAATAAAAACAAACCCAATTTGTTGGTTGAATAATAAGACTACCTTTTACCACATTTTGAGAAATTTTTGTGTTGTTATTTGAGGTCATATATATATAGTATTTTGGCCTGTATATCACAAAAATTATGATTAGGAAAAAATTATTTTTGTGATTTATAACTATTACAATTATACCAATTAGAAACAAAAACAAATACAAGCTAGTAAAATCATTTCAAATTTCAACAATCAATTATTCTTTTTTTTTTTTTTTTATCATCATAATATCACAAGTAGGTAAGTACAATATTATACACCCAAAGTTAGAAAACCAATAAGTACCAGAAATTAGTGTTGAATAATAGAGTTGTTATCCGAATTTAGGAAATTATTAATTCAAACAACCTAGCCAATGGTAATATACAATTCAAAATTATCGATATATAATTACTCATATCTCTTCGATTATCTATATATAAATACACATTACTTATACTCCTATATACTCCCAATTCTTATATTTTCAAGAAAGAAAAGATTTTGTCAAAAATGACAAGAAGGAAAGTTACCCTCAAATTCATGTCCAACAACTCCGAAAGAAAAATTTCTTTCAAGAAAAGAAAGAAGGGTTTGACTAAAAAAGTGGAGGAACTAAGCACCCTTTGCGGTATAGATGCATGTGCCATCATTTACAGTCAGTATGAAAATCAGCCAGTGGTGTGGCCGTCGCCAGAAGTTACCACATCTATGTTATCACGTTACGCGGAGCTTCCAGATATGGAAAAAACTAAAAAAATGGCCAATCAAGAAAGCTTCACCAGTCAACGCATCATAAAGATGAAGGATCAGCTTTATCGCTTGCAAAAAGATAACAAGCGCAAAGAAATGAAAAATTTTATGTACAAGTGCATGGTTGGAATGAAAAAGGTTGAAGAATTTGATGTGTCTGATGCTGCTATAATGAATTCAGTCATGGAAGAAACTTTCAGGGAGCTCCAATTAAGATTGAAATCATTGCAGATTGGTAATCCAAATAAGATGGTTGCATCTATTTCTGCACCTGATGATAGTACTGGATTTGGGTCAGGCTCTCCAGCGGTGGTTGTGGTTGCAGAGCCTATTGTTTCTCCACCAACCACAGTGGTGGAAGCGCCATCGACTGGTTGTGAAGAGAACAAGTCATTGGACCTAAGGGATACATTAACTAATGTTGGTGACTTCAGTGACTTGCCAGTTGGTGAGCTTGACTGGTTGGATGGTCTTATATATTCTCCTTGTTTTTTGTATGATACAAATTATAAGGCTAGTACCTCGGGAGCAAATGACAACGCTAGTACCCCATGAGTGAATGATAAGGCTAGTACCTCAAGAGATGCATCTCGAACTAACAACAATTCTTAGTTGTTCAAGTAATACTTAACTGAGCATGTTATGTTTTTATTGTATGTTAGGTTTAACCGCACAAGTTATGCATTGCCATGGCTAGTTCAAAATCTAGGCTTAATTTTATATTCATAGTGTATCTTTCCTTTGATATTTTGATTATATTATAAATATTTGGGTTATTTTAGGTAAATTGTCTTTGTCACATTTAGGTTTCTAGTACTATTTCTCTAAATGAGAAAATGGACATTAAGAAATTCTGGAAATAATAACTTAAATTAAGGCATGAATCCTTTGTGCTAAGTTCATAATAGTGAGTTGATTCTTTTACTTTGGTAAGTACTTATTAAAACAAAAAAACAAAACTTTGATGAACGAAATTAATTAACAAATCTTAATTTCTTGTAAAAAAAATATATAATAATAATAATAATAATAATAATAATAATAATAATAATAATAATAATAATAATAATAATAATAATAATAATAATAATAATAATAATAATAATAATAATAATAATAATAATAATAATAATAATAATAATAATAATAATAATAATAATAATAATAATAATAATAATAATAATAATAATAATAATAATAATAATAATAATAATAATAATAATAATAATAATAATAATAATAATAATAATAATAATAATAATAATAATAATAATAATAATAATAATAATAATAATAATAATAATAATAATAATAATAATAATAATAATAATAATAATAATAATAATAATAATAATAATAATAATAATAATAATAATAATAATAATAATAATAATAATAATAATAATAATAATAATAATAATAATAATAATAATAATAATAATAATAATAATAATAATAATAATAATAATAATAATAATAATAATAATAATAATAATAATAATAATAATAATAATAATAATAATAATAATAATAATAATAATAATAATAATAATAATAATAATAATAATAATAATAATAATAATAATAATAATAATAATAATAATAATAATAATAATAATAATAATAATAATAATAATAATAATAATAATAATAATAATAATAATAATAATAATAATAATAATAATAATAATAATAATAATAATAATAATAATAATAATAATAATAATAATAATAATAATAATAATAATAATAATAATAATAATAATAATAATAATAATAATAATAATAATAATAATAATAATAATAATAATAATAATAATAATAATAATAATAATAATAATAATAATAATAATAATAATAATAATAATAATAATAATAATAATAATAATAATAATAATAATAATAATAATAATAATAATAATAATAATAATAATAATAATAATAATAATAATAATAATAATAATAATAATAATAATAATAATAATAATAATAATAATAATAATAATAATAATAATAATAATAATAATAATAATAATAATAATAATAATAATAATAATAATAATAATAATAATAATAATAATAATAATAATAATAATAATAATAATAATAATAATAATAATAATAATAATAATAATAATAATAATAATAATAATAATAATAATAATAATAATAATAATAATAATAATAATAATAATAATAATAATAATAATAATAATAATAATAATAATAATAATAATAATAATAATAATAATAATAATAATAATAATAATAATAATAATAATAATATAATAATAATAATAATAATAATAATAATAATAATAATAATAATAATAATAATAATAATAATAATAATAATAATAATAATAATAATAATAATAATAATAATAATAATAATAATAATAATAATAATAATAATAATAATAATAATAATAATAATAATAATAATAATAATAATAATAATAATAATAATAATAATAATAATAATAATAATAATAATAATAATAATAATAATAATAATAATAATAATAATAATAATAATAATAATAATAATAATAATAATAATAATAATAATAATAATAATAATAATAATAATAATAATAATAATAATAATAATAATAATAATAATAATAATAATAATAATAATAATAATAATAATAATAATAATAATAATAATAATAATAATAATAATAATAATAATAATAATAATAATAATAATAATAATAATAATAATAATAATAATAATAATAATAATAATAATAATAATAATAATAATAATAATAATAATAATAATAATAATAATAATAATAATAATAATAATAATAATAATAATAATAATAATAATAATAATAATAATAATAATAATAATAATAATAATAATAATAATAATAATAATAATAATAATAATAATAATAATAATAATAATAATAATAATATTGGTAACACTTTTCACATGGTAAAGTAACTTTTACTACTAATTGTATTAAAATTTTATTTGAAACTATAACTAGCTAAAGTGATAAATGAATAAGGTATTTGAAAAGGAGAAAGTGTTTCTACTCCTTAAAAGTTACATGATTTTGCACTTTACCAGCCACAGTTACAAAATAAGTACTTAACACTTTAAAAATCGGAAATCAGATGCACGTAACCCCTTGTAACAATTATAAGCCATTTTTGTTCGCAGAAAAATGTACATATGCATATCACATGTATTATTTAAGGGTGAAGTACTCACAACAACTCTTACACATCCAAAAACTTCAATTACATGTTGTTAAATGAAAATCGTAAGTCAAATAGTTAGAAATTTTACTCATAAATTGAGTGAAAATGCATGTGAGTGATATGTTTGGGCGGGTAAAAAATGTTGTTACTAATCTACCCTTATAAATCTCATGTCAGATGCACACATATGTTTTTCCATCTAGCAAAATTAGCTTAAAATCGTTTGAGGGCGAATGCACAACTCAATTTAATATCTCGTTTGGTAAAATGCATATTTTGTACTTTCGGGTGGTAAAGCGCCAAAACCTTTAACTTGGGAGGGGGGGGGGGGGTGGGAGTGGATTGAAGTGCGTTTTCCTCATTTCAAAATGTGGTTTGTTTCAGTATATGACCTTGTAATTTATTCGTTGTTGACGTAGAATCATTATAATTAATTCTTATAGAGTACCATTTATTGTGCATCTGCATGTCACACACTTAGCTTAATTAAAAAAATAAAGTAGGGAAGCAACATATCAAATAGAATACAGTTAAGCATGGAGCGACTGACTTCGAATGCTAGAGAGACAAATGCAGTAAAACATATAGATGCACTCAAGCTAACAAAATTGCTATGCAATGAAGCATGCAAATCCTTTATTTTTCTTCTAATTGATGAAATATTGAAAGACATTTGAACTATGAAAGAGAGAATGATGAGCCAACTATTTCCATAAATAGAACATGAGATTTAACCTCACGTGTATGACATGCAAATACAAATAAAGTTTTGTAATTTATATAATTTGTAAAAAGTAGACCGGTCATAACACGATTACATAAACAGTTACTGAATGTACTTTAAGAAGTAGATTTGCTTGTTTGTTTCCAAGTTTTGCTCTATTAAATTGTGTTTGGTGGCTAGATTCTCTAGGTCTAGGATATATCATGCTTAGTTTGTGATTATGTTAATTGAATGAGTTATGATATGTATGTTAGGATTTTGCTTAATTCATGCTAATTGACCATTGATCTATGATTTTATTTTGTTTCTAACATTGAATGCATCCAAGGGATAGGACTTTATAGGTTACCTAGCCTGGATTTGTGAGTTGTATATGAGATGAGGATATACCCTGATGGCTTATGTTCATGTGAGTGGGTCTGGGCTTGAACGCATATCATAACTTTGGGGTCTTCTTTATTTAGGTGTACTTGGATATTTTAGTAGTAATCGGGATGGCCAAGGACCTCAAAAGTGTTAGGTAATTCTAGGATTTGGGATTAGCCTTTAAGTAGAGTCATCTCATTGAGGTATTCAGATCTACCTTAGGAATTCCTAGTTACAGCGGAAGCCGTGAGGAAACAAGTCATGTGAGATTATGGTACATTGATAGGGCTATGTGAGATTGGGAAGTAGACATAGCTATTACAAACCTACAAACAACA
Source organism: Penstemon barbatus (assembly GCA_003313485.2). Classification (NCBI taxonomy): domain Eukaryota; kingdom Viridiplantae; phylum Streptophyta; class Magnoliopsida; order Lamiales; family Plantaginaceae; genus Penstemon; species Penstemon barbatus. The sequence continues at coordinate 22,046,893 of CM064877.1, read as the reverse complement.
AATTCCCTGCTTTCATGAATCTTATGTATAATCCAATTAATTGCGCAATAGAACAATTGAATGGATTAGATCTTAGGGCCACTCCACATATCTTGGTTGTTTCACCCCTTGTTAGTGTAGTTTAATTAGTTTAAATTATTTGTTTATTTATTATTTTAGTTGTAGTATACCCAAAAATAATCAACTTACATGCGAATGCTTTCTTTGCAAACATTTGTTGTAAGTGAAGTAGATTAACATTAATTAACGTAATCACCACCTTTTGTTATTCTCGCTGAGATTTCGTACTCAAGACTTACCTATTGTATTATAACTTGGACTACGTAGACTTGCTTATTTATGTAGTGTGTATATGCATGATTTGATGATAATATTAATGAGCTTCAATTATATTGTTTGCCTATGCATGCTATTAGTATCATACGTGGAGAGTTGTTCAAATCTTATGTACTAGTGCACAACCTTCATAATTTTCTTTGGGAAAAAAACATTGATAAAGTGCAAAATGAATTTCGAAGAAAAATGAAGTATGATGTCTTTACAAATAGATCAGTGCAAGATGAAATTAGGTGACTTCAAAGAAACTTTGCAGCTTACGGATGAAACGAGCAAGTTATACTTGCATAATGTCATCATATCAAAGATTCAAGCTTCATATAGATATTTTGGGACAAGAATATGAAAAACAATGGAGTAATGTCATGAGGACATATGATTTGGTTTGTGGTTGTTAGATGGTAATATCTATTTGAAATATTGACATTAGTTGATGTGCAAGTTGAATCAAGGTTGTTGATTTGGAGAAATAAATGTGGAAGACTACATCGCCTCAGTGAAGACAAATGGGCTACCATTTGAGAGGCAAGTGGAAGAATTTGGAGTTGGAGGTTTCTGCATAATAAATATGGGCATATTTGATCGGTGATCTCAAAGATGCATCAAATTTTATTCTCTTTGAAACTGTCAATTATCTGCAGCTATTTTATTTTCTTTAGTATGTTTAACTAGTGAAGTTGTAATTAAGTTCATTTTTATGGAAAATGTATCTTAAAATCTATAGTCTCTTATCATAAGTTCTCTCATTTCCTACCTTTATTTTTTCGTGCTTCTGATCTCTCTGGCGCAAGCACCGAAGTCCCTAGCCCGTTCTTATTAAACTTCGTCGGTGATGGCAGCCATGGCTGGAAAAAGATCTGGGGAAATGTATTTTCTTTAAATTCAATTTTCTTTTATAAATATACAAAAAAACCATAAGAAGTTGTGATGTGCAGGGTATGTGACATTGACTCGTCATAATGTTGGTCGGAAACATGAAAGTGAAACACATAATTAATAAGAGGGATTAGAGACATTTTTTTTATGGTGGACAAAAATATCAAAGATGCCTTATATAGAGGACGAAAAGTGTGTTATACTCAGCTACAATAATAATGAATATATGATCTTCAAATGTGAATTGTGTCAATTAACTAAAAAACGTAGTAATAAACTTGTAATTACGCCTACTTTCTGTAAAGTATTATTTCTTATGTGTCTGCTTGAACACATGTAGCTCAGACATAATACAGTAAAAATGGAGCAACTGACTTTTTAATCCACTAGAAAGACACATGTTGGTGGATGCAAGAATGTTATGATGCGCACAAACAATTTATGCAATGGAAGTTTGAAATTCCTTTAATTTTTTTATTAACAAAAGTTCTTTTCAGTTTTTTTTATCGATTCACAGTCCTTTGACTGGTAATGAGTAAATGGTGGGTCAATTTTTTCTGTAAATAAGAATAATGAGACTTAGTCTAATTCATTGAGTAGATAATATGTATTGTACATAGTTGTTATCAGCCCGACGTGTATGACATGCAAACACAATAAAATTAGTGTTTAAGTTAATTGTAAACATTAGGTCAAACGTAACCTTACAACAATGATAGTTGAATTGAAAATAAAACTTAACAATAATTTGTTATCAAGAAATATTTTTCATTCAAATGAGTAAATAACAAATACTAACAAATTCCATTATGACAAATGATCATTTTTTATTTGTGATAATTTTTAATAAGTTGTTCTTACTAAACTAAATTATAGCATACTTACAATTTTTTTTGAATGAAAATAAGGTACTCTAAGCTCACTGAATTTTCTAGTAACTCGTTCTCTTAAATTTGATCATTACCTTTGTTCAAATCAAGTTATCATATTCAGTGACATTTGTAAGAAAATCACATATTATTTTAAGAACTAGTATTATAATTTGAATAACATCAATACCGTATCGGATAAATATTGTCATCTAAGAAATTATGTGTATCACTACTCTACAGTTACATCTAGTTTCATGGTTGATATATAGCACTATAATATAAAGTCCCAAAACAATATAGATTAATAAATTGATTTGATAAATGTTGGATGAAGATGAAGGAATGAAGGGGTGTTTTGATGATTTCCAAAAGTCATCAGCTAAGTAATGGAAGCTTGGCAAACCTCTTAAGATATTTAACCAAGAAGACAAATATAAATCAGAAGGCTTAAATTTAGGTCCAGAAGACTACTGATCTGATGCTGAGTTTAGAATTAGACTGGTGGAATTCAGCAGAGTCAATCATATGAGTTCGATTTGAATCAGCAGAGTGTTCATCAGCAGAGTTGATTCGATTTGAATCAGCAGAGTGTTCATCAGCAGAGGCAAATTTGCTTGTTTGTTTCCATGTTTTGCTCTATTAAATTGTGTTTGGTGGCTAGATCCTCTAGGTCTAGGATATATGATGCTTAGTTTGTGATTATGTTAATTGAATGAGTTATGATATGTATGTTAGGATTTTGTTTAATTCATGCTAATTGACCATTGATCTATGATTTTATTTTGTTTCTAACATTGAATGCATCCTAGGGATAGGACTTTATAGGTTAGCCTAGCCTGGATTTTTTTTTTTTTGGTTTCTCAAGGGTTTAATCCCTTTCGAGGCAGGTTGGGTACATTAAGTGGGTACCTCTCCCAGCAGGGATTCGAACCTGAGTCCGCTACTTTGTAGTGACTAGTCCCTTCCACTGGTCCAATCACTTGTTGGTTCTAGCCTGGATTTGTGAGTTGTATATGGGATGAAGATATACCTAGATGGCTTATGTTCATATGAGTTACGAGGAACTACCAGATATGGAAAAAACTAAAAAAATGGCCAATCAAGAAAGCTTCACCCGCCAGCGCATCATAAAGATGAAGGATCAGCTCTGTCAATTGCGAAGAGAACTAGCACAAAGAGTTGGAAAATTTTATGTACAAGTGCATGGTTGAAATGAAAAGGTTGAAGAATTTGATGTGTCCGATGCTTCTATAATGAATTCTGTCATAGAAGAAACTTTCAGGGAGCTCAAATTAAGAATGGGATCATTGCAGATTGGTAAACCGAATAAGTCGGTTGTATCTATCTCTGCACCTGATGTTGTTACTGGATTTGTTTCAGGCACTCGGACGGTGTTGTGGTTGCAGAGCCTACTGTTGGAAGCGCCATTGACTGGTGGTGAAGAGAACAAATAATTGGACATAAGGGATAAATTAACTAATGTTGATGACTTCAGTGAATTCAGTTGGTGAGCTTGACTGGTTGGATGGTCCTATATTTTCTCCGTGCTTTTTGTATGATACAAATTATAAAGCTAGTACCTCGGCAGCAAATGCGAAGTCTAGTACCACATGAGTAAATGATAAGGCTAGTACCTCAGGAGATGCATCTCGAATTGACAACAATTCTTAGTTGTTCAAGTAATACTTAGCCAAGAATGTTATGATTTTATTATATATTGGGTTAACCACAAAAGTTATGCATTGCCATGGGTGGTTCCAAATCTAGGCTTAATTTTATATTCCTAGTGTATCGTTCCTTTGATGTTTTGATTATATTATAAGTATTTGTGGTATTTCCTCATTTTGGGTAAATTGTCTATGACGCGTTTAGGTTTCTAGTACTATTTCTCTAAATGAGCAAATGTACATATAAGAAATTCAGGAAATAATAACTTAAATTAAGGCATGAATCATTTGTGTTAAGTTCATAAAAGCGAGTTGATTCTCTTAGTACTTTTGTAAGTACTAATTTTTTGATGAATCGAATTAATTAGAAAATTTTAGTTTCTTATAATCAATCTCATGAATGCAACAAGTAAAAAAATAAAAATAAAATAATAAAGAAAAACATATATATAATAATACTGGTAACAATTTTCACACGGTGAAGTAAGTTTTACTCTTGATTGTATTAAAATTTTATTATGAAAGTATACTTAGCTAAATTGATAAATGAATAAGGTATTTTAAAAGGAGAAGGTGTTTTTACTCCTTGAAGTTACATGTTTTTGCACTTTACCAGCCATAATTACAAATTAAGTACTTTACACCCTAAAATTCGAAAATGAGTAGCATGTCACCCCTTCTAACAATTGTAAGCCATTTTTGTTCGCAGAAAAATGTACATATGCATATCACATATATTAATTTAAGGGTAAAGTAGTTGCAACAACTCTTACACGTCAAAAACTTCAATTACGCATTGTAAAATGAAAATCGTAAGTCAAATAGTTAGAGATTTTACTCATAAATGGAGGGAAAATGCATGTGAGTGAAATATTTGGGTAGGTAAAAAATGTTGTTACTAACTTACCCTTATAAATCTCATGTCACACGCACATATATTTTTTTCATCTAGCAAAATTAGCTTAAAATCGTCTGAGGGCAATTGCACAACTCAATTTAATATTTTGGTTGGTAAAATGCTTATTTTGTACTCTGGAGTGGTAAAGCACCAAAACTGTAACTTGGAAGGGGAGGGGGGATTTAAGTGCATTTTGCTCATTTTATTATGTTTTTTGTTTCAATAAACTAAGAGAAATTATTTTCAGTATATGACCTTGAAATTTATTCGTTGTTGACGTAGAATCATTACAATTATAGAGTACCGTTTATTATGCATCTGCATGTCACACACGTAGCTCAATTAAAAAAATAAAGTTAGGAAGCAACATATCAAATAGAATATAGTAAGCATGGAGCAACTGATTTCTAATGCTAGAGGGACAAGTGCAGTAAAACACATAGATGCACTCATGCTCACAAAGTTGCTATGCAATGAAGCATGCAAATCCTTTATTTTTTTATGATTGATAAAAGATTGAAAGACATTTGAACTAGGAAAGAGAGAATGATGAGCCAACTATTTCTATAAATAGAACATGAGATTTAACCTCACGTGTATGACATGCATATACAAATAAAGTTTAGTAATATATATATAATTTGTAAAAGGTAGACCGATCATAACACAATTCCAAAATTATATACTGAATGGACTTTAAGAAATAAATTTGCTTGTTTGTTTCCCAGTTTTGCTCAATGTAATTGTGTTTGGTGATAGATCCTCCGGATCTTGGATAAATTGTGATTTTATTATGTTAATTGACCGAGTTATGATATGTATGTTGGGATTTTGTTTAATTCATGCTAATTGGCCATTGATCTATGATTTGAGTTTGTTTCTAACTTTGAATGCATCCTAGGGATAGGACTTATAGGTTCGGCTAGCTTGGATTTGTGAGTTGTATATGGGATGGAGATATACCTAGATTTCTTATGTTCATGTGAGTGGATATGGGGTTGAATCATATCACAACCTTCGAGTCCCCTTGATTTAGGTGTACTAGGATATATTTTAGTAGTAATTGGGATGGCCGAGTACCTCAAAAGTTTTAGGTAATTCTAGGGTTTGGGATTAACCTTTTAGTAGAGTCCTCTCATTGAAGGATTCATATATACCTTAGGAATTCCTAGTTACAACGGAAATCGCGAGGAAACAAGCCATGTGAGATTATGGTACATTGATAGAGCTATGCAGGGGCGGAGCCAAAAATTTTAGTCTAGGGGGCGAGAATTTTAACATGCCTATAATCTTTACGAAGATTGACATAAATATGCGTGTATATATATAATCAAGTAAAATATATGCTATTCTATCACCAAGTATATATATAACAAATTCTATAGTATGAAAAAAGAGTTGAAAATACACATGAATGATAATATGACTAATTTAAATTTTACTTAGTCTAAATTGTGTTCTACGTTTTTTCATGATATTTAATCCTTAAATAATTTCTTCCTACTCCGCAACTTCATTTTCAGAATTTTCATAACCGAAAATGCACGTTCAAATGTCACAGTAAAAACAAGAAAAAACCAAATAATTGTTTGACTTTCTTGTCTTTGACAATATTAATTGACTCAACTCATAAAAGCCGAGACAAGTTGAAAATCAACATTGAGCATTATGTTCAAGAACCATGTGGTGAAATCCAATATGATATCAAAGCCCCAGGTTGATGTGGGTCACCTACTTCCGTGATGGACTCCTAGTTTCGCATGATGGGATTATTCTTCACCCATACACTTCACCTTGTTGGTCCCAAGTGGTCAGATGAGGTCTAGAGAGGGGGGAGGGGTGAATAGACCTCTGAAATTTTTTTACTTAAACAATTTCTCTAACTTTTTCTGTGAGCAGACTAAGCTGATCGCTCACAAAGCTTTGAACAATAGAGTAGACCACTCTTCTGATATGACTTTTAGTAAAATCAAAGTTTTAAACAGATTACTTGCAGCGGTTTTTCTACGTGTTTTTCACAAGTAAATTTTCTTAACTTAGAAAGATTTTATCCCCAGCTTTTGCAAACTCCATTTTAAAATCTTTCAAATAGTTAACTCAAGTGTTTTAGTATGCTTTTGGAAATGTGCAAGAAAACAATGCAAAGGTAAAACACTAGAATTTTTATATTGGTTATATGGATGTAAATCCTTTAGTCCACTCTTTCAAGTCACGAAGATCTTGGGTTATACTATAATCACTTAGATTACAATATTTCTGCTTGCGCCAAACAACAAATAAACTGGCCACAAGTTCGTAATAGGAAATCACAAAGAAAACCTACTCTTTGAAGTAATATCACTCACTAAGATGGATATCTACTTCTCACAACACTCTCTATTACAAATTCACTCAGAAAATATGTATATCTTTTATCTTCAACTTTGGCTTTCGTCAACAAATGACTAAGCTAATGAGTGAGATGTTCTTGAGCTTTTGAGACTTGGAAAATTTTGCTTCGCGAATTGATCTCAGTTGTTGTGTTGTCTCTAACTCTTGAATCAAGCTCTATTTATACTTGTGATTTGAAAAAGTGTCCGTTGAAGAAAGACAAACTTCAAATCTGCAAGTACAGGTCCCTCTTTTTCTGGAACCTCTCTCTGTAACTGTAGCACTGTAAAATCTGCTGTACTATTCTGTCAGTCGCATTAAATGCACTCTGCTGTTCCGAGAATAACTTCAATCATTTGCCATAAATACCCTTCTCTTGCAACATTTATTACTCCAAGTGCATTTATTACCGTTGGGCAGACTTCTTGATCTCTTCCACTCTGTTGATCGAACTGATAGATACTCTGCTGATCAAACTTGAACTAATCTGATTTGAGTCAGCTGATAGCCTACCATTCTGATTTCGAATTTAGCATAAGATCAATAGTCTTCTGGACCTTGAAATCTTGACCCTTCTGATAGTTCTCTTACTTGGTCAGAATTCTTCTAAGCATTCCTTACTTAGCTGATTTTGATGTTTTGGAATCATCAAAACATCCCTCAAATCCTTGCACTCTATCTTCATCTTTTAGAAGAATTCTGACCAAGTAAGAGAACTATCAGAAGGGTCAAGATTTCAAGGTCCAGAAGACTATTGATCTTATGCTGAATTTGAAATCAGAAGGGTAGGTTATCAGCTGACTCAAATCAGATTAGTTCAAGTTTGATCAGCAGAGTATCTATCCGTTCGATCAGCAAAGTGGAAGAGATCAAGAAGTCTGCCCAACGGTAATAAATGCACTTGGAGTAATAAATGCTGCAAGAGAAGGGTCTTAATGACAAATGATTGAAGTCATTCTTGGATCAGCAGGGTGCATTTAATGCGACTGGCAGAAAAGTACAGCAGACTGTACCATGCAACAGTTACAGAGAGCCGTTCCAGAAAAAGGGGGATCAGTACTTGTAGCTTTGAAATTTGTCTCATCTTCAACGGATAGATTTCAAAAAACAAGTATAAATAGAGCTGGATTCAAGAGTTAGAGACAACACAATAATCTGAGATTTCATACGCGAAGCAAAATCCCTCTAAGTCTCGAAAGCTCAAGAACAGCTCACTCGTCTGCTGAAGTCATTTGTTGACAGAAGCTAAGTTGAAGTCAAAAGATAAATCATTTTCTGACTGAAACTGTAATAGAAGAGTGTTGTGAGAAGTGTAATGAGTGATCTAGCTTCAGAGGATAGGAATTTCTTTGTGATTTCCTATTGTGAACTTACGGCTCATCATTTGTTGTAGAGCGTAAGTAGAGTATATTGTAAACTGTGTGTTTATAGTATAACCCAAGATCTAAGTGACTCGGAAGAGTGAACTAAAGGATTTTCATCCATATAACCACTATAAAAATTCTTTGTGTTTTTAACTTGCATATTTTCAAATTGCATTAGAACACTTAGAAAACTGTTAGAAGAATTTTTCAAAAGGAGTTTGCAAAAACTGGGGATAAAATTCTTTCTAAGTTTATTTGTGAAAAACACTGTTTAAAATCCGCTGCAAGTATTCTAATTGAAAATTTGATTTTGCTATAATCAGCTAAGTTATTATCAGAAGAGTGGTCAACTCTGCTGTTCAAGCTTTGTGCACGATCAGCCTAGTCTACTTACAATTCCTGATCAGCTTAGTCTGCTGACAGACGACTCGAAAAGTTTTAAAATCTAAAATTTTCAGAGGTCTATTCACCCCCCTCTAGACCTCAACTGACCACTTGGGACCAACACATTTATTACCGTTGGGCAGACTTCCTGATCACTTCCACTCTGCTGATCGAAACTACCCATCTGATAGATACTCTGCTGATCTCAAGTTGAACTAATCTGATTTGAGTCAGCTAAAAAACTACCAGTCTGATTCCGAGCTCAGCAAATGATTGGAACTCTTCTGGACCATGAAATTTGACCCTTCTGATTTGTTTTCTTTCTTGGTCAAAATTCTTCTAAGGGATTGGCTAAGCTTCCATTACTTAGCTGATTAAGATGTTTTGGAAATCATCAAAACCTCCCTTCACTTTATTGTCTTCATCTTTATCTTCTTCCAACACGCCTAGAAAATGAAAGTCTGGGTTGTCATTCTTCGTCCAGTTAACAAAAGGCCTGGACGATCATTATTCGTGTGTTGGGGCCCACATATCGTAATCCGCAAGGTTGTGCTTTAATATATCATGTGTTGGCTTATTTGACCCATACATTCAGATCGTCCACACGTGAAAGGAGAGTATTGAGACTAAATGTCCCACTTTGGTTGAAAGTCATAGTTAAGTTCACTTAAGTTCTTGGGCAACCCTCGCCTTACAAGTAATTGAGATTGAGTTAGACCATAACCATGTAAGTGGACTTAGCCCTATCCATCTGGTGAAATCTAATATTAGACCTTATAAGGTGGATTTAACTATAATTTTCAACCAACATGGGACATTTAGTCTCAATAAATATAAATAAATAACATGAACACAACAAACATGAAAAAGACAATATATAAAAGCGTCAATAACATTTTTGCAACAATATATTATTATAAGTTTGCAACAAAAAGGAAATGTGATTGAATTGTATAGAAAAATATTAGTTAAGAAAAAAAAAAGAAATAAGTGAAAATGGAGAAGGAAAAAGATCTTTTAAAAAAAAAAAAACTAAAGGAAAAAGAAAAAAAGAAGAAGGAAAAGTGAAAGAAAGATAATTTCTGGAACACAAGATCCCGGAGTTAACTTCTGTTCCCGGAGGTACATATCTTCCGTAATTGTAGTTTTTTTTAATAAATAAATTATTACATTAAACCTTAAAGAGAGTTTGGAGTGAATGTACTTTTTTTTAGAAGCAACAGTGAAGTTTTATTGATAGTAAGACTTCAAAATATTGCAGAGATCTTAAGCTATAAACCGTTATACATTCAGTTCAATCAAAGTTAGTTGGGCTAAAGAATGTGCTACTTCGTTGCCTTGGCGTCGAACATGACAAACTTGTACCGATTCGAAAAAAGCTACTAACCTCTTCAAATTTTCTATAAGAAAAAAGAACCAAGGAAAGTATTCGAATCATTTACGCGATCTATTACTGTTTTGTGATCTATTACAACTGCGATGATTCCGCAACTTCCTATCAATAAATTTCTCCAGTCAATGCTCTCACCATCAGGGTTTCTAGCAATAATTTCCAAGCCTGTTCTATTGTCCGCGAGAGCACCGTCAAAGTTTAGCTTAACATAATTAAGAGGATGCGTTTTATTATCTTCCATCGTACTCCTTTCGAGAGACTGGACAAAGGAGCAGAGCATGCATACTCATTTCGTTCTCACTACCTCAAACTGGACAATTATTTTCAATCGGAACATGTCGCCTGATTGAATGTATTTTTGGTGTTAATATTACGTAGGCTAAATCACAGTTATGATATCTCAAGAATAAAGTGTTATACATTTATATTCCTCTTACCAAATAATTTGCAATTGATTTCATCTTATACAGAATATGTCACACCGATGAACTTCCTGGCACTTTTTTCGCCTAAACGCGATAACGTGCAAGTCACGTGATATTTAGCAACGGTGTTCGGGTTTTTATTGAAAGAATAGTGTCCTGCAAATCAACTATTTTGGCTGCATTTAATTGAAAGGACCATTCAATTGGATTAATAAATGCATTTTATTATTATATGGTCATCTTTATCTTATGTAATAATTATCTACGCATAAGGATAGAAGTCCTTAGATCACAGAGCTATGGGACAACCCGTGGACTGATCTCCAAGGCCGTGATCTAGAACATATTCAAGAGTTGTAGAATCCAATCGAGATAGGACATCGTTGGATTCGGTTAGACTCTCGCTATTGTGTATACTCCGATGAACTGGAGAACGCTAGGGTCCACGAGCGTGACTGGGATAGTCGATACACATAACTGGGTGGCTTGCTAGGATGGCAAGTGCACTGAATACCCCAATTTGGAAATAACTCACCATGGAAGCGGTAGTCGCATATCGGGGATGAAGTTATTCCAATTTACGATAGTATACGAGGAACGATCCCTAAATACTTGAGGTGATAGGGTTTATCTGGTGCGAGAACGTCTATACTTTGATGTGAGTTCCGACTGACTGGAGATTACCAGAAAGTCTCTGTGGACTCATGTTGGGTATAGAGGAACTCGTATGCAGGTTCATATCATCAACAAATGATCCATTGACTCGACTTCATAGGTTAAAAAATTCTCCTATGGATTTCTGTGAGAAATTAATTCTGCTAAAATCCTCGGCCGAGGTGTCTGACGTGTATATGTAAGTAGCTCATAACGATTAAGTCAAAGAGAATTATTTCGAGACCAGAATGCATAAGGTCAAGACAAAAGAAAAAAAGGGAACCGATGAAAGATCGTACCCTTAAGTCTCGACTGGGAGATTGATTGATGGAGAGATTATGGCGTATATGGTAATTGTAAATGATTAAAAGGTTTACTGAATTAATTCACCAGTGATTGGCTCCATGGGCTTCTGGCCAGACAACGACTGTGGAGTGTGGGAGAATTCCTAAATTGGCAAGGGTGCTAATTTTGGAATGGTCAGTCGACAGAGTGTTCGACTGATTTAGAAAGTATTTAATACTTGAACAATTGAATATTGAATTAATATTTAATTATAACCCACGGCCAATTATGTGGTGAATCTATGGGGGCATACACAATACACATGAAGCGAAAGCGAGGAAAAAGGAAACAACTGGGTCGATCGAATCGACTGGGTCGATTGGGTCTGAAAAATCGAATGGGTCGATTGGTGACTGGGTCGACTGAGTCGACCCGATTGGAACAAATTGGATCCGATTGAATTTGGATCAAGATTATAAATTAAATTGGAATTTAATTTGTATGTTAATTAATTAAGTTAGATTTAATTAATTATAGAAATATTTAATTAAATGGACTTGGAGTCTTATTTAATTAATTGGGCTATTTAATTGGGAGATTAAATAAAGCCTGGTTAAATTAATTAACTGGGCCATGAATTAATTAGGAAGACTTAGTCTTCTAATTAAAAGGGCCATGACCCATGTGGGAGACTTGGAGTCATAGTCCTAGGAGGATTAGATTAATGAGATACCTATAAATAGGGGGCTTGATGTCATATCTCACACACAACTTTTAAGAGCCAAAAAGCCTCGCATAAGAAAACACTCTCCCTCTCCCCAAGCTCAAATCGGCCAAACCATATTCTTCCTTGGAAGAATTTTTCGATTTTTGTTCTTGTTCCAAATTCATTTCCTAAACCCAGATCTTAATATATCCTGTGTTCTAGCCGATCGGGGTATATTCTATTTCATGTAATTGTGGTGTATCAACCCATAGAGGTGCAACACGTGGGGCGCTAGGGCAGGGCATAGGATCGACCAACTCGAGGGAGAAACTTGACTTTGTCTGCCAACTGGGATTTGCAAGGAAACATGTATAACGTTTAAACTATTTATACTGTCGTTTTATTTAATATTCATATATATACACCTAGAGTAGTATCCTAGCAAGATTTCGTGAGAGGTTCTAAAAATTTTAAATTCCGCTGTGCCTAGTATCTTACCGAATCCCAACAGTGGTATCAGAGCCAACTCTAGGCTTTGTATATATATGAATTTGCAAATTCTGTGTTATAAATCATATGTTTGATTTATGTATGGCTAGTTCTTTAACTGTATATGTTTTAGGACGTAGATCTATTAACTTGGAGTTAATGTAAAATTTTGATTCGAAATTTTATCAAGTTAATTTTTTTTTTTATTTTGGATTGGGATTTAATTAATTGGATTTGTTTAATTAAATCAAAAGTAATCGAAACACAAAAAAAAAAAATTGGGATCCAACCGCGGTGGCAACGCACCGCGGCTAGGCGGCCACCGTGGGCTGCTGCCCACGGCAGCGTGCTAGCAGCATGCTGGCTGCGTATGCGGCACACGGCAACAGCCGTGCGCAGCCGCGGCTGCCACAGACAGCCCACGCGCGAACTTTGTGGCCGCGTGTGTTGCCCACGTGGCAGTCCTCGATTGGTCACATATTGGCTAATTTTCGGTTGGACTCTAATTCTGCCTATTTTGATAAATCTAAAAATCTTGGAGATTTGGTTGTTATGGAATCTTGGTGAATCTTGGATTGATATTAGAGATCTAATTAACAAGGAAACTTAGAGTTTAATTTGTGATAAGACATTTAATTAGAATTAATGTTTTCTAGTTAGTTACCAAGATTAAAGATCTTAGAGATCTTATTAATCAAGGAAACTTAGAGTTTCAATTGTGATAAGAGATTTAATTAAAGTTAATCTCTTCTAGTAAGTTACCAAGATTAAAGATCTAAGAGATCTTATTAAATTATGAAACTTGGAGTTTTGGATAAGATAGAAATCTTGGTGGATTTGGACACTACCTTAGTTAACTAATCTAGTCAAAATAAGATTATCTTGAGAATCTTAGAGATTTGTAAATTGGGAAACTTAGAGTTTTTGATAAGATAGTAATCTTGGAATGTTTGTAACTATCTTAATTAACCAATTTTATCAAGATAAGAGTTGTAGATTACTTAGAACTCAAGTAAGAGTTAATTAATCTTAGAGATTAATTGTAAAATCAAAATTAAATTAACTTGGATATTTTTTGTGAATTAAAGTTAAAGGAGCCGGTAAATTTACATTTATGCCCTTATGTGAATTTATGCATGTTCTTGAGTAAATATGTGGATTGGTCGATTTTGCCCTTAAGCCCTGTGTAGTTTTGGTTTATTTATTTTTGTGTTGTAATTAAATGGGCCTGATTGGTGCCCTTGCTTGCGCAAACGAATGTAATAGAATAGAACCATTTATTTTTATAAGTTAGACTTAGATTAGGCTTGGAGCCGAGAAGACCTCATGAAGACTTGAGATCCACATGGAGGCCCATAACCTTGGAGGACATGGAAGCCCAATTCATTACATGGAGGCCCAATCAAGGTGGATATTACAAGAAGGCCCATGATGTATGGGTTTGTAAATTGTAATAGTTAGGACATTTAATTTCCACCCTAGACTGACCAATTGATCCATCACAAGGCTCGTGATGGATCGCATAGGATGGGCAATCGATCAATCATATCATGCTAGGTGATGAATGTTTACTTTTTCGTAATTATTCTTTGATGTATGAGATGCATGCTTAGGATAGAAAAACGTAAACAAGATAATTGATAATCTGATGAGACCTCGTACTTAAACATTTCACAAAACCTCCAATTGAACCTAAAATTCAATTATAATATTAAATCGTAAAACGGGCGCATAGAATGGTGTTTATGGTCCGAGCCTATCTAATTACTAGGTCTTAGGCATATCGTACGAATATATCTCAATGTCTCACGAGTCGTGGGTCGAGTTATAGGAAGATGGTATGTCTATTGCCTCGATGCACAGTTTAGTGCCAAGGGAGGGGATATCAAGGTTCTAGGCGCTGTCTCACGAGTCGTGGGGCGTCTAGGATTGAACTATTTCTCTTCACGAGTATTGGACATGATTTAACGCGAGTAAGTATAGATGTCTCACGAGTCGTGGGTTCATAACGAAAAACGAGGCTAAATGAACTCAAGGGTTAGCTGGGATGGTTAACCGACGACGTGATCGCCCACCAAGTGGATCAATTGGTATGGCCAACGAGTCGTGGGTACTAAGCGATTGCATTATGGCCTTGAGCCCATTAAGAAATTTTTATTTCCCGAACCTTATGTGGGGGCATAAGTATTCGACAAAAATAGTGGGAGTAATTTACAAACGAAAACCATTTTTGTAAATTGTGCATTGATATTAATCTGTCGCGTATTTATCGTCATGTTTATGATAGTTTTTCATAAGTAATGTATCCTTGAATATTTACCATTATACTTGAATCAATAAATTGACTGAACCCAAATGAACAAAACTTGAGAAATTATTCTCGAGTCCAAGCAATGACTCATCTCCTTACAAAGATTTCATTAGTTTTCCTTTCGAAGTTACACTTCGACTGGAATGGTGACAGGTTTCGCCAAGCTGCCTTTTTGAAGTTACTCTTCATTTAAGAAAGGTGATAAGTTTCACGAAAAGGTTGAGGATGGTTCTCGAGCCCAAATATTCTTGAAGGCAAACATGAAGTCTCCCATAAATGGGAAGTAACATCTCGTTGAAAGGCTCAAAAGACTTACGAGATGGAAGAAGAGGAATGAATCCTCTCTTAAGGGAAATAACCTTAGAGGTTTTTCTGTAAGGATGATAAGTTGTAAAGTCAATCAAAATGGTTCTTCCATAGATTAAGATCAAGGGAAATAAGGAATTGAACCTATTCATCCCATAAGGGATGATTAAATTTTATTGAACTTAACCTTACAGTTAAAGTAATGCAATAGGGTGTTGGATGCCCGATGAAGTACTCATTGATGCATTCAATGCATCTAAAGCCATGAATTATTTAGATCATTAGAATTTGCTTATACCATCCCTTGTCTTAAAGGATGTGATAGTTCCATATTGGTTGGAACTGATTGCGCTATAAGATTTATACGCAAAAGGTTTACATAAGCAAATGAGTATGAATACTCACATAATGACTAAATATATTATGCATAGTCAATAAAATATAAATAATCAAGATTCCACAGACTTGGTTCGTTGTAAAAACCGAATGGCGATACACGAGCACTAAAACATATTTCCGAATTAAAGATTCAAAGAATGAGCTTGACTAGGTCGAGCTTGACTGGGATGCTATACATAGTAACCGACTTTCGAATCTTGCTTAAAGGAAATTAAATTTAGTAGTTGGTTGCTAGGCAACCAAGAGGCATAAACAATTGCAATGGATTCAATCCATTTAAAAGTGTGGAGAAACACTAAAGCATTAGTGGGAGATAAGGCGTCTCTTGTGCCCTCATGGGTAAAAGTACGTTGTGATGTACAATTCCAAATTATTTTTTGAATAAAGAAGAGAGCCTAATCAATGAAAGCATGTAAGAGATTTGGATCGATTCAAAATCAAACATGCATTAAAAAATATGCCATTGATTATTTAATAGAGAATTAGATTCTCGAAATGTAAGACTCGCTCAAAACATTATCAGTTGTTGAGCATTCTGGACATGTAAATGTCCATTAAGAAGTCTTACATGAAAATTCCTTATTCTGAAGCCAATTCCAAAAACATATCACATGATATGAGTTTTGGTATTGTACCTTCATATGCATTCATGCGCATATGGGGTCTCCCGCTTATGTGAATAAGCTAGTGGGAGATAAGCTGAACGTAAAGTCCATCTTATGCAATTTGTGGGGTATCCGAAAAACTCAATAGGATATGAGTTCAACGATCCTACAAGACAAACTACGTTTGTCTCAAGGAATGCACACTTCTTGGAAAAGGATTTTTTGGTGGACAAGAAGGAACACAACGTAGAACTAGATGAGGTCACTGAAACTGAAAAGGCCGAAGAGGTCGATCAAGCTGACCCATCACCACAGGCAGTGGGAGAACAAGAGCATGAAAGTGCACCAGAGAGTACACCGATACTTCGTAGGTCAGAAAGACAACGTAGAGAACCCGAGAGGTACTACAGTATGCTGCACGAGACTGGACAGTCTCTAATCGAACCAAGGACTTATGAGGAGGCTATGCTAGACATAGACTCGGGAAAGTGGCGCGAAGCCATGGAATCCGAATTGGACTCCATGCACTCAAACAAGGTCTGGGCCTTGGTAGATCCACCAGTGGGAGTGACTCCCGTGGGTTGCAAGTGGATATATAAGCGAAAGGTTGGAGTGAACGGAGAGGTAATGACCTACAAGGCGCGACTAGTGGCAAAATGATACACTCAAAGGCCAGACATCGACTTTGAGGAGACCTTCTCGCCCGTCGTAATGCCTAAATCCATTCGAATCTTGCTGGCCATAGCTGCGTGGTATAACTACGAGATATGACAGATGGATATAAAGATTGCCTTTCTCAATGAGGACATTGACAAGGAGATCTACATGGAACAACCAAAAGTATATGCATCCAAAGGAGATGAACATAAGGTGTGCAAACTCCAAAGGTCCATTTATGGACTGAAGCAAGTTTCCCGAAGTTGGAACATCCATTTCGATGAAACAATCCAAACTTATGGATTCATACAAAATGTGTTCGAACCATGCGTGTACAAGAAGATCAGTGGGAGTACAATTGAATTTTTGGTGCTTTACGTTTATGACATTCTTCTCATTTGAAACAATGTGAAAGTATTGTCCGAAACTAAAGCAAGGTTATCTACACAACAACGAAGGATTTGGGAGAAACATCATTTGTACTGGGTATAAGGATCTACCAAGATAGATCAAAAGGACTGCTGGGCCTCTCCCAATCGCAGTACATAGATAAAATCTTGAAGAGATTTAAAAATTGAAGAATCCAAGAGAGGAATGCTTCCAATGAGACATGAAATTGTACTCTCTAAGTCTATGGCCTGAAGAGAGAAGCAATGTCTCAAGTACCATATGCATCCGCTATAGGAAGCATAATGTATGGTATCTTATGTACGAGACCAGACGTAGCATACGCTTTAAGCGTTACAAGTCGCTACCAGTCTGATCCAGGTGAGCAGCACTGGATAGCCGTAAAGGCAATTCTGAAGTACCTGAGAAGGACTAAGGAATTGTTCTTGGTATACGGTGGAGGAGAATTGAAATTGGAAGGCTATACTGATTCTAGCTTCCAATGTGATGTAGACGACTTCAAGTCGACATCTGGATACGTTTTCTGCCTCAATAGTGGTGCGGTAAGCTGGAAGAGCTCCAAGCAAGACACTACCGCAGATACAACCATCTAAACAGAATACACTGCCGCATGTGAAGCAGCAAAGGAAGGTGTTTGGATGAAAAACTCATCCAGGAATTGGATGTGATACCTAGCATTGTCGAGCCATTACTATCTTCTATGATAATAATGGAGCTATCTCGCAAGCGAAGGAGTCGAGATCTCATCAGAATCCAAGCACGTACTAAGACGATACCATTTGATATGTTATATCATTGATAGAGGAGACATAAAGATGGAACGTGTCACCTCAAAGGATAATACGACGAACCCGCTATCTAAGCCATTGTCTCAAAGGCATCCTAAAACATCTGTCTAAGATGGAAATCAGAAGTATGAAAAGTTGGCTTTAGTACAAGTGGGAGATTGAAAGAATAGTGTCCTGCAAACCAACTATTTTAGCTACATTTAATTGAAAGGACCATTCAATTGGATTAATAAATGCATTTTATTATTATATGGTCATCTTTATCTTATGTAATAATTATCTACGCATAAAGATAGAAGTCCTTAGATCACAGGGCTATGGGACAACCCGTGGACTGATCTTCAAGGCCGTGATCTAGAACATATTCAAGAGTTGCAAAATCCAATCAAGATAGGACATCGTTGGATTCGGTTAGACTCTCACTATTGTGTATACTCCGATGAACTGGAGAACGCTGGGGTCCACGAGCGTGACTGGGATAGTCGATACACATAAGTGAGTGGCTTGCTGGGATGGCAAGTGCACTGAATACCCCAATTAGGAAATAACTCACCATGGAAGCGGTAGTCGCATATCGAGGATGAAGTTATTCCAATTTACGATAGTATACGAGGAACGATCCCTAAATACTTGAGGTGATATGGTTTATCTGGTGCGAGAACGTCTATACTTTGATGTGAGTTCTGACTGACAGTAGACCAGAAAGTCTCTGTGGACTCATGTTGGGTATAGAGGAACTCGTATGTAGGTTCATATCATCAACAAAGGATCCATTGACCCGACTTGATAGGTTGGGAAATTCTCCTATGGATTTCTGTGAGAAATTAATTCTGGTAAAATCCTCGGCCGAGGTATCTGACGACTTTATGTAAGTAGCTCATAAAGATTAAGTCAAAGAGAATTATTACGAGACAAGAATGCATAAGGTCAAGACAAAAGAAAAAAGGGGAACCGATGAAAGACCATACCCTTAAGTCTCGACTGGGAGATTGATTGATGGAGAGATTATGGCGTATATGGTAATTGTAAATGATTAAAAGGTTCACTGAATTAATTCACCAGTGATTGGCTCCATGGGCTTGTGGCCAAACATCGACTGTGGAGTGTGGGAGAATTCCTAAATTGGCAGGGGTGCTAATTTTAGAATGGTCAGTCGACAGAGTGTTAGACTGATTTAGAAAGTATTTAATACTTGAATACTTGAATTAATATTTAATTATAACCCACGGCCAATTATGTGGTGAACCTATGGGGGCATACACAATACACATGAAGCGAAAGCGAGGAAAAAGGAAACAACTGGGTCGACCGAATCGACTGGGTCGATTGGGTCGACTGGGTCTAAAAAATCGACTGGGTCGATTGGTGACTGGGTCGACTGAGTCGACCCAATTGGAACAAATTGGATCCGATTGGATTTGGATCAAGATTATAAATTAAATTGGAATTTAATTTGTATGTTAATTAATTAAATTAGATTTAATCAATTATAGAAAGATTTAATTAAAAAGACTTGTAGTCTTATTTAATTAATTGGGAGAGTAGTTAATTAATTGGGCTATTTAATTGGGAGATTAAATAAAGCCTGGTTAAATTAATTAACTGGGCCATGAATTAATTAGGAAGACTTAGTCTTCTAATTAAAAGGGTCATGGTCCATGTGGGAGACTTGGAGTCCTAGTCCTAGGAGGATTAGGTTAATGAGATACCTATAAATAGGGGACTTGATGTCATATTTCACACACAACTTTTAAGAGCCAAAAAGCCTCGCATAAGAAAACACTCTCCCTCTCCCCAAGCTCAAATCGGCCGAATCCTATTCTTCCTTGGAAGAATTTTTCGATTTTTGTTCTTGTTCCAAATTCGTTTCCTAAACCCAGATCTTAATATATCATGTGTTCTAGCCGATCAGGGTATATTATATTTCGTGTAATTGTGGTGTATCAACCCATAGAGGCGCAACACGTTGAGCGCTAGTGCAGGGCATTGGATCGACCAACTCGAGGGAGAAACTTGACTTCATCTGCTAAGTGGGATTTGCAAGGAGACAGGTATAGCGTTTAAACTGTTTATACTGTCGTTTTATTTAATATTCATATATATACACCTAGAGTAGTATCCTGGCAAGATTCCGTGAGAGGTCCTAAAAATTTTAAATTCCGTTGTGCTTACAGCTGTTTATCTTACGTGTTATAATATTTCACGCGAAATTTTCGACCCTCATGTTAATAAAATATTTCATTTTGGTCCTTGGGCGGGAATGAACAGTGGTTTTTCTCTCCATTTATTCCCTCCACAACTCTTTTTAATACACACATTTACCCTTATTTTCGGTTCTACATAATCCAAATCTTTTGTTCCATGATGAGGTAATCAAAATATATGTAGAAATAGGGGTTTTGTGCAAAATATTTAATAGCACAAAGAAAATTTACTCAATAATAATTTCGTCATATGTTTAAATCCATCAACATACAATATGCATTATGCATTATGCAAAACCGTAAATGAAGATTAAATGCAGGTCAGGGGTGACCCTAGACTTCTCGAGCCCTATATTGAGAAAAAAAATTATGTAAATTTTACTTTTCTTACTTTACTAGATGCAAAATTATTTATTATATCTTCATATTCTAGTTTTTCTACATTATCCTGTTGTATAAATAAAATAGTCAAATCACTTAATCTTTCTTGTGACATAGTTGATCGTAAATAGGTCTTTACCAATTTTAATTTTGAAAAACTTCTTCAAGAAGAAGCAACTGTTACAGGTATAGTGAATATTATTCTATAGCAAATACACGTATTAGGACAAGAATCATATATTTTTATATGATCAAGAACATCGATTGGCTTACATATATGGGCAGGCAAAACTTTTGATAAAACTCTTAATTCATAATATAAATTAGAACCATCTATGTAAGATATTAAGTTATGTTTTAAAGAATTTTCACATTGATACAAGGTTTTTTAAAAGTTTTATCATCTAAAGACTTTAGAGTTGTAACATCCAATAAAAATCGAAAAATATTTGTGTAATTCTTAAATTGTTCAAATCTAATTTTAATAGAAGAAATAACTCGATCTAGAATATATAAAAAATACTCAACTCTAAAAGATTTTTCAGGTGATAATGTAACATCATTATTTTGGGTCTCATCAAATTGTTTTTCCTACGAATTATAAGTTTTTCACGAAATCTTGGTTCAATTTTCAATTCTAAAGCAATTTTTTTAGTAACATTTATAGCAGAAGTAAATCCATTTTCTCTATATTCTTCTAAAATCGACATAAGACTTTTTATTGGACTCATAGCAGAATCAATGTGCATATCTTTGGATTGTAAACTTTTGCTAACACAATTAACAACAACTAATATTCAAACCAAATATTCATGCTAAGTAAAAATTCAAAACTTTCAATCTCATAAGTGGCCAAACCTCTAGCTTCACTGTATATTTTAGGATTTTCACAAATTTCTGCCAATTCAAGTAAACGTCTCTTATTTCTATTGGTTAACTTTGAATTGCTCTAACACTTTCAATATGACTTTCCCATCGAGTTTGTGACAATGGCTAAACCGTTAATTTTTTAACATTATCCTTTAAAATTTTCCATATCTTAGTAGAACCATATATACGTTGTATGACTCCAAAGAAAGATTTAGCTCTAGGAGAAGAATTGACCATATCACAAAGTACTAAGTTAAGACTATGGCTACCACACAGTGTGTAAATGCTCTAGGATTTATATCTAATAATCTTTGTTGTACACCTTGTTCTTTTCTTTTTATGTTTGAGCCATTGTCATAACCTTGTCTTCTCACGTTATCGATATTGATTTCAAAACCATTAATTACTTCTAATAGTTCCTCAAAAATACCTTTTCCCATTGTGTCATTTATTTTTAAAAAATCAAAAAAGAATTCTTCTATTTTTGTTGGGATGGTAGATATATCTACACATCTTAAAATAAGTGAAATTTGTTCTTGATGGCTTGTGTTCGGAGTACAATCAAGAAAATAGAAAAATATTTAGCTACCTTAATTTTTTTAATAATTTTATTTCTAATTTCAGTTGCTAACATTTGCACTAGTTCGTTTTGTATGATATGTCCTAGATAATGAGAACGGATTTCACGATCTTTAACACGTCTAAGGTGTTCTTGCATTACAGGATCAAATTATGCTATCATTTCAATTAATTCTAAAAAGTTTCGACTATTATTTTCATAATTTTTTTTCATTTGATCCACGAAAAGCCAAACTATTTTTAGCTAAAGCTTTCACAACTGCAATTATTCTTTTCAACACATGTTTCCAATGCTCCACTTCTCTCTTAAGTTTTCTTAAACACTTTGATCATTTGTCTTATTTTTTTGTAATCTCACTTCTAAACTCATCCAATTATGCATATTTTTTATATGTTCACTAGATGTTTCATAGTTTTTAATGTATAATTCAGGTTTTCCCAATCATTAACTCCTACACTAAAAATTATACTTTTAGTAGTTATAATGCTAAATAATTTTCAGCAAAAACAAAATACCCTATCTTTCCTTTTTGAGAAGACGAGCCATCTTCTATCACATGTCTCTATTACATAATTTTCTGATATAACTTTGATGGGGGCTGTTTTACACCCCAAAGGATAATCGAAGAACCCGAGAAGAACGGGATCATTCCGACTAGATAATCAACCTGAAATTCGGATCGACCCTGGAGGTCGTCTCGACCTAAGATGAACGTCTCGTCGACCTAGCACAGGAGTTCGAATCCCATAAGGACGTTAGTCTGAATCCTATTATGGTTATGTTTCCTTGTATAGCTAGGAGAGAAGAGCTATATAAATTCATCACTTACATTGTATTAGGGCACAACACAAAATATCATACTTACGCCTACCTACTCTAAATACTTTGTAATACGTGATTAATTTAATAAGAGAGTTTTTGCTACACATATTACGTACTTTTTCCTCTGTTCTTACGTTGCTTGTTCATTCATCATTGTGTTGATCCATCCGGAGTAAAGTAACTAAGCCCGTGAATTATACTCAATCTAGCCTAAATCATATTATTATTGATATTACTGAACATAACGAAATTCGGTAAAATCAGTTGGCGCCCACCATGGGGCTCAGTTAATTACTCGATAGACATATGGTTCGTCCGAGGAAGAACACACGCAAGGATGGAAGGAGCAACACCACGCACCCGTCCAAACCGACGGATGGGTTGCACGAAAACATCGATGGCAAAGGCATCAACAACCCACTAGATATCGATCAACATCAGGAGTTCGATCATCCCGCAACTTAAGAAGATCACCCGAACTCCAACAGGCAGGTCCTATCGGAACCGCAAAATCTGGTGGCGGACCCGGGCCCAGCAGATTCTATAGTCCGAGCGATTCCCCCTCCATTACCAGAGAGGAAGAAAAGCTCAGGCAACTAGCGCAGTTAGTGAGTTCTTTATATCCCGAACTCCTAACAATTCCCGAACAAGAGCCTAGAAATCCGAGGACAGCTGCTGCACAACCTGTTAGGAGAACTCAGAGGTCGATCGATCACATCTCAGATCAGGCCGATAGCCCATGAGCCGATCAGCAATCTTTGGCTACTCCACACAGGAGTAACGGAAGACCGATTGATAACAATATTCGAAGAAGACCCAATCGGGCAAGAGCTAATGCTCGTCCCGTACAGCCGCATTCGAAAGAAAATACTATTATCCCTATCGATGATGATATGGTCGATCCATTACCTAATCAGCCCAAAACGGTGCGCGTTTTGAAAAGAGAAATTGAAAAGATGGTACAAGAACGCGTAGAACAAAGGCTGCTATCTACTCAACAACCCTGGGCAAGAAGTAGAGAAGTTCCAGAAAGCATTGCCGCATGCTCTCCTTTTTGTAGAGAAATTAATGAAGCACAATCGTCGGGACAACTGCCAGGACGTTTACCTCGTTACGATGGTACCACTGATCCAGACGATTACATATTCAGCTTTACAAACATAATGAACTTATACGCTCACTCGGCTGAATATACTGCTAAATTGATGGTCACAACATTTGAAGGATTAGCGTTAGATTGGTTTGGCAAGCAACCAACCAATTCTAGCTTCCGAGAGTTATGTAATAAACTCACTCAACAATTTGCTAGTCCGAAACGATAGAAACTCCCTATGAGTTATCTCGGAACAATTAATCAACAGGAAGGAGAATCATTAAAAAGCTGGCTGGGAGGGTTCAATATGGAGTTACTAAAGATCGATTCTCCTAACATCGATTACATAATCTCCATATTATTCGACCTTACTAAGAATAGGCAATTTGGTAATGCCCTAAGTCGAAAACAACCGAAAACATTCGCGGTGATAATGACTTTAGCCTTAAAATATATGACTCAAGAAGAGATAAACTCCTTTAAGGACAAAAATAGGAGTAAAGCTTCCACGTCGGGGATGAAACGACAAGATAAAGCTCCAATCCCAAAAATAATAGATTATGACCGATCCCTCAGGCGAGGGAATGTGTTTCAAAGGTTGGATTACAACCACAATGATCAGGATAAAAGATCTAATGTCTATGACAGACCACGATCAGCGGAGCAACCACAAAGGAATCGGGTAGATCATCTAGAATATACCAAATTGAATGTTCATCGGGAAGAAATCCTAGTGCTTCTCGAAAGGACAATTGGATTCCTCCGGCTAAGAGAATTACGCAAGCTAAACCCGGAGCCAGAAATTACAACCTATATTGTCAGTACCATTGAGCTCATGGCCATCGTACCGAAGATTATTTTCATCTAAAATAAGAAATCGAGAGGTTAATTCAAGAAGGAAAGTTGGACGAATATGTCGAACGGAATAGTAGAAAGAGAAATAGAACGAGAAGCCCTCGAAATCATAATCGAAGAAGAACACCACCAAGAAGAACTCCAAACAATGATCCGCCGCAAGACATGGATACCGACCATGTGAACGGAACAATACACACAATTTCTGGTGGACCAGCGGGAGGGGACAGTCGTAACACTCGTCGACGAACTACTAGATCTATCAAAGAAAGATTGGAAACACCAGGGGAAGTATGGACGCTAGAGAACAAGGTCCTTAAGGAACAATCCATCAGTTTTAACGAAGACGAGGTCCCCCGGAATATCACCTGGGACACCAAGGAGGACAACCCCGACTTCCCTATGGTAGTTTCACTTGAAATAGCCAACTACAACGTCAAAAGAATATTGATTGACACCAAGGAGGACAACCCCGACTTCCCTATGGTAGTTTCACTTGAAATAGCCAACTACAACGTCAAAAGAATATTGATTGATAATGGAAGTTCTGCCAACATTATTTTGAGAGAGGTATCAACACAAATGAGTTTAGGGGAGATAACACTCCAAAAAGTGGCTACACCTTTGGTGGGATTTGGAGGATCAGAAATCGTTTCGGCCGGGACCGTTAAGTGTTTCTCTAGGGAAAAGGTATGTGAGGGTAGTCAAAATGATCAAGTTTTTGGTGGTAGAAGCACCTTTCGCATACAATGCTATATTGGGTCGACCAGCACTCAATTTATTCCGAGCAGTCGTCTCGACTTATCATCAGAAGATAAAATTTTCCACAGTTTCGGGCTTTGGGAAAATTGTTAACGATCATTGTGTGCTTGGGATTGTTATAATACCTCCCTAGCGTTGGGAGATAAATTCAAATCTATAACTCCTGCAAAGAGAAAACTCGCGGAGGCAACTGTCGAAAGAGCCAGGGAAACTAATATCCCGAGTACGGAAATGATAGATCGAAAATGGAAAGAGCCGATCGACCTCACTATTAAACCACCTGAACATAAAGACATTATGTTAGTGCAAAATGAACCCAAGAAAACCACGAGGATCGGAACGGAGCTTAGCCCGGATGGAGAACTCATGCTGATTAACTTTCTCAAGGAGAACGTTGACGTATTCGCATGGAGTGCGGAAGATATCGAGGGCATAGACCCTAGAATTATCACACACTCACTGAAGATCGATCCAACAACAAAGCCAGGACGACAGAAGAAACGGAATCATGGTCTTGTAAAGGATAAAATAATTAAAGCAGAAGTCGAAAGGCTTCTAATGGCTAAACAAATTAGGGAATTACATTTCTCGGAATGGCTGTGCAATGTGGTCTTAGTTGCCAAAGGGGATAAAAAGAATAACAAATGGAGGATGTGTAACGACTTCACCGATCTTAACAAACTATGTCCACAAGACCCTTATCCTCTCCCGAGAATTGATCTACTGGTCGACTCAACCACGGGGTTTGAAATTTTTAGCATGATGGATGCTTTCCAAGGTTTTACCAAATTTACATGGACAAGCGCGACCAGGAAAAGACGGTCTTCGTAACTGAACAAGGAGTATATTGTTTTGTGGTAATGCCTTTTGGATTAAGAAACGCAGGAGCAACTTACCAAAGGCTGGTTAATTTAATGTTTAGGGAGTTGATCGGAGAAATAATGGAGGTCGACGTGGATGACACGCTAGTCAAGAGCATGAACGAAAATGATCATATTGATCATCTTGACCGATGCTTCAAGATCCTAAGAAAATACCGCATGAAGCTAAATCCGGCGAAGTGTACCTTGGAGTTAAATCCGGAAAATTCCTTGGCTACCTAGTTCACCAACGAGGAATAGAAGCGAACCCAGAAAAGATACAAGCCATAACAGAAATGAGACCTCCAAGGACAATCTCTCAAGTACAGAGCTTGGTCGGAAAAAAATTGTTGCACTAAATAGGTTCATATCCAAATCAGCTGATAAAAGCCTACCTTTCTTTCAGACCTTAAGAAAAGCAAAGACTTTTCTATGGACCGAAGACTGTGACCGAGCGTTCAATCAGTTGAAAGAATATTTAACATCACCTCCCTTACTAGCTAAACCAACTGAAGGACAACCCTTGTATATTTGCATATCTATCTCGGAGGTAGCCATAAGTTCAGTTTTGGAAATAGAAAAGAATATGCATATATACCTAAGCAAACTTTTACAAGGAGCAGAAAAGAATTCCTTGGAAATAGAAAAGTTTGCTTTGGCTTTGGTGGTAGCGGCACGAAAACTTCGACCATACTTTCTGACCTACAAAATTATAATACTCACTAATCAACCGCTGAGACAAGTCTTAACGAAACCAGAAACCTCGGGAAGGTTGATTAAGTGGGCTATCGAGCTAGGTCAATTTGAGATTGAATATAGACCGCGAACTGCCATAAAGGCACAAGTCCTCGCTGATTGCCTCTTAGAAACCCCGAGCCCATATATTCTTTCACCAAACGAAATAGCTACGTGTGATAATGACGTTTTGGTTGTCAAAAATCACACTTGGTTAATGCATGTCGATGGGGCCTCGAACAGAGAAGGAGGTGGAGCTGGAATTAACTTCAGAGGACCAGAGAATGAAGATCTAAACTACGCAATTACATTAGATTTTATGGTAACTAATAATGAAGCTGAGTATGAA
Organism: Penstemon barbatus; assembly: GCA_003313485.2. Taxonomy (NCBI): domain Eukaryota; kingdom Viridiplantae; phylum Streptophyta; class Magnoliopsida; order Lamiales; family Plantaginaceae; genus Penstemon; species Penstemon barbatus. The sequence continues at coordinate 22,019,189 of CM064877.1, read as the reverse complement.
GCTTTGATTGCAAGGATGGCAATGGCCATTAAGGCATGCATCAAGATCCTAAGAGTATTACCTGACTCGGAACTGATTCAGCGTCAAATAGATGGCTTATACGAGGCCAAGGAATACAACATGATAAAATACTTGGCTAAGGTAAAACAACTTGCAGAAAAATTCAATAAGTTCGAAATACAGAATATTCCGCGGTCAGAAAACAAGTGGGCAGATCAGGTTTCTCGATTTACGGGATCGAGGGATGGCCGAACCGAAAAGGTAATCACATGGCTGATTTCCATCACCTCGGCGATAGACATGGACAGTCTGCCTAATCTAGAGATAATGGAAATTGATCTGGGAAAAGATAGTTGGATGGTTCCACTTATGCAATATCTGTCAAATGGGTCCCTCCCAACTGATCAGAATGAAGCTCGAAGAATAAAATATCGAGCCCCCAGATACGCTATCTTAGACGGGAAACTTTATAAAAGATCGGTCTCTGGGATCCTTTTAAAATGTGTCTCCGAACTGCAAGTCCAGGATTTACTCAAGGAGATTCACGAAGGAGAAGCTGGAAACCATAGCGGAGCTCGAGCACTTGCTTTAAAGTGTCTACGAACCGGTTATTATTGGGCTAGCCTAAATCGTGATGCGACAGAGTATGTAAAGAGATGCAACTACTGTGAAATTCATGCAAATATAAACCATCAGCTCGCGGAAAAGATGCACTCCATCCCAATTTGTTGGCCCTTCGACCAATGGGGAATAGATATGGTTGGACCTTTGCCCATGGCAAGATCGAAGAAGAGCTATGTATTAGTTGCAGTAGAATATTTTAGCAAATGGATTGAATGTATCGCTTTAGCACGAATTACGCAGTTCCAGGTCATCAACTTCTTATGGAAAAATATAGTCTGCCGATTTGGAATTCCTCAAATTCTCATTTTCGATAATGGGACTCAATTCGCGGAAAAACAAGTATTGGATTGGTGTTCGAAATTTGGGATTCAACAAAACTTTACATCGGTAGGACACCCAAGGGCTAACGGACAAACAGAGGTGGCAAACAGAGAAATAATTAAGTCTTTGGAAAAAAAGTTAGATGCTGTGATGGGAAAATGGCTTGACGAACTTCCAGGTGTGATTTGGGCTAATCGAACAACTGTTAAAGCCTCAATAGGAGAGACTCCCTTCACCTTAGTATATGGATCGGAAGCTGTCATTCCGGTTGAAGCACTGATTCCAAGCCCGAGGATCGAACTTTTCAACGAAGAAAGTAATAAAGCAAGAAGGAAAGACGATGTCGATTTAATGGATGCGTTAAGAGACAAAGCAGCAGTCCGTTTGCAGGTTACTAAATCGAACATGGAAAAAGCCTACAATCAAAGAGTCATAATACGATATATTAAAGAAGGAGATTTGATCTTAAAGAAAGTAGAAGTATCAAAACATGTGGGAAAGTTGCAGCAAAATTGGGATGGACCTTACATCGTCATCGGCGTAGGAAAAAAGGGATCATACAAAATTGCTCATATGGATGGAACACCTTTACCAATGACTTGGAACGCAGTCAACCTCAGGAGATACTATGGACGCTAATAAGCACCACCTGAACAACGATCTTAGATTTTAGTTTGTTGTTGATTTATTTTGTACGTAATATTTTTCCTTTATGAGTATTTGTCGCTATTTAAATTAAGAAATAATAAAAGCTTTTGCTTATTACATCAAATATTGTTTCGGTATTACGATTTTAGAAATGCCATTGCTTAACCAAAAAAAAAGGTTAAACCCAATAATTGGTAAAAAAAACCTAAGTACAAGATGAGTAAAACTGATTGGGTCAGTAAACACTCATCGATCTCCAATTATCGAATTGAAATGTTAAAACCAATAATTGGTAAAAAAAACCTAAGTACAAGAATGAGTAAAACCGATTGGGTCGGTGAACACTCATCGATCTCCAGTTATCGAATTAAAAAGGTTAAAACCAATAATTGGTAAACAACCTAATTACAAGAATGAGTAAAACCGATTGGATCGGTAAACACTCATCGATCTCCAACTATCGAATTGAAAAGGTTAAAACCAATAATTGGTAAAAAACCTAAGTACAAGAATGAGTAAAATAGATTGGGTCGGTAAACACTCATCGGTCTCCAATTATCGAATTGAAAGGTTAAAACCAATAATTTGTAAAAAACCTAAATACAGAATGAGTAATACCGATTGGGTCGGTAAACACTCATCGATCTCCAATTATCGAATTGAAAGGTTAAAACCAATAATTGGTAAAAAAAAACCTTAACAAAATGAGTAAAACCGATTGGGTCGGTAAACACTCATCGATCTTCAATTATCGAATTAAAAAGGGTTAAAACCAATAATTGGTAAAAAAACCTTAGTACAAAAATTAGTAAAATCGATTAGATTGGTAAAAACTCGGCATATCGAACTAAAAAGGGTTAAACCAATAATTGGTAAAAAAACCAAGTACAAAAATGAGTAAAACCAATTGGGTTGGTAAAAACTCGTCATATCGAACTAAAAAAGGTTAAAACCAATAATTGGTAAAAAAGCTAAGTACAAAAATAAGTAAAATCGATTGGGTCGATAAAAACTCGTCGATCTCCAAAAGAAGATCAAATAAAGTGATTCACAAACATTCACCATTGATCTAAGCAGTACAAGTTATGCAAGGAAGATTAGAAGGAATTAAAATTTTTATTGAATATAAATCATTTTTACAAATACAAAATTACATCACTGCTTTACATTCTGCGACGGTACAAAAATGAAGCCTTAACTAACAGGTTGAAGCTTTCACGACAATGTCCACGAAAATATCAACAACGAAGATATGAGATTGGGCAGCTTTCAATGTAAAGCCTTAGTCGAAATACTTTATTACAACTGCCTCACACGAAGATATGATCAAGGTCAAAGAATAAGATGAAATCCAATCGGGATACAAGCTAAATAAAGAAAAATTAGAGACACTGGAACTTTTCCTCTTACTTTAATATGAGATTGGGCAGCTTTCATAAGCCTTTCCAAAGGATCCTTGTCCAGGAAGCGTTGTACTTCTCTGGTAAAAACAGTGGAAAGAAGAAGTCAAGTGGCTTTATCAGCGGCATTCTCCTTGTCATCAGATACCAGCGCGTCACACTTGGAATATCCTGCCGCCCTTTTTCCTATGAGATGATTTTCTACCATCTCGACCAAAGAGGCTTTTTGGCTTGCATCACCCTCCAGAGTAAGATTTTGACCAGCGCGATCATAAGCTTGCTTTTTCCTTTTCATCGTAGAACCAGTATAATTGCGCTCAGACCATGATTTGCAACCAAGGATACCATACGTAGCTCTAAGTGACAACGGAGGATATCCCTGGCCCGTTCTGGTAGTGGAAGACGACGCCTGAGCCTAGGAAGAGGAAGGCTCGGGAGGAAAATTCTCAGGAACTTCAGGAGTTTTCTCCCTATTGTCCTCAGAGTCTTGGCCTTGATCTCTTACGAGAATGTCTTTGTTCTATGGGTTGGTTATCAGCAGTCTTGGTAGACTTGGAGAGGACCATTTTTCTAGTTTTTGAAAGTCTGGAATCTTCGACCATAGATGCTGCAAGAAAAGTAAATTAAATTACAGAAAGTCCCAAATATGGGGATAATAAGAAGGTACACAAAGCTAATGAGGAAACTTACCAAGAGATTGAGCAGGTATCGAAGTAGGATAATTCAGGGAACTTAATCCGGTCTTCCGAAGAAAAGCTTCTCCCACAAGAATAGGACACTGATATTTCTCCACCTCATTTCCTTTATCATGTCTAATAGACAAGCGTCGTCGGGAATCAGCTTGCCTTTAATTTTTCGACCACCAAAGGTCTAAGTGGAGCCATGATCCCAAGTAATCTCGGAAAGCACAGTCGATCCATCCGCCAACATTTGATGAGTTGGAGGTCGTACGAAGAAGTAGCTGAATTTCCAATCAGAATTGCTAGAAATAGGAGAATCAAAGATAGCACAGCCAGACCTTTGACTCACAAAAAAGTAACCACGGTTGGATAAAGTGGAAATGCTAAATCGAAACAATTGAAAAAAGTTGCGAAAAGATGGTTGTAGACCTTTGGCAACCATTAAAATGGCAAAGGAAACAACGAAAGTTACAAGATTGGGTACCAATTGAGTCAGAGAGATGGTGAAAGTAGCCAGAATTTCGAGGAGAAGGGGGGAAAGTGGAAGTCGCAGACCATGTTGGAAATGGGATGTGTAGAAAGCACGACAGCCCTCAGGAGGAGAATTGACCCTGTCCTCTGGAGACGGAAGAAAAATCTCAGAACCCTTAGGAAAGAATCGGCCATATTTCCTCCGCAGGGAGCCCAACTCTTCTGCCTTATGTATGCAAGCAAGGAGCTCAATTGGTTCAGAGATTTGAGGGTTGGCACTTTTCGTTATGGTAGCAGCATTGGCGGCTACTTCTTGGTCGGTAAGGATTTTCACCGACAAGGTATCTTTTTCAGGAGGACTTATGTCTGCGATCTCAGCCTGCTCAGGAGGGTGACTTTGAGAACCCTCTGGGACGTTAGTATGGATTACATCATCTAGAGTCGATGAGTTGGGATCTCTGGAAATGGAGACCATCTCGATAAGTGTATGAATAATAATCGACAAATGTGTCAATCACGGAGTTTATCGACTTAAAATTTTACTGCAGAGAACTGGAAGGCAAAAAGTAAAAGGTAATTACGAAACCTAAGATGGTTATATATATATGAAGTTGAAAAGACGCTTTAGCCCCTTCACGACGATTCTTTTTCCCGCAACCAATAGAAGTGAGTGGACCCCACTAATCTAAATGATATATGTCGACAAGGACACATATACGACTATTTATGAAACGTTGCACTCTTTTCCTTATTTCGGATTTTTTTCCATAGGGTTTTTTCCGAGTAAGGTTTTAATGAGGCACAATTCATAGATCAGTTCACTAAAATAAACTACTTCTACAAGCTACGGCTACATCTTCGCTCGAAGAAGTGAGGGAGTACTGATGGGGGCTGTTTTACACCCCAAAGGATAATCGAAGAACCCGAGAAGAACGGGATCATTCCGACTAGATAATCAGCCTGAAATGCGGATCGACCCTAGAGGTCGTCTCGACCTAAGATGAACGTCTCGCCGACCTAGCACAGGAGTCCGAATCCCATAAGGACGTTAGTCTGAACCCTATTATGGTTATGTTTCCTTGTATAGCTAGGGGAGAAGAGCTATATAAATTCATCACTTACATTGTAATAGGGCACAACACAAAATATCATACTTACGCCTACCTACTCTAAATACTTTGTAATACGTGATTAATTTAATAAGAGAGCTTTTGCTACACATATTATGTACTTTTTCCTCTGTTCTTACGTTGCTTGTTCATTCATCCTTGTGTTGATCCATCTGGAGTAAAGTAACTAAGCCCGTGAATAGGGGTGTTCGCGGTGCGGTCTAGTGCGGTTTTATACTCGCCCAAACCCAACTCAATATTTGCGGGTTCTTATTAACCTAGTCCAAACCCAACCCAATAAGGCTTGAGATTGCACTTTGCGGTCCATTCGGGTTGGGGCGGGTTTTGCGGTCTCAAAACTCTTAACTTTAATCTATTTTTGTTATTTGATAAGTTAAATGTAAATGCACTAAATAATTATCAATTTTTATTTTTTTGAATAAATTTTATAGATTTTCATAGGAAATATATGTAGATAATGCAAAATATCAACTAACAAGATATGATCTTCAGTGGATACATAATTTGAATAAAACTAAAAATAATCTCAAACACTAGGTTAACAAGTTTTCATTAATAATCCCAAACTAAAAATAGCTAGAAAAATCATGTTATAGCTAAGAATTCTGAAACTCATTCCATGACTTATACCTATAAAGATAAATTATACATATCAAATCCCCAAGCATAAAACATGGAATAAATATCATTAAATTAGTAATATCAAACTCTTAAAGTAGGTCGAACATTCAAGAAAAGAAAATGTACTTACCTTTCTTTGTAAAGCTTAATCTTCAACATTATGTATTGTATATGTACTTGAAGCAGCTCTAAAAAAATTAAAATATGTAAAGAAAATAAACTTTTATTATGATTAAGAATATGAACTCGATATCTTAATAAATTTAGAAAAGAGCTATGGATGCAATAAATTGATGTACCTTCTTGCATTTCTTCGTACTTCTCTATTTCTTCCATCGCATCCACAAGATCGATTGGTTTAGAACGCAACCAACTTTGAGCACATATGAGGGCCTGTACAGTTTTTGGATCTAAAGAACTTCTGAAAGGATCAAGTATTCGACCACTAGTGCTAAATGCTTGTTCAGAAGAAACTGTGGATACTGGAATTGCCAAAACATCCCTGGCCATTCGTGAAAGAATTGGGTATCTTGAGGAATTACATTTCCACCAATTTAAGATATCAAAAGCCCCCTCTCTTTTCTCATGAGGTTCTCCAAAATATTGTGATAATTTTGAGACATTTCTCTTATCATCAACTTGTTCCAAATGTTTGTCAAATCCAGATACTATGAACTTCATCACATCTCCAACTTCGTCAACTTCCATATTATTTGTAGTTGAACTTGGAGTATCACTTCTAACTTTTGAGCCATGAGATTCACATATCTCCATATAATGATAATAAAGGTCATTTAATGCATTTTCAACATTCCTTACAAATTATATTCCCTTCAAACTCCCAGACCCATGCATGAGATTTAAACAATAAGTTACATACTTCATCTTATAACGGGGATCGAGTACAACAGCAATAAACAACAATTCATTCATATTCTTGACATTTGACCAATATTTGTCGAACTTTTCTCTCATTTTTGTAGCCATTCTTTTTAAGAAAACATCATTACTCTTACCCAAAGTATCAATATTAGCATAGATGCTCACCATTTCATGAAAGAAAAGATTTGATGTAACAAATGAGCTTCCAGAAATTTTTAAAGTAACCAAATAAAATAATTTCAGGAACCTCACAAAATGTCGAGCATCTATCCAATCTTGAAAACTAGGGGGGCCAATTATTTTCTTTCCTTTTCCTCTCCACTTCTCAATATCAGGGCATCCTTCAACGTCATGATAATTATCAAAGTAAAATACATAAGCATTATCCTCCCTCTCTAGCCTCTTAAAGGCCCATTCAAACTTTTGTGCATGTTCTAACATTAAGTAGGTGGAATTCCACCTAGTGTCTATGTCAAGACATACAAGGTGCTTTGATTCAATCTTTTCCATTTCTACGCATTTTTTGAAAGCTTGAGACCTAGAAGGAGAAGACCTAACATATTTAATTGCATTGCGAATCCTCACAATGGATTTTCTTTGTTCATTTAAGCCATCTTTTACAATCAAATTAACAATATGTGCACAACACCTCACATGCAAGAATTTGTTCTCAAGTATTGTTTCTTTCCACTTTGTATTTCTCTTCAAATAATCAACTGTAAGATCGTTTGACGATGCATTATCAACTGTAAGAGTTAAAACCTTATCAATGCTCCATTCCATTAGACACTCCTCTATAACTTTGCCTATCGTATTGCCTTTGTGATTCTCAACAACGAGAAAGTTTAAAATTCTCTTTTGCAATTTCCAATCATCATCAATCCAATGAGCTGTGAGGCACATATAATTTAAATTTTGGACTGATGTCCATGTATCAGTGGTAAGACACACACGTTGAGATTTTAAACACTTCTTCAATGTCTTCTTTTCGTCCTCATACAATTTCATGCAATCTCTAGCAACAGTAATGCGACTAGGGACAATAAATCTAGGTTCTAAAGCTTGAGAATAACTTTTAAAACCTTCCCCATCTACAATTCTAAAAGGCCACTCATCAATTATCACCATCTTAGCTAAAGATTTTCTAATTCCTTCGATATCCAATTTCTTCAGTTTACCCGATGTATTTTCAATTTGTCCCTTGGCAAAGTCAGTAATTGGTTTATGAGACTTATCTTTTCTGTAAGGATATTTTATACATTTATTTTCTAAGTGTCTCCACAAACTTGTAGTACCATTATTGTGCGAATCGGCAGCATAATCTTTTTTACAATAGTTACAATATGCCCTAGGTGGATCACTTCCCTCTATTATGGTGAAGTGTTGCCAAATTTGAGACGTAACATTCTTATTAGGCCTATTGGGTTGACACTTCTTCCGCTTTTGAGGTACATGAGGAGGTTTATCATCTACATTTGTTTTAGGAATTGATGAAGGTTTCACAAGATTACCTTTACTAGTTGAAGGAGAACCATAAGTTTGTTGAGTGAAAGTTGATTGTTTTTCATTTTGATTCACTGCGGGAGAAGTGATTTCGATCCCCTTTCCCTTATCAATCATCTGCAAATATATAACAACATACATATTCTACGTAGTTAAATAAAAAATCATTTATTAGGCAAATATAAATTTGGAAGACAAAAAATCAAACAATAAACAAAGAGAAAATACCTTGAAGTTGATGTGGGTGTTTATGCTCCAAAAGAAATTTTTGTACTTTTTGTTCTTTTGCAAGGGAAAACTTTTTTAGATCATTTTCACTTGGGAAGGAAGAAAACGTGAGGCTAAAGAAAAGTTAAGGTAGTAGTGTTTTCTTTATTATAGATGTTGGGCTTTGAGTTATGGATTGAGATTAGTTAGTTAAAGTATAAAAATTGGATTATATTTCTCATTGTTTAAATAGTAGGACTAAATTAAATTAAATTATATATATAGTGCGTTCGGATGCGGTTTATGCGGTTTAAAAATGTACAAAACCAAACCCGATTGCAATTTGCGGTCTTTTTTTCAAGAAGCACAAGATCAACCCATCCAACTTTTGACCCGCAAATTGCGGTCGGTTTGGGTTGGGTCGATCGGTTGGGGCGATTTCGCGGTTTCGTTGAACACCCCTACCCGTGAATTATACTCAATCTAGCCTAAATCATATTATTATTGATATTACTTAACCTAACGAAATTCGATAAAATCAAACTTATTTCAGAAAAATGTCTGCTATCATTATCTTTAGGAAAACCAATATTAGTGATTCTTATAGGGCCTCTTCTAATAGAAAAGCTGTGAAATTCGTATCTATATTTTCCCAATTTCCCGGATCAAGTTCATCGATTGAACTCTCAATTTGGCTTTCTAGTAACTACTTCTTCCATTATCTTCACTAGCAAAGTTTGTATTTTGATCATTAGCAATGATATCTCTAACAATATTTCCGTTTTCTTCATGGACGTGAGTTTCATTTTCAATCTGTAGGTACGTTTTGATCATCAACAATATTTTCGCTTTAAATATCAATAGGGATTTCATTTTGCACATCAACATGATTTTCCTTTTGAGCACCAATATTTTTATCATTTTCATTATATCTTATTAGTAATAAATTTATCTAAAGCTCCCTTTTGAGATTTAACTAGTTTTTCTATCGTCTTTTGTTTCTTACGTTTTTCACAACCAAATACGTATTTTCTATTTGACATAATAAATCAAAAACCAATCAAATAAATAGTAAATAATAAGAGAATTACGTTAAGAATACACCTGATAAGTAGCAATTCAACAATCAAAAGATTGATCAACTCTTTAATGATTCCTCAAAGAAATTGAAGCATTGAGTTTCCTGCAATATAAAACAAATGAAAAAAATACAAAAACTAATGAATTAAAATTATAATTTAATACAACAAAATTATAAAGTACAAATCTTGGATATAAACAGACTTATATTATAGAGGGAAAAAATATCAATATCCCAATTGAAATCTCCAGAGAAAGGAAATTATGATAATAAAAAATTCAAATTCAAATTCGATATTGATAAATTGTGAAAGAATAATGGATAAAGAATAAAACAATTTATTGGATTTAAGAGAATTGTGAAAGAGATTACAGAGAGATAATATTTTGTTGGACAATTGGAGACTTAGAGTTGGAGAAGAAGCAGACAAAACATTGATTTAAGGGGGAAAAAAACGTTTTAACTTGACTCTTGGAATTCTTGATTTTTTTTAATCGCATTGTAAGAGTAGGGCAAGCCAATGTTTATTTGCATTGAATAAAAAAAAATTGAAGTGTCTTAATGGGAGTGGCACAGTCGGCAGAATGTAGAGTTTGTTGGACTAATATTTTTTTTTTCATTTTGGGTTGGGCTAGGTGGATTAATATTATATACATATGGGTTGGGGGCCTTAGGCAATTGCCTAGTTGGACTAGGCATAAAGTCGGGCCTGATGCAGGTAATAAAAAGAGTTTTTGGAGGAAAAATTTGGAAGGATAAATGAAGGACTGTCAATTGAGTCGGGTGTACCAGAAGTCCAATAGTTTGAGCCGATTAAATCTGATCCTAACCCGAATAATTGTGAGTCGGGCTGAATTTGAGTCATTATATTAAATCCGATCAATTTATGAGCCGAATTCGAACCTAATATGGCTCAGCCTGAATAAAGCACGAATGTATAATTTTAAATACTACTAATAATTTACAAATAATCTATTGCCACATATATAAATTATTACTACGTATTCATTGCCACACACATCAATTATATCGAACATATCTCCGACAAAAGCAAGCCACCCCGGAGAGAAATAAATGAATTCCAAAGATCTTGGGTGTGTTTGAATTCAGCCTCTCGTTAGGTCTTCACTGAAGGATTGTCCACCTTCTCAAGCGCCTCTACCATACCCTTCGAAAGTAACAACGGATGACTCCCATTACTAAATGGAAGAACTTTTCAAACTAGTTGATAGTTGTTCCCTGGTTGCACCCCAAAATGGGTTCGAATTTACTAAATCACATGTTTTTGTTTTCGGAATATCACATGTAGAGTTTTTGGGGGGAGAATCACTCGACACGGGGCCTTCCGTGTAAGATCAGGAACCAACAGGTGATTGATCTAGTTGAAGGGACTAGTCACTACAAAGTAGCGGACTCAGGTTGGAATCACTGTTGGGAAAGGTACCCACTTAATGTACCCAACCCGCTCGAAAGGGATTGAAACCAAAAAGAAAAAAAAAATTAATAAATATGAAAAAAGGAAAAGTAAAAAAAATTAGTTTCAGCGTCTTGGAACTTTTCAAACTTTAAATAATGTTCTTAATCTATAATTCTATATGATGGGTTACATATATCAAATTTATATATTCTTGTACATTAAGTAAGACTAGTCTACTTATATGTGTTATAACAATGCATAGTTTATTATTTGTCAAGTAAAATTGGCTTGTGTGAGAAAACTCGATTTAAGTCAAATACTCCTAAAGTTACATAAGTCGAGTTGGAGCCTATAGTTGTGAACCTAATGATATTTGAGTTTGAGCCTATAGCCGTGAAACCCTTCGATATTTGAGTCTGAGTCATTTAAGACTCGGCTCACAAGACCCAATTGACAGGCCTAGATAAATCAGTGTTTATAATTGTCGAAGGGCCTGTTGAATATCAGAGGATGCAAAAAGTAAAATATAGTCAATTGGATATGAAGCAAAATAAAAGCTGTAACAACAAAATACTCTCAGTACTTAAGATATGCTCAAAAGGGAAAATTTATCTGATGCAAAAGTTCTGCCTTATTTAGGCGTACAAAAACAAATAAATAGGTAAACTAAACAACCTAAACTACTTGCTGATAAATAGGAAACCATAACAATAACTAGACCCACTAATAGTCTATAATATCCATTTACTAGATAAACTACAAACTAAGTCAAATAAGCAACGTGTAGTTGGTGTTGTAACTTTTAACACTCCCCCTGAACACTAGCTTTCGTTCTCTTCATCATACCGAGCTGATTACAAAAGCTTTTGAACTTGTTAGCACTCAAGCCTTTTGTGAATAAATTTGCAGTTTGATCATTTGTGTTAATATGCTTCAACCCAATTTTCTCTTGAAGAACTTTCTCTCTAATAAAGTGATAATGCACCTCCACATGCTTAGTTCAAGCGTGAAACATTGGATTAACAGCCAAAGAAACTGCTGACCGATTGTCACAGTACAAAGGAATTGCATAATTTGTTGGTTGATGCAAACTCTTGAGCAATTGTGTAAGCCAAGTGCTCTCTTGAGCTGCCATTGCCGCTGCCCGATACTCTGCTTCGGTTGTTGACAAAGATACAGTTGGTTGCCTTTTGCTGCACCAAGAAATTGCTCTCGAGTCGAGCATAAAAAATACCCGGTAGTTGAGCGTCGGGTATCATGATCACCTGCATAATCAGCATCACAATAGCCAACTAACTTGCAGTTTCCACCTTTCTTATACAAAACACCATAGTCAAGTGTACTCTTCACATATTTCAAAATTCGTCAAACTCTGTCCAAATGAGGTTTCTTTGGATTTTGCATGTACCGACTTATCACTCCAACTGCATAAGAAATGTCAGGTCTAGTTAAAGTCAAGTAGATTAGACTACCCACTAATTGTCGATACATTGTCGTATTTTCCAAATCTTTTCCTTCACAAGAACATATATTAGTGTTTGGCTCTATTGGAGTTGAAACTGGTTTACAATCGCGATTTTCCAAACTTCTTCAATAAATCTTTGGAATATTTTTGCTGATGGAGAAATATTCCTTCATGAATACGATCAACCTCTAAACCAAAAAAGTGCTTGAGTTGTCCAAGTTCTTTCATTTGAAAGCGAACTGATAAATTCTCCTTTGTTTGGAGAATTTCTTTTTCCCAGTCACCTGTTATGATTAAATCATCCACATACACTAGCACAATAGCTAGCTTGACCTCATTAACTTTGACAAACAAACTAGGATCAGCAGGTTTCCCAGAATAACCAATTGTAGTAAGAAATTCAGCAATCTTACTGTGCCAGGCCCGTGGTACTTGCTTTAATCCATTAAGTGCTTTCCGTAGTTTACACACATATAAGCTAGTTTAGAAAAAATACTGGTATAAATTTTTGAAGTGAGATTTTACTGAATTCGATAAAGATCCAATATTCAACCGAATTCAGATAACATCTGTTGGACTCAAAATATTTAGATCGAGCAAGATTTAAATTCGACCTTATCATAAATGTAACCGGATTTGGATTGATCTTTTAGTGAAAGCTTTGGAGATGGTAATTTAGTCAAATATGTGTTGCGTTGAAACAAATTTTATAAGATTACTGCATGTAATTATACATAACAAGTGCTTATTAGTATATTGTGATTTTTTACTTATCGAAATAAACTAATAGTTAAAATGTAAAAGAATAAACTTTTAATACTCTTATAATGTAATTATATATAACAAAATCACATGACTGGGTCTGCAATGGGTCCAAATCCAGGTCCAGATCTATAAAATTTATAAAAAAAAGGTCTTCACTAGGTCTGGGCCGGGTCCGGGTCTGGGCCCGACCTTTGACAGGCCTATAACAAATGCATATTAGTAGTATATAGTGTGTTTTTCCTTATCGAAATAATATCATAGTTCCAATGTAAATGGGGATTTACATTAGCATCACGAGTAAACAACTCTTTTCAGATTAACATTCAAATCAAGCTAATTGATATGCGATTCAACTTCGGAGTTCGGCTCATTCAAATATCAAATTTGAATATAATTACAAATTCGATAAAGAAATCAAACCAAAATTAAACAATATATATTGTTAAAATCTACTTTGCTTGTATATTGTTCAAATCTACTTTGGTTGTTTACACTCCTATGTTTCTTACATATAACGTCTAGTGAAAAAAAAAAAAAACTACATGGATCAAACATATGGGGTATCATTTAATAAAATATACAAATACAGAAAAGAAAGATTTGGCCCTTTTACACAGGAGGGCTCTCATATTCTTTGGGTGCCCTGCAAAATGATTGGTTTTATTACTTTTAAATTATTATTTTTTTTATCATTTTTTGAATTTATTGTGACAATTCGAATATATATATATATATATATATATATATATATATATATATATATATATCACTTTATTTTTTCTATTCGTGTTTTATTCTTGAGGATCAAAGGAAACGAAAAGCCCGACCCATGAATGTTCTCGCTTTCTCGGTCCACCAAAATTCAACTGGAAGAAGCTTTCCTTTGAAGTGTGAACCAAGGACCACCATTTTCCATGCGTGGTGTGAATGCAGGAATTAAATTCGAATATGTGATTGAACGAGTTTGCAACCAATTTCTTTACATCATTTGCATTGGAGAGCTCAAATGGTAATCCAAATCAATTTGCAACACTATATCGAGAAATATGGGTTAAAGTTGAAAAACATATCCAAAACTTTAAGAATCATTCTCGAATCGACACGTGAAAAAGATACTGATAACATAAAACCAAATCATAACTTCACAATGAGTTTATTGTCTACAACTAATAATCATCTTAGAGTGGCCCCCTTAAGACAGTTAATTTCATTAACACTAAATTAAATTTCAGAAATACCCCTATGTATATGACTGTCAATCGGGCCGTATGAGCCGAGCTTGAATAACTCAAATTCAAATACCATCGGGCTTCATAGATATATGCTCAAGTTCGGGTAAGAAATTTTTAGATTGTTAGATTGTCTTGGCTCAAACTCGGCTCATTTAACTTTAATTTTTAAAGTATAAATTAAATTCTAGAAATACCCCTAGGTATATGAAATCACAAGCCTCAAGGAAGGTGAATTCAATTTTACCAGTTTATTCACTTATTTTACTAATTTTTCCACCGGCTATAACAATTTCTTTCACTAATTTAAACCTTTTTTCAATCATTTTTCACATCAAATTACTTTTTTAGATGGTACCGATGGGTATTTCTAAAATTAAGTTCTTTTGATGAAATTAATATCGAAGGGGCAAGTGTAGTAAATCCAATACATCGGTGATACTAGTTTGAATCATTTCCCTAACATGGAGGGTGGTCATTGTAATTATAATAAATCTCTAAGGCAATTTAAGTAATTTCTCAAAAATAGAGGATGGTTAATGTAATTACACTAAACCTCCACGATAGTTTGAATAATTCTGCCTATATAATAACACAAGGTGTAATTGTGTAAATATATTGATTCATATAAAATAACACGGGAGTAAACTGCTTGATTTCTTTTTTCAGGTACAAAATTGGTTTTGAGTGTGTGATATAGTAAGTAGGGAATTTTAGTTAAACCATTTTTTTTAGGCTTAAAAACACGTGGGAGGCCATATGAGACTTTATAAGAATATATAAATATTAATAAATTGTCATTAATTAACTCTATATTATGGAAGACAACGAGCTTTTCTTTAAAATTAAAAAAAAATAGAACAGAAACAATATAATTTAGTTTTTCTCTTCATTTTTTTAAGATACTGTGAATACATTGTTACATCAAACATTATTCGAATTGAATCTATCATATTGGTATCAAATAAATCAATAACATATGCTACTATTAAAATAGAGAAAATACTCACAATAAAAAGAGTTGCACCAATAACCTCTTCGTCATGTAGTCTCATTATTAAGCACTTGATTAAGGCTTCATCGGCAATAAATATACTAATTGAGAGAATATATTTTTGGTACCAAATTTTATATCAATTCTGACTATTGATACCAAACAAATCGAGATCAACACATTTGATACCATAATTTAACAAATCACTTCATCGAAATTTTTCTTGGAGCGTGATATATTTTGCGGATAAATGTGTTCTGGACTTCTGGCAATTAAGCCGCAATGAAATTGAATCTCGTGGAGTTTCCTTTGGAACTAAGCTAGGACCACCATTTTCCATGCGTAATTCTAAAAATAAATATAATCATTCTGCCTCAATATTTTAATTATCTTTTATTAAAGTGGAACTTTTAGGAATAGTCTATTTCAGACTGTTGCTGACCACTCCAAAGAAGTCCAATAACGAATGTTAACAATAAATCGAAATTAAACTCCTCAAATCAATTTAATTTAAGTGAAAGCACGATAAAATTATTTGGGATGTTATTTATATTTCAATTGTGACATGATTGGAGTTATTTGCTCCAATTAATTAACTGGATGTTTATTTTTCACCTATATTTAGAGAAAGATGAGGATATTTTTTCCAAATTGACTTTCATAGCGGTAGTATTTCCTAGAATATCTTTAGCTCCAAGCTATTTTTTTAATGTGTCTTTTGCTTAAAATCGCGATTAACAATTACGATTCTATCGAAAAAATACAATTAATACATGTGATTTTTAGTTGATAAAAAATAAAAAAAAAGTGCAATTACTAGCTGTAATTTTGGTTAATTATGAGTAATTAAATTAACGAGGGAATAATCAATGAGGACGTGATGAATTGTAGTTGCTAACTGCAATTTATCGAACTGCATATACTATAATTTTTTAAATGAATCACAGTTGCTAACTGCGATTTTGCTTGCCCTAATAGTATCGTCCCATACAGCTGAACAAAATATCACAGCACAACACAAACCCTTATTTTTTGGATATGTGATTTTGTTTGACATGTCTTGACAAAATCTTTAGTAACAAATGCAATTGTGAAGATCATTTCTTCCCCTTCAAGTCCTGACACCATTATTATCATTCTAGCGGTATTACTTTATTTTCCTTTTACCTTTTGTTCTATCTATTTCATACATATCAAGATTACTTTAAAAAAAATTAAGCTGTTGAATTTTGTGTTAAAAGCTCACACATATTGGTGAAGCATTTCACTCATGAAATATCAATATTTGCAGATTGGAATTTTTAAGTTTTAAAATTGAAATTAAATGCCTGTAACAATCAAAATAGAGTGTCTAACCTAAATGCCATAATTCCCCTTTATTATCATTATGTGGCTATTCAAAAGTATTTGACCTTAGAGGTCTCATCCACATTTTTAATAGGGGTTAGATGACCTAGGAGAAACATACACCTCACTAGATTAACTTGCATCACTAAAAATATAATACTCTCTACATTCTCTTGGGTACTTAAGAAAAAATTTGGTTCATCGTTTTCTCGTGAACGTACTTATGAGAAGACTTCAACGAGATCAAATATTTTATCTCAAAGAATAGATGCCTGCACAGATGGGTGACAATCGTTTTTAAAATAATATGAAACAATTATGTTGAGTTTAACATCTGTTAACAAAAAAAAAAAAAAAGGTTCACTATATCATTTTTGAAGTGCTTCTACGTATTGCTCGAGTCTATAAGGGTGTAAGTGGTTGGGTTTTGGCCCAGACTTGCGGGTCTCGTGAGATCGGTTCAAAACTCATCCAAATGAAATTTCTTTAGGCTAGTGATACCTAAGCTCAAACCCCTCGAGACTTAAACCTAAATTTTGAGACTATTTAGATTTTTGATATTAAAACTTATTAAAAAACTCTGCAGACTACATGAAGGTGTTCCCTACTTGTCTCTCGCCTTTAGCTTCTTTGTCCCCAAGTTTTCTGTCGTTATCTCTCACTACTACTATATCTCTCCCTTCTCTATCTCTTATTTTGTAACCTTCAAAAAATGTTTAATTTAAAGTTGTGAATCTTGACCACTTTTCAACTTTAATCGATTATATACAATTCAAGAGGCTGTTTATTGCGAATTTGAACGGTTCAAAATTGGCGGACATTAATGTGCCAAATTGACTTTCATAGCCGTAGTATTTCCAAGAATATCATTAGCTCCAAACTATTTTTTTAATGTGCCTTTTGCTTAAAATCGCGGTTAACAATAGCGATTCTATCGAAAAAATACAATTAGTACCTGTGATTTTTAGTTGATCGAAAATACAAAAGTTGCAATTACTAGTTGTATTAGCAATTAAATTAACGAGGGAATAATCAATGAGGACGTGATGAAATTGTAGTTGCTAACTGCAATTTATCGAACTGCATTGTAATTTTTTAAATGAATCACAATTGCTAACTACGATTTTGCTTGCCCTAATAATATCATCCCAGACAGCTAACAAAATATCACAGCACAACACAAACTCTTATTTGCCTTGAATTTGCGATTTTGTTTGACCTATCTTCGCAAAATCTTTAGAAACAAATGCAATTGTGAGCAACTTTAGATCATTTCTTCCCCTTGAAGCCCTGATACCATTATTCCCATTCAAGAGGTCTTACTTTATTTCCTTTTACCTTTTGTTCATACATATCAAGATTATTTTAAAAAAATTAAGCTGTTGAATTTTGTGTTTAAAGTTCACACATGTTGGTGAAGAATTTCACTCATGAAATTATTTATCAATTGTTGGATAAAGATGAAGACGGAGTGCACTGAAGGTTATTTAGTTAAGGGAGGTTTTGATGATTTCCAAAACTTTATATCAGCTAAGTAAAGACAACTTAGTTGTAATCCCTTAGAAGAATTTTGACCAAATAAGAAAACATATCAGACGGGTCAAATATTCAAGGTCCAGAAGACTATTGATCTGCTGACGAGATGAAATCAGACTGGTGTAAATCAGCCGACTCAAATCAGATTTGTTCAAGTTTGAGATCAGTTATGTTCATCATCAGATGTGTTCTCTCATCAGCCAAGTGGAAAGATCAAGAAGTCGTCCCAACGGTAATAAATGCCACTGGAGTAATAAATGATGAAGTCCGAGGTTATTAATGGCAAATGATTGAAGAAAAGACTCGTATCAGCTCGGTGCATTTAATGCTGCCTGACAGAAAGTACAGTCTGCAGTACTGTCACTGTGCAGAGAGCCGTTCGCGAAAATTAAGGATCAGAAATCAAGAAATTTGAATTGTGTCTCTCTTCAACGGACATAATTCAAAGAGTGACTATAAATAGCTGAGAAAGACGAAGAGAAAATAACAAAACAACTGAGAGATTGAGTTCGAAGCAAAATATTTTCTAAGTCTCAAAAGCTCAAGAACAACTCACTCATCAGCCTTGTCATTTGTTGACTTAAGCTGAAGCTGAAGATCAAAGACAAACACATTTTTCTGAGTGAAATCTGTTAGAGTATTGTGAGGAGTGTTTATCCATCTGTGTGAAGTGATAAAACTTTGTAGAATAGGTCTTCTTTGTGATTTCCTATTGTGAGCTTACGGCCAGATTCATTTGTTGTTTTGGCGTAAGTGGAGTATACTGATTACTGTGTGTTTTTAGTATAACCCAAGATCTTTGTGACTTGGAAGAGTGGATTAAAGGATATTTACATCCATATAACCACTATAAAAATTTCTGCATTTTTATCCTGCCTTTTACTTGCATATTTTCAAATTTCATAAAACACTGCACTAAACTGTTTGAAAAAGACTTAAAGGAGTTTTATAAAACTGGGGATAAAATTTTCAAACTACTAAGTTTACTTGTGAAAAACACTTCAAAAATCCGCTGCAAGTACTTTGGTATTAAAACTGATTTTCACCAAAATCAGCTAAGTAACTATCAGATTAGTGGTCAACAAAGCTGTTCAAAGATTTGTTCGCGATCAGCCTTGTAAACATACTGTTCTGTAATAGCTTAATCTGTTTAAGTTTGAGCAACAGTTTAAAGTTAAAAGCTGATTTAAAATTTTCAGAGGTCTATTCACCCCCCCCCCCCTCTAGACCTCATCAGACCACTTGGGACCAACAAGTGGTATCAGAGCAGGTGGTTCATAGAATCAGTTGTCTAATCAACGAGCTTGATCCGAGTGTTTTTCAAAAGAGCATATCTTTGAAAAATTAAAATTTTTGAAAAATGGATTGTATCAGTCATGTTCCCCACATAGCTGGTATGAGCTTCGAAGACTGGATGATCAGAATGGAGATCTTCTTAGCTGCCTACAATGATAACATGTACACATGTATCATCAAAGGTCCATTCAAATTCACCAAGACCATCAAAGTTGATGAAGTCGATATAACGGTGGAAAAAGATTTACATGAGATGACAGCCGAAGAAATAAAATTGTTCAACCTGGACAAAGTTGGGCGATTCATCATGACCAAGGCCCTTGACAACGACAGATTTGACAAAGTCAAGCACTGCAAGACTGCCAAAGAAATGTGGGATAAGGTTCGTGATATGAGCGAAGGAAACGACCCCATCAAAGAGCATCAACTGAGTGTTGCTCTGGAAAAGCTGGACAACTTCAAGATGAAGTCTGCGGAAACCATTGATCATATGGATACAAGGTTTACAAGGACGCTGAATGAAGTTCTAAAGCTTGGAAAACCTTCACTGATAAGGAGATAACCGTCAGAGTGTTGAAGGCTCTACCTCCAAAGTTCAACATGAAGGTGAACAGCCATGGAAGAGTCCAGAGATCTGGGAAAGATCTCACTCACCGAGCTGTTCTCAGTACTCAAGGCATACGAGTATAAACTGCCAAGAATGGGTGTTGAAGAAACCTCAACTTCAAGTCCCACAGCTGCCCTAGTTGCTGCTGAAAATCCTAGAAGGCCAGCCTATAAAAGCAAAGATGTGGACTCATCTGATGAAGCCACAATACTCAACAAAAAGGAGTACACTGCTGGAGACGTTGCATTGCTAATGAACAACTTCAAGAAGTTCTATAAAAGAAAAATGAAGAACAAATACAACAATGCTTCTACTTCTAACCCCACTTCTACTTCTCATGACAAAGATTCTTATAAATCTAAAATGATGTGCTATAACTGCAGGAAATTGGGTCATTTCATCATAGACTGCCCATATCCTAAAGCTGAAAAGTACACTGAAGAAGAAAAGAGAATCAGAAAGGAAAGAAAGCATCAGAAAGGCAAGGTGCTAGTGGCAGAAGCGGAAAAGCTAGCTGCTGTCTACTCATCAGATTCGGATTCAGATACTTCTGATGAAGAGTCTTCTGATGAAGAGAGATCTGCTCTTCTATGCCTGATGGCTAAGGAATCTGATGGCTCTGAGGATGATGAGGTAACTCCTCTAGATAATGAATTATTTAATTCATTTGAACAAATGATGCTTAACAATACCCGTATTGCTGAAGCATTTACAAAGCTTAAGGAAGAGATGATATTGCTAAGAGAGCAAAATTGTTCACTGAAACTCAAGGCTGAAAAGCCAAAAGAATCAGATGAATATAAACAGCTTGAGCAAGAAAATGAATCTCTGAAAGCTGAATGTGAAGTTCTTAAAGGAAAAGTCGTGGAACTTGAGAAAACAATTGAGTCTCATGAAAAGTCATATGTCGCATCCACTCATATGTCTAGTAAACAGAAGACACATTTAGATCAGGATAAGTTAGAACTGAACCATACTGGAAAAATTTGTATCAGCTGACAATAGTAAGGTCATCTTGTATGTTCAGACTACTAAACCTGCTTCACCTGAGAAAGTGTTAAAGAAGTCAAAAACTCCTAAGGCTAAAAAGAGCAAAGAGCCTAGTGTAGGAAAACAAACCGGTAAGTCTAAACAGAAGAGTCCTAGGAAGTCTTCTGATAAGGATAAAGCCAATCAGACTAGTAAAACTAAGTCGTCTGTTAATGAGCAAGAAACTAGTAAACCAAAGAAGCATAAAAATCAGAAAAATCAAAATGCTTGGTATGAAAATGAGTCTTATTATGTGCAATCTGCTGCATATCCTCCTATGTATCATGCATCTCAATTTCCAACTTACTATGCTCAATATCATGCTCATCCAATGCATGCATATCCTGCTTATCATGCATCTTATTCTGCTTATGAACATTATCCTTATCATGCTGATTATCATCAACATAGCAAATCTGATAAACATGATGAAGATGAAACTGTTCATGCTCCTACCAAACAACAGAAGCTTAAGAAGCCTAAGAATTCATCATCTTGGGTTGTCAAAGGTGGAACTAATCCTTCAGGACCCTCTCAATAAGGGTACCTAAAACAATTTTATTTTGTTTTGTAGGTTAGGATTAGGAGTAGGAGTAAAGTAGAGAAGACTTGGTACTTGGACAGTGGCTGTTCAAGACACATGTGTGGAAACATACATGAGCTGACTGATGCTGTTGCTGTGAATGGTCCAAATGTGACGTTTAGAGATAGCAAGGAAGGAAAGATTGTAGCAAGTGGAAAGCTGATCAAAGGCAACATTGAGATATCTGACGTCTACTATGTTAAAGGCCTCAAATACAATTTGTTGAGCATAAGTCAATTTTGTGACAAAGGATATTCGGTCATCTTCTCAACAGATAAGTGCTACGTTGAACAGATTGGTACAAAGAAGGTTATTTATCTGGAAGACGACAAGGGAATGTCTACACAGTGGACTGAAATTCTGCTGACAAAAATTCAAGTATTTGTTTGGTGGCATCAACACCAAGTGAAGTTAGTTGGTTGTGGCACAAAAGAATGAATCATGTGAATTTCAAGACCATCAACAGACTCATCAAGAATGATCTGGTAGAAGGAATTCAAAAGACAGTCATGAGCAGATACAAGCTTTGTGACGCATGTCAGAAGGGTAAACAAATCAAGTCATCATTCAAAAACAAGAAGCACTAATCATTTGGAAGGATCTTGGAGCTGCTACATATGGACTTATTTGGACCCATTGATCCAATCAGCAATGGTGGAAAGAAATATTGCCTAGCGGTTGTGGATGACTATTCAAGATACACTTGGGTAATCTTCATGAAGAAGAGAAGTGAAACCAAGGAGCATCTTACAAATCTGATGGAGCAAATTCAGAACAAAAAGAGTATGAAGATACTAAAGATCAGATCAGATAGAGGGACTGAGTTTACAAACTCTACTTGATCTTACGCGTTTTCGTTAGTTCGATTAGGGTGATGAAAAATGCTGCGCAACGTAAATAAATGAATAGAAAAGATCAATAGATTTGTATTCAAAGTGATTGAGTACAAATTATAAACGTATAGAGTCCTATCCGAGCATTATTGGATGCCGTACAAGCAAGAGAATGAAATACACATAAAAGCCTATATTATATTTCCTATGCTATTCCGAGCAGTAGCTTCGGACGAAGAGCCCCTGGGAAGTTGTGTCGTCGTCATAAATGCTTGGGGTATTTATAGTTGAGATCCGGGATCAGGTGAACCACCCACATGTGTGTATTACTCAACCCATAGGCCTGGGCCTGAGGGCGGCCCAACAGCGATTTTGGACCCTGAACTTCCGTTGTGGAGTTAACGTAGGATTCCTGTGTTTCGAGCTCGAATCTATGTTCATGAGATCGGAAAAGATGAATTTCGACCTCACTATGCTGTTAGTAAGGTTTGAGCCCAAGTTACCCCTCATCAATACTCCCCCACTTCTCGAGTGTAAAGTGAAGCTTAAACTCGAAGAATTATAAATAGAATGCTGGAATGAGACGAGCCGTTTTCCTTGGATAAGTTTCGGATATGCCTCATTAAAAACCTAACTCGGAAAAACCCTTTGGGATAAAAACCGAGTTAGGGAAAAAGAGTGCATATCTTGGAAACTGTGTAACGGTGTCATCATGATGTTACCCTTATAATCTAGTGTTGGTATAGGATTTTCAGGTTAAAAGCTTCTTGTTGTTGCCTATTGTGATGCTTTAGCCGATCTTTAACAATATCTCCATTTTCCATTGATTTTGATAGGGTAGATTGGCGGCAGAATGCGGAAACGGCGCCCCCATAAATGCATCTTTCGCCCTGTTGATCTTCACTTATTAGAAAATATCGGGGTCATAAGTGCAATTATTGGAAATATGACTCCAAGTTCACCCTTGAGGAGTTTAACCGACGTGGTCACTCGGGGACCGATTTGCAATTTGCCATTTTGTCCCTATATATATATGCATCTCGATTGGGGGCTGCTGTTCAACACAAATTTTGAGCGAAAACCCTAGATCGGAGCAAATAGATCGATAAGTGAATTTTAGCAGTCTCTTTCGACCTATCTTTGTATAATTAACATGTTCAGTTCTGTAGATCCGAAAGGCAAGTCCCTGGTAATGGAAGGTCGAGAAAATAATCCCGAGGAAGGGCAAATTGAGGATGTTCGAGCACCCATGTTGGAGAACATTGGTGATCCAACTCCTAGTTCCGAATCCGACAGGGAGGGGGAAGAATCGGATCCTGACTCAGAGGGCACCGGAGATAATAATTTTGGCGAGGCTACAGTATCCGACGAGGAGGTCGAAGAGGACGGCGATCTTCCGTTAGGGAAGAATGAACAAAAGAAGTATATAATAGGCGGAAGAGTTGTGGTCACGATCTATGACTGGGTGGAGCCATCGACCAGCGCGGGGTTGAATATGACTGAGGATAGGGCAGATGAGATCATTTGCTCCTTTACTGAGAAAGATCGGGAGCAATTGGAGGCGGAGTTTGGTCAGTATATCGGCACCGGGTATTCAATAGTTATTCCGAACCCCGAACAACGAGTTACCGACCCTCCTGAGGGATGTCAAGCTTTTTACACTAAGCATTTCCACTACGGTCTACGCATTCCTCTCCCTCCTTTGATCTACAGTATTCTAGAAGCTTTTCAACTAACCCCTTCTCAAATTCTGCCGAACTCGGTTGGGCTTATAATAGCCTTTTGCGTGCTGATGAAGGCCAAAGGAAAGAAGGCAGCCTTCCAAAATTTCTGGAGGATTTTTCAAATGAGCACCTCCACGGCTTCGAACGCTGGTTATGTATACTTTTCTCAGAGACCGAAAACGTCTTTTTTATCCTCCAATGTAAGTAGCGATTTGAAAGGTTGGAAACACGAATTCTTTTTTGTTCGTGGTCCGGATTGTCCGTCTTCCGAGGATAATCCCGAGCCTACTCCGCATGAATGGCCCGGAGCTAAATCATGGATCTATGGCAAACGACGTCTTAAGGGAGATATGATTCATGAGATTTCCGACGAATTCTTGCAATCCCTTCGAGCCGATCCTTATCAGACTCCTTTAATGACCCAGGAGGCGGTTTTGCGATTGGCCGAGCTCATCGCGTGTTCTTTTCCTGCCCTTCCAATCGAATACGGGAAAGCTATAATCGATCCTGCCAATGCCCCCTCCACATTAGGTGCGTTGAATTATTTCAATTTATCTTTTTACAGCTATACCTAATTTCCTTTTATTCTTCAGCTGGGATCGTTGATAAATTCCGAACATCAATAGCTGGTCCGGTAGTTGCTTCCTTTTCGAAGGGTATCCAAGGTCGACCTCGCTGCCAAACATCGAAGGTTTCCCGTAAGTTAACAAAGTCCGCTCCTGGGGTCGATACTGCAGTGGCTCCGACCGCTATGGTGACTTTTTCCCCAACTGCCGTCGCGGGAACTTCTCGCCCTCACTCTTCAGTCGAGGGGACTTCTCAATCTCGAACTCTCGATCTCTGATCCATTTTTCCAACCGGCTTCTCTAACCCGAATGAGGAAGGACTCAGCCATTATACCTTGCAAGAGGTCCGAGCTCGAGAGATACTAGAAGCGAGAATGGCTCGCAAGAGAAGTGGTGATATTCCCGAGTCTTCTAGAAGAGTGAAGCCTTTTGGTCGAGGACCGGTCCGATCAGATGCCGGGCGGGCCATTCTGAGCCAGACCTGGCTGATTTCATAGAGGATCATTTTCAAGGACCAAGGGCAGCTGGATTCCCGGAGGATGGAACCATCGAGTCCGACTTGGGCCCAAACGGGGAACATACCGTGGATAAGTCTCTTCGGATGTTCATGGCCGGGAGATTTAAAGATGACAATACTGCGCTATTTCTTAAAAGCGACTTCGAGCTCGCGGGTGATTTTGCTTATGCTTTTGAAAAGGTATTATAAGTATTTTACGAGTACTAACTTGTCCTCAAAATTTTTGCTTCACCTTTAATGTTTAATTTCTTCTCTAGGTCGGAGACTTGTACAGTCATCAAGCTTACCGACAGGCCACTTTAAACGAGGAATCTCAGATGGCTCAGAGTGCCCTTCACAATGTCCTTACGGCAGAGGCTACCAAGGCTGACCATTTGAGGGATACTACGACCAAGTTATCCGAGGTTGAAAAGGAGCTCGAGGAAGTCAAGAAAAACCTTGGCGAAAAGAGGGCCCTTGAAGAAGAGGTAGCCAAGTTGAGATCGGATCTTGAGCAGGCTAAGGCGCTATCCGAACAGGCCTATGCACGAGGCCGAGAAGAGGGCAGACTTCCCGCCATAAGAGAATTTTTAAAGTCACCTTTTCTTGACGCACTAGTTCGCTTGCGGTCGGGCGAAATTAATCAAGCTTTCTACTATAAAGGAATTCATCATCTTCTTTCAACTGGAAGGATTCAAGGCGCTTTTGACGATTTCCTTCCTTACATGGATCCTTACAAAAACATTTTCGGGAAAGACTATAAAGCTTCTTCTCTTCATCCCAAGCTCGAAGACTTGGCCAATCACGAGTTCGCTCCATTTCTTAAAGAATTTGGAGTGCCAATGCCAAATCCTGACACGCTCGAAGCTCAATCTGAGGATGAAGATGTGGATATTGAAGGGGATTCCCGTGAACAGGGAGAGCAAAGCACTCCGAATTCCAATTCGAATAAATCTGGGGCTGATGCGCAAAGTAATGATGTAGAAGAGAGTAGCTCGAGTAGTGATGATTCTGATAGCTCGGAAAGCGATTCTAGTGAAGGGAAGGAACAAGAGAGATCGGATCATGGTTCTGGAGTAAAGGAATCTAGCCGTTTATAATTATCATGTAATAGGATTTACTTGGCGAACTATTGTAATTCCAAATTTGTTTTTATAGTCTCCTGCTTTTCTCTATCTGGTGGATGCTCGAATGCACATTCTTCCTTTAGTGCCGTGCTTAATTCATTGTCTGTCTGACCATTTTTTGTTGAACTTTTATAACGTCATTCTTGCATACTTGGTTGCGTCATCGAATCTTTCTTGGGAGTGGTGACTTACCAATCATTGTAAATTGCATGATGCCGTATCTCTTATAAATACTAAGGCCATTTTGCCTTGATAACCTCATACACAGTGATCCGGCAGATTGATAAATTTTTACGGTCGAATAACTATCTGAAAAACAAGAGATGGATAAAAATTCGAACGTTCCTGTAATTCCTTCCATGTTTTTTCCCAAACCCAAAGATAGTAGAAACATAATGAAAAAGAGACAAGCTCCGGTTAAGTCCATTACTGCCGACGGGCAGAACTTCCATATAGGAGGTAAATCTTCGACTGTCGCCCTTTCTTCGTGCTTGAAAGCCAAAGGCTCGTATAAGAAAATTAAAAGGGTTTCTTTTGGGGATAATGTATCTGTGCGTGCGTCTTTTTCTGTTCGGTCCGTTCCTTCGAAAGCTGCTGAGTCTTTCAATTCATTGTTTCCTTCTGGCGTTTCTCCCTTAAAGGGGGATATAACTCATTTCGATAAAGTTCCACATGAGAAATCCGCTCTGAGGCTTCTTCGGGGCAATATTTCTACCTCCGAGGCAATTTTATCAAACATAGAATATTCTTCGTTCTTGTTTCAGTCTGGGTCTGATTTTCTTACCCGGGTAATTCTTGCTAACTTCCTTATCCTAATTTTCTAGTCTCTTTATTCTTAGCCTTGATATGTTTTCTCATAAGTTTAGGCTGGCAAAGAGATCTCTGGCCTCTATGCGTTGGCAAGGCACGAGATCGAACAACGAGCTGTTATTACTCTCGAGCTGGCCAGGAAGAAGGTTGAGCTGAACCATGCACTGGAGACTAATAGATTTCTTGAGGAGAAACTGTCTCGGAATGAGTTGAGCTCGAAATTTGAGAGACTCAAAGATATCTATGATTGTGAGAAGAGAAGCTTCGAGCTTCGGGAGAGGGAAGCTTATGCTCGTGGTTATGCTGATCGTAGTGCCGAAGTTCGAAAAGTCCTTTTCGAGAATAATTTCGTTTAGTTGTATTAAGATTTTCTTCCGCTATAATGTAAACTTGGTAAGATTTTTCTTGGTTGTAATATAAGCTTGCTGTAACGGTAATATTGTCGAACTGTTGTTCTTTCCTCCATCTTCTTCTCTCTTCTTTTTTTTTTTTTTTTTTTTTTTGGGAAGTGGGAAAGGCAGAGCGTTTAATGCTCGTATCGTGGCCGTTCGTCCCACCAGATCTACACCGTTGATGCTAAATTCCGCCCCCTATATATAGTTCCCAAATTACCTTCATATTTTTACTTGTCTGTAAATGATTTGTTCGATCGGCATGGTTGTGTTTTTACTCCCCTCAATCAACTTCATGTTCCATTTGATTTCTGCAATTAAGGTGTTCGAGATTCGAATTCGGACTTTCTTTCTCGACCTCCTCAGTGTCCTTACATAGGGAACATTTTCGACTAGGGTATCGACAGGCGAAAAGGATTGCGACTAGGGTACCGGCAGGCGACCTGCTTCTTTGGATTCATCCCTTCTGTGACGGGTTAGAATTCCGATACCCTGTCGTTTCATCCGGTCGGTTAGTGGACTAGATACGCATCCATCTTTCCTTGACCGGGTAACAGTCTTGGAGAGTTTGCGGAGATTCGGTAGCAAGAATGCTGGAAAACTGTTTTCTCGCTAGAGATCTCGGATTTAGTATAACTCCGGAAGGCAGGCTCCGGCTTTGTTCTCCTGTTTTTTTTTTTTTTATTTGTCTTCGAAGAGTTCCAGCCTTTGTAGTATTCGTAGTATGACAGGAACGAATGTAGCGTTTTCGAATTCAAGTCTTCTTTGTTGTAATTTTATCTCTGTACCTCGATGAATCATTTGTAATTGTTCAAACCGCTTATAAATGCAATTGTCTATTTTTATAACTTCTCTTTTCCTATCTCCTGCAAACCTTAATCGGATAGTGATTTCGATCTCCAGCAACTTCGTTGTTCCATTATCTCGTTAATTTATGATGCAAATCGAAAACATTTAACGGAAATGAACTTTTATTCTCGTTGTTTAATGATTCATGATCTCGAATAATATTCTTGACCTTCAACTTAGCCATTACGCAGAAGAGATGTAATAGAATTTCAGTTGATTATAATTTTCGATCTGAGGGGCATAGCAACGGCTTTCATCCTTATTCGTTTCAGAGCATTTTTAGCCCGGGGGTCGTAGCAACAGCTTTCACCCATTTGATAATTTCGATCTAAGGGGCGTAGCAACGGCTTTCACCCTTAGTCGTTTCAGAGCATTTTTAGCCCGAGGGTCGTAGCAACAGCTTTCACCCGTTTAATAATTTCGATCTAAGGGGCGTAGCAACGGCTTTCACCCTTAGTCGTTTCAGAGCATTTTTAGCCCCAGGGTCGTAGCAACAGCTTTCACCCGTTTAATAATTTCGATCTAAGGGGCGTAGCAACGGCTTTCACCCTTAGTCGTTTCAGAGCATTTTTAGCCCGAGGGTCGTAGCAACAGCTTTCACCCATTTAATAATTTCGATCTAAGGGGCGTAGCAACGGCTTTCACCCATAGTCGTTTCAGAGCATTTTTAGCCCGAGGGTCGTCACGCATTTTTATTTTTCGATCCAAGAGGCGTAGCAACGGCTTTCACCCTTGGTCGATCTTCGAGGGTCATAGCAACCACTTTCACCCTTTTAAATAGTAGACGGAGACAGGTAGAAACAGAATAATAGATGAACAGAGATTGATAATATTCAGAATATGACGAATAGATGAAGATTACGACGAAATGAACTTCCATTGAATAAATAACTTAATTCGAAATAAACTTTCATTGATCATACGTTTTCTTAATCGCGAGAAACAAAGAAACAGGACTGGAAAACTAAATAGTAATAGCCTAGAGTATTAACAATTCATCTTCATCTTCCGTAATATCTCCTCAAATTAATGGCATTCCAGGCTCGAGGTAGGATCTCTCCATTAGGATAAGCAATTTTGTAGGAACCTTTATTTCCAACTTCGACGATCACAAAGGGGCCATCCCAATTGGGTTGAAGTTTTCCAACATGCTTTGACACCTCTACCTTCCTGAGTACCAAATCTCCCACTTTGAACGTTCGGATTCGAACATTTCGATTATAGGATTTTTCCATGCTAGACTTGGCGGATTGAATTTTCAACCTAGCTCGGTCCCTCCGACCATCTGCGTGATCAACTTCCATTTCCCTTAGAAATTGATTTTCCTCGGGATCATAAAATTCGACCCTGGGAGAAGGTACGAGGCTCTCAACTGGAATAACGGCTTCTGATCCATAGACCAGACTGAACGGAGTTTCTCCTGTTGCAGCTTTAACAGTAGTCCTATTGGCCCACAATACCCCTAGCAGTTCGTCGAGCCATTTTCCTTTTGCCTCAGATAGACGTTTCTCCAGAGATCGAACGATCTCTCTGTTTACGACTTCAGTTTGTCCATTAGCCTGAGGATATCCCACTGATGCGAAATTCTGATGTATCCCGAATTTTTTGCACCATTCTGTGATTCTTTTGCCGGCGAACTGCGTTCCGTTATCAGATATCAAAATCCTGGGAATTCCGAACCTGCAAACAATATTTTTCCACAAGAAATTTATAACTTGGAACTGAGTGATCTTTGTTAGAGCGACACATTCGACCCATTTGCTGAAATATTCTACCGCAACCAACACATAATTTTTCCGGGCTCTTGCTGTCGGAAAAGGCCCCACAATATCGATGCCCCATTTGTCAAAAGGCCAACAGATCGGAATTGAGTGCATATGTTCGGCCGGTTGATGGATCAAATTCGAATGAATTTGGCAATGGTGGCATTTCTTCACAAAATCAACAGAATCAGAAAAAAGAGTCGGCCAATAACATCCTGACCTCGAACAATTAAGGGCTAATGCTCGAGCACCGCAGTGACTTCCTGCCTCTCCCTCGTGAACTTCTTTTAAAATAGCATCATAGTGCACTTCAGAGACACACTTTAACAGAATTCCAGAAGAAGATCTTTTATAGAGCCGATTGTCAACTAGAGTGAACGAGGACGCTCGGTATTTAATCCTTCGAGCCTCGTTTGAGTTTTCTGGAAGCTTCCCCTCTTTGAGATAAGCGACAAGAGGGTCGGTCCAGGAACTCTTAGGCTCAACGATTTCCATGATGTCAACTGTGGGGATCACATCTAGTTCGATAGCAGATGTATTCGATAATAACCATGTGATTATCCTTTCACTCTTCCCATCAGCAAGCCCCGTGAACTTTGATAATAGATCTACCCAAATATTTTCCTCCCTTGGTATAGGCTGAATATCAAACTTGTCGAACTCAGAGATCAATTTTTTTTGTTTTACTCAGATATTTAATCATATTGAACTCCCTGGCCTCGTAAGTGCCTTTCACCTGTCTATGAACGAGTTCAGAATCTGTTAATACAACAATTGATTTTACCTTTGCCTTTATGGCCATTTCCAATCCAGCGATCAGTGCTTCATATTCCGCTTCGTTGTTAGTAACGACGAAGTCCAAAGTGATAGCATAACTCAAGTCCTCCCCATTGGGTCCTTGAAAATGAATTCCTGCTCTTCCTCCTTCCCTGGTCGAGGAACCATCCACGTGCATCAGCCATACCTGATCTTCCGCTTTTTCAACCATTTTTACCTCGGAGATTGCCCCTTCTTCCGGATTCAGTATACCTGTTGATTCCACTATGAAGTCAGCCAAAACCTGTGCCTTTATAGCAACTCGTGGTTGATATTCAATTTCGAACTGACCCAGCTCAACTGCCCATTTTATCAATCTGCCGGATGCTTCAGGCTTTGATAGGACCTGTCTTAGTGGCTGATTTGTTAAGACAATGATCTTGTATGTTTGAAAATAAGGCCTTAACCTTCGCGCAGCTACCACCAAGGCCAGCGCGAATTTCTCAATTTCCAAGTAATTTTTCTCCGCACCCTGCAATAAATTGCTCAAATAATACACTGGCTTGTGTTCGGATTTATCGAGCTTCACCAAGACCGAGCTAATAGCCTCTTCTGACACAGCTATATATAAATATAGAGGTTCTCCATCAGATGGCTTGGCTAACATTGGTGGTGAGGTTAAGTATGCTTTCAGGTCTTCGAACGCCTTATCGCATTCTTCATTCCACTCGAAATTCTTAGATTTGCGCAATAGTTTGAAGAAGGGTAAACTCTTGTCAGCAGATCGCGAAATGAATCTATTCAATGAGATAATCTTCCCGATTAGGCTTTGAACATCTGAAAGCTTCCTTGGTGGA
Source organism: Penstemon barbatus (assembly GCA_003313485.2). Taxonomy (NCBI): domain Eukaryota; kingdom Viridiplantae; phylum Streptophyta; class Magnoliopsida; order Lamiales; family Plantaginaceae; genus Penstemon; species Penstemon barbatus. The sequence continues at coordinate 21,987,180 of CM064877.1, read as the reverse complement.
TGTAGATCGGTAATTGCTCGAATCTTCTCGGGATTCGCTTCGATGCCTCTTTCATGGACGAGATATCCGAGAAATTTTCCTGATCGTACGCCAAAAGTGCACTTAGCAGGATTCAACTTCATCCCGTATATCCTTAGTATTCCAAAACATCGACCAAGATGGTTGATGTGGTCCTCCTCCGTCATACTCTTTACGAGCATGTCATCTACATAAACTTCCATGATTTCCCCTATCAAATCTTTAAACATCATATTGACTAACCTTTGGTAGGTCGCGCCTGCGTTCCTTAAGCCAAAAGGCATGATAATGAAGTAGTAGACCCCTCGTTCGGTGATGAACGCTGTTTTATCCTGGTCTCTTTCATTCATAAAGATCTGATAGAATCCTTGAAAAGCATCCATCATACTAAAAAATACAAACCCCACGGTTGAGTCTACAAGCATATCGATCCGAGGCAATGGATAAGGATCTCTTGGGCACAGTTTGTTTAGATCCGTAAAGTCATTACACATTCTCCATTTGTTTTCGATCTTTTCGCCCTTAGAAACTAAGACCACATTACATAGCCATTCCGTGAACTTTATTTCCCTGATCTGACCCGCTGCTAGTAATCTATCGACCTCCGCATTGATTATTTTGTCCTTTTCACGACCGTGATTGCGCTTCTTTTGCCTTACGGGTTTTGCCTTTGGGTCGATATTCAACGAATGTGTTATCACCCGCGGGTCGATTCCAATTATATCATCCGAGCTCCAGGCAAAAACGTCCACATTTTTCTGTAAGAATTCAATGAGCATGGTTTCCATGCCTTCGCTTAACTCAGTTCCAATTTTGGTGAATTTCTCAGGGGATCCCGGAACCAGAGTTACTTTTTTGTGGCCGGGCGCCTGCACACTCATGTCGATATTTTTTCCTTTCTTTCCTTGTAATTTCTCGCAGTCGGGAATTGTGGAGTCTATGCCAGGCTCCAATTCTGCTGCTCTCCTCTTAATAGGGAGTTCGGGTTCCACTTTCTTTTTAATGCTTAAAGATGAATTATAGCATTCCCAGGCCATGTATTGGTCGTTCCTCATTTCCCCTACTCCTCCCTCGGTTGGGAACTTTATCTTTTGGTGATAGGTAGATACAACTGCTTTGAAAATGTTCAGCGCTGGTCTCCCTAATATAGCATTGTAAGCGAATGACGTATCTACCACTAGGAATTTGATCATTCTTGTTATATTCTTCGGCTTGGTTCCTAGAGTCATACTCAAAAGAATGGTCCCCAGCGGGATGATCTCCGATCCCCCAAAACCAACCAAAGGAGTGGTTACTTTATCCAGACGTGGATGACAAAGGTTCATCCTTGTGAGAGCTTCTGAAGAGATAATATTTGCCGAGCTTCCATTATCGACCAGTACTCTCTTGACCTCAAAATTGGCAATTTTTAATGTCAATACCATGGAAAAATCCGGATCATCTTCGTTTACATCCCAATTGACATTCGCGGGTCGATCGGCTTCACTGAAACTTACAACTTGATTTTCCATGGAGGGGAATTCCAAGGATAGAATTTCCCTCTTCGTAGAGACTCCAGCCTTTATTGACCTCAGCGTTCTTTTTCTAGCATTTCTCTATCTCCCCCTGTTGGTCCACCAGCAATCATATTTATCACTCCGTTTGATCGCTCTTCCGTTTGATTTCGACCTTGCTTCGGCTGAGTATTAAACTTCCTCGGGCTCCTCGACCTATAACGATTGTTATAGTTGCTACCCTTGACAAATTCCTTTAGTTTTCCTTGTGCAATTAATTTCTCTATCTCGACTTTCAGATGGTAACAATTTTCGGTGATGTGCCCCCGAGCCCGGTGATACCGACAGTATTGGTCGTAACCCAACGTACCTGGCCTGGCCTTCATGATCCTTTGAGCCTCAGGAATCAAATTTCCTTCTTCTAGCACAGTCAACACTTCTTCCTTTGAACTGTTAAGTTCAGTAAATTGGATTTTTCCCGTTCTAGGAGGACGAGCTCGTTCATAGGAAGGTTCATACGAATTCGACCCTTGGGGTGGCATATGTGGTTTATAAGTGTTAATTCTTTGCCAAACAGACCCTCTGTTCGATCCTCCGTAATCACCGGGCTTTGGGACAGGAGCCCGATCCTGTTTCTTGTTTTGAGGAAGTTTTATAGCATTCGAGCTTTTCAGCTTATTCATTTCTTCCTGAATCATATATTTCTCAGCGATTTCCATAATTCTCTCAAATGATTTCGGCTGTTTTCTACATAAGGCGTTTCCGAACTGAGTGCTTCTGGTTAGCTCGAACATTAATGAGGAGAGATATTCGATCTGCGGAGTGTCAACTTTGAGAAGTTCGATACTAAATCTTGCTAACCATTGCCTCAAAGTTTCTCCTTCCAATTGTTTTATAGTTCCCAAATGATTAGCAGGTAATCTTGGTTTCCTCTGACTAGCAGATTGATGTTTTAATTTATCACAAAATTCCTCGAAGGAAAATATTGAGTTAGGTGGCAACTTTCCGAACCAGTCGAGGGCAATTCCCTCGAAGGTAGTAACCATGATCTTGCAGCAAAAGTCCTCAGAATGTCCGTACAAGTTCATCACATTAATAAAGCTATTAATGTGTTCGCCGGGGTCGGTAGTCCCGTTATACCGTGGGAGTCTGGTCGGTACAGTTTCCGCATTTCGAGCTTCGCGTATTTCTTGACAAAACGGCGAACAACGCATGATACTGTTCGAAACCTCCTTGTCTCGCAGACTCTCTCTATTCGGAACATTTCCCGCTCGCCTGTCGGCACAATTGCCGCGAGGAATTCCTATCAATGTGCCTTCCTTCTCCAATTCTTTAGCCACTCTTTCTTGCACTATTTTTTTCCAGTTCAACATCAGTAACCCTTTTGTAGGTCGATTTTTTGTCCCTGACAACACCAGAAGGGTGGCTCTCCCCCACTATTGAATCTTCCACATCATGTACTGATCTAGGCGGAATTTCTGATCGAGATGGTATACCTCGAGGAGGGTTAGTTACTGGCGCACGCGATATAGATTGCAGTACGCTGTTCTCCCTCTGGACGTTCGAGGATGGTATTTCAGGTCTCCCGTGAACTGCTGGCTGATCCACAGGAGATTGATCAGCCCTTCCCCCGTTCAGAAATTCTCGACACATAGTGCCTATGATGGACCTCAGATCTCCAACTGTCGTATGAATTGGAACATTATCTTGTGGTATAACTGGTGGAACCTCCTGTTGTTGAGCTGCACGCGACAGATTATCGGGCTCATTATTGACCGAATTTTGCGCTCCTGCTGCATGGGAGGGTTCCCCTCGGTTGTACGTATTTCTCCTCGTAGTAGGCATATTTCGATCTAACACTCGAATAAGGCCCCACGGTGGGCGCCAATTGATCTTACGCACTTTCGTTAGTTCGATTAGGGTGATGAAAAATGTTGCACAACGTAAATAAATTAATAGAAAAGATCAATAGATTTGTATTCAAAGTGATTGAGTACAAATTATAAACGTATAGAGTCCTATCCGAGCATTATTGGATGCCGTACAAGCAAGAGAATGAAATACACATAAAAGCCTATATTATATTTCCTATGCTATTCCGAGCAGTAGCTTCAGACGAAGAGCCCCTGGGAAGTTGTGTCGTCGTCATAAATGCTTGGGGTATTTATAGTTGAGATCCGGGATCAGGTGAACCACCCACATGTGTGTATTACTCAACCCATAGGCCTGTGCCTGAGGGCGGCCCAACAGCGATTTTGGACCCTGAACTTCCGTTGTGGAGTTAACGTAGGATTCCTGTGTTCCGAGCTCGAATCTATGTTCATGAGATCGGAAAAGATGAATTTCGACCTCACTATGCTGTTAGTAAGGTTTGAGCCCAAATTACCCCTCATCACTACTGTTGAAGAGTATTGTAATGCCAGAGGAATCAGCCATGAGTACTCTGCTGCCAGAACTCCTCAACAGAACGGAGTTGCTGAAAGGAGAAACAAAACTCTGAAAAAAGCTACCAAAACCATGATAGTTGAAGCTAAGCTGCCTCAAAGATTTTTGGCAGAAGCAACAAATACATCATGCCTTACTCAAAACAGATGCATGATCAACAAGCACCAAAACAAGACTCCATATGAAGTTTGGAACAACAGGAAGCCAAACATTCACTACTTTAGAATTTTTTGTTGTAAATGCTTTGTTTTAAATAATGGGAAAAATCACCTTACTGCTTTTGCAGAAAAGGCTGATGAAGCAGTATTTGTAGGATATTCTACTGTTAGTAAAGCTTATAGAGTCTTTAACAAAAGAATTTACTTGTAGAAGAATCCGTTCATGTAGTATTTGATGAACCTAGTCAATCTTCTGAAAAGAATCAAAGTTCTGATCAAAATCTGTCTACTGATTTTCAGAAATTGAGTGTTGAAAAGAATGAAGAATATATTCCCATCACACTACCTGATCTCAACTCAGCTGCTAACTCAAGTGCTGTTCAAAATCACAATGCTGATTGTCTAACAGAAGAGTTGCAAACAGCTGACAGACCAGAGATTGTTCAACAGACAACTGCTGTTCAACAGACTACTACTGGAATTCCAATAGTAGGGCTGCAAGATCAAAACAGAGGACAACATTATGATTTGCAACCTTATCTTAGATGGCTCAAGAATCACCCACCAGAGCTGGTGATTGGTGATCCTTTGGATAGAGTAAAGACAAGGAGAGCTGCTGCCAGTGAAGCAATGTTTGTCAGCTTCCTATCTCAAATTGAGCCCAAACAGATTGAAGAAGCTCTTAGTGATTCAAACTGGATTGAAGCTATGCAAGAAGAGCTAAATCAATTTCAAAGGAATGAAGTCTGGTACTTAGTTCCTAGACCAAGTCATCAAAGGGTAATTGGCACTAAATGGGTATTCAGGAATAAAATGAATGAAGATGGTGTGGTCACCAGAAATAAAGCTAGATTAGTTGCCAAAGGGTACTGCTAAGAAGAAGGAATTGACTTTGATGAAACCTTTGCACCAGTAGCAAGATTAGAGGCTATCAGACTCTTTCTTGCCTATGCTGCTTACAAAATTTTCACAGTCTATCAGATGGATGTGAAATCAGCTTTTCTCAATAGAGAATTGCAAGAAGAAGTTTATTTTGAACAACCACCTGGATTTGAAGTCTATCAAGAAGAAGACAAGGTATATCGTCTGAAGAAAGCCCTCTATGGACTGAAACAGGCTCCAAGAGCATGGTATGATACCCTATCTGATTTTCTTTTAATTAAAGGATTTCGCAAAGTTAAGGTAGACAAGACTCTGTTTACTATAGAATGGGAAAATCATATATTGCTTGTGCAAATATATGTGGACGACATTATTTTCGGTTCAACAAATCAACAGATGTGTGATAAGTTCTCTAAGCTGATGCAGATCAAGTTCGAAATGAGCATGATAGGAGAACTTAACTATTTTCTTGGCCTGCAAGTAAGACAGTTGCCTAATGGAATATTCATCAGCCAAGCAAAATACACAAAGGATCTGTTCAAGAAATTTGGTATGGAAACAAGTTCTACTGCTAATATTCCAATGTCTACTAGTCTTCGTTTGGATAAAGATGAGGATGGCAAATCAGTAGACATAACCAAGTACAGAGGAATTATTGGGTCACTATTATACTTAACATCTAGCAGACCTGATATCATGTACTCTGTTGGGGTTTGTGCGAGATATCAATCAAATCCTAAGGAATCTCACCTCTTAGCTGCCAAAAGGATACTTAAATATCTTAAGGGCACAGAAGATTTGGGATTATGGTACCCTAGGGAATCTGGATTTGAGCTTATTGGTTATTCAGATTCTGACCTTGCTGGATGTAAGATTGACAGGAAAAGCACAACAGGTGCCGGTCAGTTCTTAGGCAGTCGTCTGATCTCTTGGATGAGTAAGAAACAGACTTCAGTATCCATATCTACTACTGAAGCTGAATACATAGCTGCTGGAGCTTGCTGTGCACAGATATTATGGTTGAAGCATCAATTAGAAGATTACAACATCAAAATCATTGGAATACCTATCTACTGTGACAATACAAGTGTAATCAGTCTTACTCAAAATACTACAAGTCATTCAAGGACTAAACACATTGAGATCAAACATCACTTCATCAGAGATCATGTGGAGAAAGGAAATGTCCTGATAGAATATGTTTTCACTGAAAATCAGATTGCTGACATCTTCAGAAAACCTCTAAGTGAAACAAGGTTTTCAACTCTAAAAGCTGAACTAGGTCTACTAAAATTAGATGCATAAGCTGAGGGGGAACTCAACAGAAGACCGGAGTTCATCAGCTCACACATCTTATTATCTTCAAGGATTAACTGTCAACAAACTAGTTAACTTATGGATTCTTAAAGTCAGGGGGAACGTGTAAGACTAGCGGTACTTCTGATTGAAAGATGAAATTTGTTGATGAAAGTTAGTTGAAGTTATGTTTTCATCAGAAGATTAAAGTCTTGAAGATTGAAGATTAATTATCTAGCTGGATTGACAAACAGCCGAGGAAGGTTATCAGTTATTGACTTTCACTGATAACAATCTGTCATCAGGACGATAGTCTCATCAGATAAGTACTTTAGTTTACTCGTCTGATCACTTAAGTAAAAGTTGTGCATGTTAAAAATGTTTTATTGAAAAATGCGCTTTTACAAATATGATAAGGCTGTTCGCATTCCCGCCTGTCATTAAATGCTTTTTGAATTTTGATCGCGTAACTAACGCCGCACGATCAGAACTGACAAGAAACGGATCTAACGGTAGGCAGGTATCACGGAAACCGAAATACCCTAACTCTATAAATTCAAATCTGATCAGACTTGTGCCTCTTTACGCACCCAAATATACTTAGAGCATTTGTGAGAAACTTCTATGCATTCCATCTTCTGCAAATTTTGTTTTTCACTAACATCCCACAGATTCAAAATGAGTTCTAGTCAAGAAGCTAAGGCGGAGGGTATGTATCTGGTTTATGATGCGTACTATCAGTCTAGTACCGATTTGATGAAGCAATTGTTGGAAAAGTTCAAGGCTGCTTCCCTGGTAAACTTCATGGAACTACACGAAGGACTGGTCTGGAAGGACCAAGTTTTGGAATACTACAGGACAACCGAAGTGGATTTCGCCAAAATGGAGATTAAAGCTACAGTTGGAGGCAAATATATAGTCATCAACCCTGTTCTGCTTCATGAAACGTTTGGTCTGCCAAACAGAGGACGACATGATGTAACTACCCTTGCTGAGGAAAAACTTCAAGAATTATGGGCAATTTGTGCCAAGGAGGGTGAGATGTTGACTGACAACATTAAGAAGAAGCAACTGAAGGACGAGTATCAGCGCATGGCTAATATTATTGCTAAGCTAATAGAGAACTGCACCTTCTCTCTTGATGCAGTGACTATGAAGAGATACAGCATTATGTTGGCTATCTTCTACGACTTGGAAATTAATTGCTCAGTGGTTATCTGGTACATTCTGGCTAATTTTCATGAGAAGAAAGGCAAAAAGTCTACTCAACAGACTAATCATAGAATCACTTTGAGCTATCTGCTCCACAACATGGGATGTGAGATGACAAATGGGAAGGAGATTCATAACGCTAAGGCAATGGCCAAGTACCTACCTGTTATGAAGAGGAAAGCTGATGAAGATGTGGAGGAGCCCAAGGAAGAGGTTCCTGCCAAGAGGCAAAGAAAGTTGACTAAAACAGCTCAGCCTACTGTTGAAGTTAAGAAGAAGACCGATGAGCCCAAGGAAGTGGCTCCCAAGAAGATGCAGAAAGTATCTACTCAAACAGCTGAGCCAGCTGTTCAAGCCAGAGTAGACACGTCTGATGCTATGAAGGCTGATGAAATCATCAAACAGACTACTGCGAAGATCAGGAATATATCTCCTGCCTCATCTTCAAGAACACCATCTGCTGAACATCCTGATGAGACTGTTGCTCACAGGACCAGAAGTCAACTTCGAGATACAGGTGCTTCCAAGCCTGTTCAAGAAAGAACAAAGAAAAAAATAAGGAAGAAAATGACTTTTGTTGATTCACCCACTGAGTTATCAGACTTAGTGAGACAAAGCCCTCAATCAGCAGAGAGGCCTGCTGGTGCTGAAGAGAAGTCTGCTGCTGAAAAGACTGATGCTCAACAGACTGCTCCAAAAGAACCAACAGTTGGGGTTGCTCAACCTCAAGATGATCCAGATGTGCAGATCATCAACCCCATAGCAGCTGCACCCATTGCATCTGCTGGTCTTGCTCCTAAACTTGCCCAAGCTGATAAAGGGAAAAGAAAAATCCTTATCAAAAAGAAGAAAATTTATGCTGATGATAAGAAGAAGAGAGAGGAAGCTGAGCAGAGAAAGAGAGATGAACAGGAAGAGCAAAGGGCTATTGAACTCAGCAGAATTCAGGCCGAAAAGGATGAACAGAGAAGGAAAATGTCTGAAGCAGAATGTAAGGCTGCTGAAGATGCTGAACTTGCTATGGTCCTTGAACTGAGCAAAAAGGATGCTCATGGCCCTGAACATGCTGGAGGAGTAAAGATTGGTTAATCTTTACAAGACAAGAAAAAGATGCCTGCTGGCATGGTCAAGCCTAAGGCCAAGTTTGAAGTCAGGAGATCCTTTGATATTATTAATGCTGACAAATCTGTTTTCAACAGGTTTGAAAAGGCTCTGGCCTACTTTGATCAAAAACTGATGCTCAAGACCTTATTCACTTATGAAAAACAAAGATATATGAAGTGGAGAGACTACAGAATAAATAAATCTGATGAAGAGCTTCAGAACTGGAAGGAGTTCGCTGATGAAGAAAAGTGGGTTCTTCAATGGTTGAAAACTACCTCCATCACAAGAGCCTTGGATCCTGATTTTGTCAGAGATGCTATGCATCAGTATGCCAAGGACTTTGCTACAGAAGAAGCAAAGATTATTGCTAACACTTTGCCAGGCAAGAGAAGGAAATCTGATGATCCTATTGAAAGGACTATTCAAATTGCTGTGATGACTGTCCTGAAGAATTGGGCTACTAAGTCAAGATATCAAAAAGGTTCTTCGAGTGACCTACCCTCTTTGCCAAGCCTTCAACAGATTACTTTTGGCAAAGAACTGAGAGAATATCATGAAGTGCCTAAGGTAAAGAATCATGCTCCAAAGTTGTGGCCTGTTGTAAGACAAATTCGTCAAACAACAGTCTTTACTGAGGATGGCAAAATCATTGATAAAATCTTTGAAGACGTCACTGATCAGCCCCGTACTGATAAAGAACCCTTAGCAATTGAGTGGAAAGCTAAGGAGTCATCTGCTGATAAAGAGACTGAGTTACAAGATGCACCTGTCCACCAGGAAACTGAAGATGACCAGACTGCTGATCATTCTGCTTCATCAGCTGATATGCACTCATCACTGATGGAAGCCTTCCAAATGTTACTGGAGAATAATTTGAAGGAAATGGAAGAAAGGAGCAGAGTACAACTGAAAAAGATGCAGCAAGCCTTGGAAGAATCCAACAGGCTACAATTTGAGCAAATGCAGAAAGCCACTGCAAAAATTGTCCAAGATGATGTTGATAATTTCCCACTGCCTGATGACAGCGCATTAAAGAGAAGTGTGCTGGACTTGAACATCAACGTTGAAGACGTGAAGGTAGATGTAGATCATCTTCATGCTGCTCTGAAAAGAGGAGAAAATAACATTGCTCAACTGACAGAAACCTTCATCAAAGTCAGCGAAGAGGAGAAAGCTGCAAATATGGCATTGTTGAAAGATGTCCATATAGCTGGAGATGTCATTCATGAAGAACTTGCAACTATGCAACTCAACGTTGACTGTCTGAATGATCAAAATGATACCATCAGCACCACTCTCAATCATCTAACTGCCAGTCATGATGTAGTGAATCAGAACATCAAGGCTTTATGTGCAGCAATGAAGATCCAATCTGTTGCACTCAACCCTCCTACCAAACCTACTAATGTCACCAGTTCTGATGATGACAAAAAGGGGGAAGAGAAAAGGGAAGAGGAGCCAACTCTTCAGGCTGCTGATGAAAGTCAGAAACTTGAAGAAAAAGCTGAGGAAGCTGCTGCTATTGAAACAAAGAAGACTGATGCTGCTGAAGAAACTGGAAAGGTTGAAGGCAAAGAAGAAGTTGTAGGTCCCAAGTGGTCAGATGAGGTCTAGAGGGAGGGGGGGTGAATAGATCTCTGAAAATTTTTAGACTTAAAAACTTTTCAGTCGTCTGTCAGCACACTAAGCTTATGAAGATCAGTAAGCTGACTATGCTGATCGTGAACAAATCTTGAACAGCAGAGTGACCACTTATCTTATAGCAACTTAGTAGACTAAGTCTTTTAAAGATTTTATCCCCAGTTTTAAAAACTCCTTTAAAATCTTTAAAGCAATTCAAAGTGTTTACTTATGCAATTTTGAAATATGCAAGAAAACTTAAATGCAATAATAACACAAAGAATTTTTATAGTGGTTATATGGATAAAAATCCTTTAGTCCACTCTTCCAGATCACTTAGATTCTGGGTTATACTATAAACACAAAGTTTACAATATGTCTCCACTTACACCTAAACAACAAATGAAAAGGCTGTAATCTCGCAATAGGAAATCACTCAGAAAACCTATCCTCTGAAGTTAAATCACTCACAAAGACGGATTTAAACTTCGCACAACACTCAGCTACACTCAGAATGTAATTTCTATTTTCTTCAACTTGGCTTTTGTCAACAGATGACTTCACCAGACGAGTGAGTTGTTCGAGCTTCTTGAGACTTAGAAAATTTCTGCTTCAAAACCGAAATCTCATAATGTTGTTGTGTGTCTCTCTCTTCGAAATTAGCTCTATTTATACTTGGATTTGAAAATATGACCGTTGAAGCAAATCACAATTCAAATCCATAGCCTTAGCCCAAATTCAGAACGGCTCCCTGCTACAGTACTTTTTCTGTTGTACTTTCTTGTAGCTGCATTAAATGCACCATGCTGGTCCGAGAATATTCTTCAATCATTTGCCATTACTACCCTTCTCTTGCAGCATTTATTACACCAAGTGCATTTATTACCGTTGAACTATCTCATGATCTCTTCTACTCTGCTGATCGATGCAACCTTGCTGATAGATACTCTGTTGATCAAACACTGAACTAGTCTGATTTGAGTCAGCTGATGGTCTACCCTTCTGATTGCCGTCTCAGCATGAGATCAGTAGTCTTCCGGGCTTTGAATTTTGAACTCTTCTGATGTCTTCTTTACTTGTTCAAAATTCTTCTAAGGGAACTAAGCTTTCCATACTTAGCTGATTTTGACGTTTTGGAAATCATCAAAACCTTCCCTTATCTTCTTATCTTCTTTGCATTTCATCTTCATCTTCATCCAACAATTTCCCCTTTTTTGATGATGACAAAACTTCAGCTAAGTACCTGTACCTAAACTAAAGTTTTGATCCTCAAAAATTTCTGAGATAGAAATAGTTTATTGGATTCAAACTTGAACTTTTTATAGATTTTGAAAAGATTACATATTACAAGTTCAATCAGATGAGATGTGCAAAAAAAAATTACAAGGATTTCAAGCATAAGTAACCTAGACTAAACTAGTCTTCTGCTTTGTCTTCTTGCTTGTCCTCTTTTTCTTCTTCTTCAGATTTGGAAGTCTCTGCTTCTAATTCCTTGAAGAACTTTTGTTTTAACAGCTCCAACTTCTTTTGTTTAACATCAGGGTTAAGCTGTTCTTCAGCTGAGTCCTTAGCAGCAGCAATTTCTTTATCAGTCTTTGTTGTTTCCTTAGAAGTTTCTTCAGCTTCAATTTTATCAGCTTCCTCTTCTTCTTCTGCAATTGGCTGATCTACTGGTCTGCTAGTGCCTTCATTATCTTTATCAGCATTTTAATCTTCAGCAGCAGATTCCTCCAGTACTTCAGTGTCTTCAAATTTAGATTCAGCAGTCTTTTCAAGAGATTTGTCATCTTGTTTATCTTCTTTTTCACCAAGTACCCTATCTTCCCCCCTTTTGTCATCATCAGCAGGGTTGATTGGATATTGTGGTAAGACTGGTGTGATTTGAAGTGAATCACAGAGAAGTTTGATGTTTTCTTCTATTGCATCAAGTTGAGCTTGTTGTCTTAGTTGATTGGCCTCAAAAGTATCCATTCTGTTAAGGACAACTTCTCCTTGGTCACCTAGTTGAATCTGAGTTGCAAGTAACATATCAGCAGATGCCTTGAAGTCCTTCATCATATTTTCCAAAGTTTCATCCTCAGCTTGAATGGCCATTTCAACAGTTTCCTCAATCTGTCTCCAACCAGCAGCTGTGCTCTGAGTCCTTGCTCTAATTACATCCATATCTTGGCAGATGGACATCACATTCTGAGCAGTATCTTCTATCAGAGAAGTGGGAACAGTAGCAGCTTTCTGGGTTGGTTGACTCAAAGCAGTCAATAGATTTGCAGTTAACTTCTCTTCCATTTCCTTCATTGATTTTGAAATCATCTGTTGGATTGAGTCCAACAGAGATGGTTGTAAGCTCTGAGAAGTAGAAGTAACTTCAGTTGGAGCAGGAGGTAAGGCAAGAGTTGTTTCTTCAGTAATCTGATCTGCTGGACCAGGAGCAGTCTCTTTTTCTTTGGTCTCATCAGCTTGACTAGGAGTGCTTTCCTTCTCCTTAGTCTGATCATCTTGCTCAGAAGTATCCTCCTTTTCTTTAATCTGGTCAGCTGGATTTGGAGTGCTTTCCTTCTCCTTTGATTGATCAGCTGGTTCAGACTTGTCATCTTTTTCTTTGGATTGATCAGCAGGGTCAGAAGTTCCTTCATTTTCCTTAGTTTTATCATCAGGATCAGAAGTGCCTTCTTTTTCCTTATTCTGATCAGCAGGTGGTGCTTGGACCTTCTTGACATTTACAACAGTGTGCATTAAACCTGCATTATCCACAATAGACCTGTAAGCAATCCATGTTAAATCATCAATTGGAACAAACGGGGAGATTGGATCCTCAGGTAGCTCTTCATAAGGTCTAATGTTAGATCCATAGACAATCTGCTTCAGACTTGGAAGAGGGATCATAGAGTTTGACTGTCCCTTCATCTTCCTAGTCTTTTTTGCCCAAGTTTCCATTGTTTGGGAAACTGCCAGCTTGATTGAACGTTCCTTTAAGTCTTCATTGTCAGCATACTCCTCAGGAACAGATTCATACAGCTTCTTTGCTTCAGCCTTTACAACATGACTGATCCTCAGTCCTAATTTATCCAAGAAAAACTCTGAGTCCAAAGCTTGAGTCAGAGAACCTGTCTCAAGCCACTTCAACACCCAGGCTTCTTCATCAGCAAAGGCTTTCCCACTTGCAATTTGATCTTTACTCTTGGTCAGACGATAGTCCCTCCATCAGTTATATTTGATCTTCTCTTTATTGAACATCGTCAGACGAGTGATCTTTGCATTTTCAGCATCCAACCTTGCAATAAACTCATCAAACACATCAGGGTCATCTCTGACAATCTACAATGCCAGTTTTACCTCTGATCTTCTCTTTGGTTGTATTGCTGGGGTAGGCATGACTGGTTTAGGTTTGGTGGGATCACTTTGTTCACCAATTTTAATACCACCAGCTTGCCTTGGACCATGAGAGTCCTTAGCACTTGCTTCAATAGCAGCAGCCAACTCTGCTGCTTCAACAGCATCTCTTTCTGCTTGAGTCATCTTACTGGCTTCTTCTTCCAGTCTTTTGAGCTCAAGGGCCTTTAGGCGATCTTCTTCAGCATTTTCTGCGGCCTTCCTTTGGTTCTCAGCTTCATCTAACTTCTTCTTTTCAGCCAAAGTGAGATAAGGAGCAACAATTTTACCAGTCCTTAGCTTCTTAGCTTCAGGACTTTCCACAGTTTGAATTGGAGTAGCAGCAACAAGAGTAGGGTGCAGAAGGAGTGCATCCCCTTTGTGTGTTGTGCCAGTCTGCTGTTCTTTTCTAACATCAGCAGACACTCCAACAGTTGAGTCTCCAGCAGACTCAGCAGCAGGTTCTTCAATGATGATCGGTCTCTCTGCTGATGCTGGTATCTCCCTCACTGTTTCAGTTGATTATTCAGAGAATGTGACTTTTCTCTTTGCCTTTGACTTGGCAATTTTTCTTGAAGGTTTAGATTCAGGAGGTCCTTTTGCAGCACTCCTTGTCCTCATTCTCTTTGCAGGTTGAATGGGAACAACTTCTTCAGACTCTGTCCTTTCAGGAGATGATCCAGTCTCCATCTTCTCAAGTTCCTCAGTAAACTCTTCAATTACCTTGTCAGGAATAATAATTTCAGGCTGTGCTGATCCAGCTTCAACAGTAGTGCTTACTGTTTGATCAGCAGACTTACTGGTCTGACCAGCCTTCTTGCTCTTCTTGGTAGGGACCTTAACAGCCTTTGCAGGAGCCTTTCTCTTAGAAGTACCCACACTTCTAACTGGCTCATACATTTTGAATTATTTGCCACCATGAACCAATTTTCCATTTGCCAGTGAACATCTCAACCGTAGGAACAGATCACTGAGCAAAATGCCATAGTTTGTCTTCTTGTCACTTAGCAGATCAAACACATGAGCTGCCTAGTTAACTTTCAATCCATAGTATATGCAAATCATGGTGTAAAATCTCCTTCTGGGTAAACCATCCAGAGAACTGGTGCTACAATCCAACACCTTCGCAATTATGTCGGCAAATCTCTGATACTCATCCTTCAATTGAGTTTTCATCAGAGACCCAGACATCTCCTCTCCTTCCTTAGCACAAACCAACCAAAACTCATCCTCCTTCTCAGACCCTAGGTCTGTCACATCTCCTCCTTCATTTTTCAGCCCGTACACTTCACTTAACACAACAGCAGATATACAGATCTTCTTACCCCCAACTGTGGCAGTCATAGTAGTCTTGTCATCGTTGAATTTTCTTGTTCTGTAGAAATCAGCAACGTCGTCCAAGAATACACGCTCGTCATGAGCTTCCAGAACAGGCACCAATGATGATTCTTTGATTTTTACCATGATCTCCCTCATGAGATCCGTGCCAGTGGCGAAGAACTTGTCATAGCTTAGATATCTTCCTTCAATGACGTCCATTTCGTGATTAAGTGATGTAGAATCTGTGAGAATTTTAGAGCTAAAGAAACAGAAAGCTTAGAGAGTTAGAGAATTTTGGGAATTTTGTGTGCGTAAGACGACTGATCTGTTCAGATTGGATTTTATACGTTTCCTTAGGTTGTGGTTATCGTGATTAACATGAACCGTAAGATTGATCTGACAGTTTTAAATCGTGCGGGTAATCTGTTGACTTTAACTTATCTGACAGACGAGTGATCTGTTATCTGATATTACTAGAGAAAGCCAATAGCTAGTAATCTTCCTCTGCTGTTTGTCAATCCAGCAAGATAATTTGATCTTCAATCTTCAAGAATTAAGAACACATCTTCTAATATCATAACTTCAACTAACTGTCATTAACCAATTTCATCTTTAGAACAGAAGTACCGCTAGTCTTACACGTTCCCCCTGTCTCTAAGAATTCATAAGTTAACTAGTATGTTGAGAGTTAATCCTTGAATATGATAATGGATGACTGTGCTGATGAACTTTAGTCTTCTGATAAGTTCCCCCTCAACTTATGCATCCAAATTTAGTAGTCCTAGCTCAGCTCTTAGAGTTGAAAATCTTACTTCACTTAGAGGTTTGGTGAAAATATCAGCTATCTGATTGTCTGTATGAACATACTCAATCATAACATTTCCTTTTTCAACATGATCTCTAATTAAGTGATGCTTGATCTCAATATGTTTAGTCCTTGAATGACTTGTAGTGTTCTGATTAAGTGAGATTGACTAGTATTGTCACAGTAAATTGGAATTCCACTGATCTTGATATTGTAGTCTTCTAGTTGATGCTTCAACCAAAGTATCTGTGCACAGCATGCTCCAGCAGCTATATATTCAGCTTCAGCAGTAGATATGGATACTGAAGTCTGTTTCTTACTCATCCATGAGATCAGACGACTGCCCAAAAATTGACAAGCACCTGTTGTGCTCTTCCTATCAATTTTGCAGCCAGCAAGGTCTGAATATGAATTTCCAATAAGCTCAAATCCAGATTCTCTAGGGTACCACAATCCCAATTCTTGAGTGCCCTTAATATATTTCAGTATTCTCTTGGCAGCTAAGAGATGAGATTCCTTAGGATTTGATTGAAATCTCGCACAAACCCCAACTGAGTACATGATATCAGGCCTGCTTGCTGTGAGATATAGCAGTGACCCAATAATGCCTCTGTATTTGGTTATGTCCACTGATTTGCCATCTTCATCTTTATCCAAGCGAAGACTAGTAGACATAGGAACAGTAGCAGTAGAGCTAGTTTCCATACCAAATTTCTTGAACAAATCTCTTGTGTATTTTGCTTGGTTGATGAATATTCCATCAGGCAACTGTCTAACTTGCAAACCAAGAAAATAATTGAGTTCACCCATCATGCTCATTTCAAACTTACTCTGCATCAGCTTGGTGAACTTGTCACACATCTGTTGGTTAGTTGAACCAAAAATAATATCGTCCACATATATTTGCACAAGTAATATATGATTCTCTCATTCAATTGTGAACAAGGTTTTGTCCACCTTACCTTTACGAAATCCTTTAATTAAAAGAAAATGAGATAGGGTATCATAACATGCTCTTGGAGCCTGTTTCAGTCCATAAAGGGCTTTCTTCAGACGATATACCTTGTCTTCCTGTTGATAAGCTTCAAATCCAGGCGGTTGTTCAACATACACTTCTTCTTGCAATTCTCCATTGAGAAATGCAGACTTCACATCCATTTGATAGACAGTGAAGTTCTTGTAAGCAGCATAGGCTAGAAACAGTCTGATTGCTTCAAGTCTTGCTACTGGTGCAAATGTCTCATCAAAGTCAATTCCTTCTTCTTGACAATAACCTTTGGCCACTAATCTTGCTTTATTTCTAGTAACAATACCATCTTCATTCATCTTATTTCTGAAAACCCATATAGTGCCAATTACTCTTTGATGACTTGGTCTTGGAACTAAGTACCATACTTCGTTCCTTTCAAATTGATTCAACTCTTCTTGCATAGCTTCAATCCAAAGGAATCACTGAGAGCTTCTTCAACTTGTTTAGGCTCTATTTGAGATAGAAAACTGACACACATAGCATCTTGTGCAGCAGCCCTTCTTGTCTTCACTCTATCCAAGGGATGACCAATCACTAACTCTGGTGGGTGATTCCTGAGCCATCTAAGATCAGGTTGCAGGTCTGGATGTTGTCCTCTGTTTTGATCTTGCAACACTACTGTTGGAGATTCAGTAGTAGTCTGTTGAACATTTGTCATCTGTTGAACAGTCACTGGTCTGTCAGCTGTTTGTAACTCGTCTGTTAGACAATCAGTGATCTGATTTTGAACAGCACTTGAGTTATCAGCTGGGTTGAGATCAGATAGTATGATGGGAACATATTCTTTATTCTTTCCAACATTCAACTTCTGTAAATCAGTAGACAGATCTTGATTAATACTTTGATTCTTTTCAGAAGATTGATTTGGTTCATCAAATATTACATGGATGGATTCTTCTATTAGTAATGTTCTCTTGTTAAAAACTCTATAAGCCTTACTAACAGTAGAGTATCCTACAAAAACAGCTTCATCAGCCTTCTCTGCAAATGCAGGAAGGTGATTTTTCCCATTATTTAACACAAAGCATTTACAACCAAAATTTTTAAAGTAATGAATGTTTGGTTTCCTGTTGTTCCAAACTTCATATGGAGTCTTGTTCTGATTTTTGTTGATCAGGCATCTGTTCTGGGTAAAGCAGGCTGTATTTGTTGCTTCTGCCCAAAATCTTTGTGGCAGCTTAGCTTCAGCTATCATGGTTCTGACAGCTTCCTTCAGTGTTCTGTTTCTCCTTTCAGCAACACCATTATGTTGAGGGGTTCTAGCAGCTGAATACTCATGATGTATTCCTTTGATATTGCAATACTCTTCAACAGTAGAGTTTGTGAACTCTGTCCCTCTATCTGATCTAATCTTCAATATTTTTGTGCTTTTCTCATTCTGGATCAGTTCCATCAGATTAGTAAGATGTTCCTTGGTTTCACTTTTCTTCTTCATGAATATTACCCAAGTATATCTTGAATAGTCATCCACAACAGCTAGGCAGTATTTCTTTCCACCATTGCTGATTGGATCTATGGGTCCAAATAAGTCCATGTGTAGCAGCTACAAGATTCTATCAAAAGATTGGTGCTTCTTGCTTTTGAATGATGACTTGATTTGTTTCCCTTTTTGACATGCGTCACAGAGCTTATCTTTGCTCATGACTGTTTTTGGAATCCCTTCTACCAGATCATTCTTTATTAATCTGTTTATGGTCTTGAAGTTTAAATGATTCATCCTTTTGTGCCACAACCAACTAACTTCACTTGGTGTTGATGCCACCAAACAAACACTTGAATTCTTGTCAGCAGAATTCCAGTCGACCATGTAGATATTTCCTTGTCGTCTTCCAGATAAAATTACCTTCTTTATACCAATATGTTCAACATAGCACTTATCTGTTGAGAAGATGACTGAATATCCCTTGTCACAAAATTGACTTACGCTTAGCAGGTTGTACTTTAGGCCTTTAACATATGAGACGTCAGATATCTCTATGTTTCCCTTGATTAATCTTCCTTTAGCTACAATCTTGCCTTCTTTGCTGTCTCCAAAAGTAACCTTTGGACCATCCACAGCAACAGCATCAGTCAGCTCATGTATGCTTCCACACATGTGCCTTGAACAACCACTGTCCAAGTACCAAATCTTCTCTACTTTACTCCTAATCCTAATCCTAACCTACAAAACAAAAATAAAGTTGTTTTAGGTACCCTTATTGAGAGGGTCCTGGAGGATTAGTTCCACCTTTGACAACCCAAGATGTTGATGTCATAGGCTTCTTAGGCTTCTGAGTTTTAACAGGAGCATGAACAGTTTTATCATTATCATATTCAGCAAATAAGTCATGTTGATGATCAGTATGATAAGGAAAATGTTCATAAGCAGGGTAAGGTGCATGATAAGCAGGATATGCATGCATTGGATGAGCAGGGTATGGTGCATAGTAAGTTTGAAATTGAGGTGCATGATACATAGGAGGATATGCAGCAGATTGCACATAATATGACTCATTTCCATACAAAGCATTTTTATTTTTCTTATTCTTATGCTTCTTTGGTTTACTAGTAGCTTGCTCATTAACAGACGACTTAGTTTTACCACTAGTCTGATTCAATTTAGCTTTATCAGCAGACTTCTTAGGACTCTGCTGTTTGGTCTTACTAGTCTATTTACCTACACTAGGCTCTTTGCTCTTTTTAGCCTTAGGAGTTTTTGTCTCCTTTACCACTTTCTCAGGTGAAGCAGGTTTAGCAGTTTGAACATACAGAATGACCTTACTATTGTCAGTAGATATAAATTTTTCAGTATGATTCAATTCTAACTTATCCTGTTCTAAAGGCATCTTCTGTGTACTAGATGTACGAGTGGATGCAACAGATGATTTCTCATGAGACTCAATAACTTTTTCAAGTTCCATGATTTTTCCTTTATAAACTTCACATTCAGCTTTCAGAGATTCATGTTCTTGCTCAAGCTGTTTATATTCAACTGATTCTCTTGGCTTTTCAGCTGTGAGTTTCAGTGAACTATTTTGCTCTTTTAGCAAAATCATCTCTTCCTTAAGCTTTTTATATGCTTCAGAAATACCAGTATTGTTAAGCATCATTTGTTCAAATGAATTAAATAATTCATTATCAAGAGGAGTTACCTCATCCTCAGAGTCATCAGATTCCTTGGCCATCAGACAGATGAGAGCAGGGTTCTCTTCATCAGAAGATTCTTCGTCAGACGTGTCTGAATCTGAATCAAATGAGTAGACAGCAGCCAGCTTCTCTGCTTCCGCCATCATTGCCTTGCCTTTCTGATGCTTTCTTTCTTTTCTGATTCTCTTCTCTTCCTCAGTGTATTTCTTTGCTTTTGGATATGGACAGTCTCTGATGAAGTGTCCCAATTTCCTGCAGTTATAACACATTAGTTTGGCTTTATAATCATCCTTTTCTTGAAAAGAAGAGTTAGGTTTAGAAGCAGAAGCATTGTTGTATTTGTTCTTCATTTTTCTCTTGTAGAACTTCTTGAAATTGTTCATCAGCAATGCTACATCTCCAGCTGTGTACTTCTTTTTGTTGAGTAATGTGGCTTCATCAGATGAGTCCACTTCTTTACTTCTTTGTGCTGGTCTTCTTGGATTTTCAGCAGCAACTAGGGCAGCTGTGGGTCCTGAAGTTGAGGTTTCTTCAATTCCCATTCTAGGTAGTTTATACTCGAATGCCTTGAGTACGGAGAACAGCTCTGTAAGAGAGATCTTTCCCAAATCTCTTGATTCTTCCATCGCCGTCACTTTCATCTTGAACTTAGGAGGTAAAGCCTTTAGTACTCTGACTGTGATTTCTTTGTCAGTAAAGGATTTTCCCAACTTTAGAACTTCATTGAGTGTTCTGGTGAACCTAGTGTCCATCTGATCAATGGTCTCTCCAGATTTCATCTTGAAGTTATCCAGTTTCTCCAAAGCAACAGTAAGCTGATGCTCTTTTATAGCATCATTGCCTTCGCTCATATCTCTGACTTTATCCCACATCTCTTTTGCAGTTTTGCAATGTTTGACCTTGTCAAACCGATCATTATCCAGGGCTTTAGTCATGATAAATCTTCCGATTTTATTTCTTCTGGAGTCATCTCATGAAGGTCTTTTTCCACCACGGTATCAACTTCATTGACCTTTATCGTCTTGGTGAATCTGAATGGACTTTAATGATACATGTATACATGTTGTCATTATAAGCGGCTAGAAAAATCTCCATCCTGATTTTCCAGTCTTCAAACGACATACCAGCAATGTGGGGAACATGGCTGATACAATCCATTTTTCAAAAAGTTTTTGTTTTTCAAAAAGATGCTCTTTTGAAAAGTTTTGAAAACCTTTGAAAAATACTTGGATCAAGCTCGTTGATCAGGCAGCTGATTCTAATGAACCACCCGCTCTGATACCACTTGTGGGTCCCAAGTGGTCAAATGAGGTCTAGAGGGGGGGTGAATAGACCTCTGAAAATTTTTAGACTTAAAAACTTTTCAGTCGTCTGTCAGCAGACTAAGCTTATGAAGATCAGTAAGCTGACTATGCTGATCGTGAACAAATCTTGAACAGCAGAGTGACCACTTATCTTATAGCAACTTAGCTGATTACAGCAAAATCAGTTTTTCAAGAGTATACTTGCAGCGGATAATTTGAAAGTGTTTTTCGCAAGTAGACTAAGTCTTTTAAAAGATTTTATCCCCAGTTTAAAAACTCCTTTAAAATCTTTCAAACAATTCAAAGTGTTTACTTATGCAATTTTGAAATATGCAAGAAAACTTAAATGCAAAAACAACACAAAAAAATTTTATAGTGGTTATATGGATAAAAATCCTTTAGTCCACTCTTCCAGATCACTTAGATTCTGGGTTATACTTTAAACACAAAGTTTACAATATATCTCCACTTACACCTAAACAACAAATAAAAAGGCTGTAAGCTCGCAATAGGAAATCACTCAGAAAACCTATCATGTGAAGTTAAATCACTCACAAAGACGGATTTAAACTTCGCACAACACTCAGCTAATACAAATTCACTCAGAATGTATTTTCTATTTTCTTCAACTTGGCTTCTGTCAACAGATGTCTTCACCAGACGAGTGAGCTGTTCGAGCTTCTTGAGACTTAGAAAATTTCTGCTTCAAAAACGAAATCTCATAATGTTGTTGTGTGTCTCTCTCTTCGAAATCAGCTCTATTTATACTTGGATTTGAAAATATGACCGTTGAAGCAAATCACAATTCAAATCCACAGCCTTAGCCCAAATTCAGAACGGCTCCCTACTACAGTACTTTTTCTGCTGTACTTTCCTATAGCTGCATTAAATGCACCATGCTGATCCGAGAATATTCTTCAATCATTTGTCATTACTACCCTTCTCTTGCAGCATTTATTACACCAAGTGCATTTATTACCGTTGAACTATCTCATGATCTCTTCTACTCTGCTGATCGATGCAACCTTGCTGATAGATACTCTGCTGATCAAACACTGAACTAATCTGATTTGAGTCAACTGATGGTCTACCCTTCTGATTGTCGTTTCAGCATGAGATCAGTAGTCTTCTGGGCTTTGAATTTTGAACTCTTTTGATGTCTTCTTTACTTGTTCAAAATTTTTCTAAGGGAACTAAGCTTTCCATACTTAGCTGATTTTGACGTTTTGGAAATCATCAAAACCTTCCCTTATCTTCTTATCTTCTTTGCATTTCATCTTCATCTTCATCCAGCAGAAGCTGCTGAAGAACCCAAGGAAAAAGCCAAGACTGATGAGGAAAAGGCTACATCCAAGGATTTTGATGGAGAAAAATCAGAACCCTATACCAAGTACAAAGATGAAGAAAGAATTAAAGGAAGATGGATGAGATAGACAAAGAGCAAGAAATAAAAGAGAAGATGGAATCTGCTAAGTCTAATATGCTCTTAGATGATGAAGCTGATGAAGAAGAAGATGATGATGAAGAGTCTTCATATGAATATTATGAAGAAGTTGAAGGAAGTGAAGAAGCTGATGACTAGAATTAGTTAAATCTTATATAATAAGTTTTTCCTTAGTTTCTGACAGACATCTTATTTGAACAGAATTGTACTTGTAAGAAAATTTCATATTATCAATAAAAGTTCATGTTGGTCCCAAGTGGTCAGATGAGGTCTAGAGGGGGGGGGAGGGGTGAATAGACCTCTGAAAATTTTTAGACTTAAAAACTTTCCAGTCTTCTGTCAGTAGACTAAGCTGATGAAGAACAGATGACTATGCTGATCGTGAACAAATCTTGAACAGCAGAGTGACCACTCTTCTTACAGTTACTTAGCTGTTTTTCAGCAAAACAGTTTTATCAAGAGTATACTTGCAGCGGATGTTTGAAAGTATTTTTCACAAGTAGACTAAGTCCTTAAAAAGATTTTATCCCCAGTTTTGAAACTCCTTATAAAATCTTTTGATAATTCAAAGTGTAAACTTATGCAATTTCAAAATATGCAAGAAAACTTTAAATGCAAGAATAACACAAAGAATTTTTATAGTGGTTATATGGATAAAAATCCTTTAGTCCACTCTTCCAGATCACTTAGATTCTGGGTTATACTATAAACACACAGTTTACAATATTTCTCCACTTATACCTAGACAACAAATGAAAAGGCTATAAGCTCGCAATAGGAAATCACAAAGAAAACCTATCCTCTGAAGTTAAATCACTCACACAGACGGATTTAAACTTCGCACAACACTCAGCTAAATACAAGATCACTCAGATCGTATTTTTCTATTTTCTTCAACTGGGTTTCTGTCAACAGATGACTTCCACCAGACGAGTGAGATGTTCGAGCTTCTTGAGACTTAGAAAATTTCTGCTTCAAAAACGAAATCTCAGAATTGTTGTTGTGTGTTTTTCTCTCTTCGAAATCAGCTCTATTTATACTTGGATTTGAAAATATGACCGTTGAAGCAAATCACACTTCAAATCCATAGCCTTAGCCCAATTCAGAACGGCTCCCTGCTACAGTCCTTTCTCTGCTGTACTTTCCTGTAGCTGCATTAAATGCACTCTGCTGATCCGAGAGTAAATTCTAATCATTTGCCATTACTACCCTTCTCTTCCATCATTTGTTACACCAAGTGCATTTATTACCGTTGGACTAATCTCTTGATATCTTCTACTCTGCTGATCGAGGCAACTCATCTGATAGATACTCTGCTGATCAAATACTGAACTAATCTGATTTGAGTCAGCTGATGGTCTACCCTTCTGATTGCTGTTTCAGCATGAGATCGGTAGTCTTCTGGGCTTTGAACTATGAACTCTTCTGATGTCTTCTTTTACTTGTTCAAAATTCTTATAAGGGAACTAAGCTTTCCATACTTAGCTGATTTTGACGTTTTGGAAATCATCAAAACCTTCCCTTATTTTCTTCACTTCTTTGCACTTCATCTTCATCTTCATCCAACAGTTCAAGTTCTGTTTCCAACATTTTTTCTATCTCAGAAAACTTTGAGGATCAAAACTTTAGTATAGGTAAACAGGTACCAAGCTGAAGTTTTGTCTTCATCAAAAAAGGAGAAATTGTTGGATAAAGATGAAGATGGAGTGCACTGAAGGTTATTTAATTAAGGGAGGTTTTGATGATTTTCAAAACTTCATATCAGCTAAGTAATGACAACTTAGTTGTAATCCCTTAGAAGAATTTTGACCAAGTAAGAAGACATATCAGACGGGTCAAATATTCAAGGTCCAGAAGACTACTGATCTGCTGAAGAGATGAAATCAGACTGGTGTAAATCAGCCGACTCAAATCAGATTTGTTCAAGTTTGAGATTAGCTCTGTTCATCATCAGATGTGTTCTCTCATCAACCAAGTGGAAAGATCAAGAAGTCGTCCCAACGGTAATAAATGCCACTGGAGTAATAAATGCTAAAGTCCGAGGTTATTAATGGCAAATGATTGAAGAAAAGACTCGTATCAGCTCGGTGCATTTAATGCTGCCTGACAGGTCAAATATTCAAGATCCAAAAGACTACTGATCTGCTGAAGAGATGAAATCATACTGGTGTAAATCAGCCGACTCAAATCAGATTTGTTCAAGTTTGAGATCAGCTATGTTCATCATCAGATGTGATCTCTCATCAGCTAAGTGGAAAGATCAAGAAGTCGTCCCAACGGTAATAAATGCCACTGGAGTAATAAATGCTGAAGTCCGAGGTTATTAATGGCAAATGATTGAAGAAAAGACTCGTATCAGCTCGGTGCATTTAATGCTGCCTTACAGAAAGTACAGTCTGCAGTACTGTCACTGTGCAGAGAGCCGTTCGCGGAAATTAAGGACCAGAAATCAAGAAATTTGAATTGTGTCTCTCTTCAACGGACATAATTCAAAGAGTGACTATAAATAGCTGAGAGAGACGAAGAGAAAATAACACAACAACTGAGAGATTGATTTCGAAGCAAAATATTTTCTAAGTCTCAAAAGCTCAAGAACAGCTCACTCATCAGCCTTGTCATTTGTTGACTTAAGCTGAAGCTGAAGATCAAAGACAAACACATTTTTCTGAGTGAAATATGTTAGAGTGTTGTGAGGAGTGTTTATATATCCATCTGTGTGAAGTGATAAAACTCTGTAGAATAGGTCTTCTTTGTGATTTCCTATTGTGAGCTTACGGCCAGATTCATTTGTTGTTTTAGCGTAAGTGGAGTCTACTGATTACTGTGTGTTTTTAGTATAACCCAAGATCTTTGTGACTTGGAAGAGTGGATTAAGGGATATTTACATCCATATAACCACTATAAAAATTCTTGTGTTTTTATCCTGCTTTTTACTTGCATATTTTCAGATTGCATAAAACACTGCACTAAACTGTTTGAAAAAGACATAAAAGGAGTTTTATAAAACTGGGGATAAAATTTTCAAACTACTAAGTTTACTTGTGAAAAACACTTCAAAAATCCGCTGCAAGTACTCTGGTATTAAAACTGATTTTCACCAAAATCAGCTAAGTAACTACCAGATTAGTGGACAGCAAAGTTGTTCAAAGATTTGTTCGCGATCAGCCTTGTAAACATACTGTTCTGTAACAGCTTAGTCTGTTTAAGTTTGAGCAACAGTTTTAAAGTTAAAAGTTGATTTAAAATTTTCAGAGGTCTATTCACCCCCCCCCCCCCCTTCTAGACCTCATCTGACCACTTGGGACCAACATCAATTTTTGGCGGATATTAAAATTGTTGGAATTTTTAAGTTTAAAATTCAAATTAAATGATTTGTAACAATTAAAACTGATTATGTAACCTAAATGCCATAATTCCTCCTTATTATCATTATGTGGCTATTCAAAATTATTTGACCTTAGAGGTCTCATCCACACTATAAATAGGGATTAGATGACTTAGAAAAAACATACATTTCACTAGCTTAACTTGCATCTCTAAAAATATAATACTCTCTACATTCTATTGGACATTTGAGACAAAGTTTGGTTCATCGTTTTCTCGTGATTGTGCTTACGAGAAGACTCCAACATGGTCAAATATTTTTTCTCAGAGAATCGATCAATTTACAATACCTGCACAAAGGGGAGACAATCATTTTTAAAATAATATGAAACAATTTTGCTGAGTTTAACATATATTAACAACAAAAAGAAAAGGATTCACTATATCATTTTGAAGTGCTTCTACGTATTGCTTGAGTCTATAAGATTTGGTTAATATAATAAATTATTGTTCACAAATTTCTAACTTGAAAAGATCAAAAATATTTTCAAAGTAGTTTTGCTCCCCGAGTTGGTTTCATCATAACACTTTTATAATTTATTTGATTGTGTGTTTTTGTTGTAATCAGTAAATTAAACACATCAGATAGTTTCATATTATTTTGAAAATCAATATGTCAAACTATCCAAGTCTAGTAATGTGTACGGAAGCTCTCGTAATAATTCATTTTCATAAAATATTCTTTACCGTTAAATTGTTCAAAGCTAGTGCCCATTACTTTGGAGCATAGATTTAATTTGCTGCATAGTGATACATTCAGAAAATACTTCATTAATATATTAAAACTAAACACTATTACTACTTTATCAGGCCAAATAAGAGAAAGGGAAACTTGTTATTTTTGGTCAATTTCTCAATCATTGTAGTGCTAATTATTGTAAGCATTTAATACAATTTGAATATTTCATTAGCCTTAATTATTTGCCGTTCGTATCAACTGCCTACAACTCCAATTTCATCAGTTAAATAACTAAATGTAGCATTTGGTTTGATACAGCATTCATTGCTTATCTTATATATATATATATATATATATATATATATATATATATATATATATAGGGTGTCTTTTTTACTTTAATTGATGGAATTAATCAAAATTCTAATTTTCTAGAATTTTAAATTTTTTTATTTCTAAAAAATATCATTGATCATATAACTTTATATATACACCATATTTAATATCTTTAATTAATATATCTTCACGAGGAAACTTAAAAAAAATTGATTGACTTGCAGAATAATTGATTATTATGCAGACGTTTTTTTCTTTAAAAAATGTTAAAAGTAATTTCATAATAAGGTCTATGGGATCAAGGTGAATTATATTGGAGTCGGATCGAATGCCATATTAAAAATACATTTGATAGATTTGATTGAGTCATATTACGTTAAAACAATCTACCGTAATATGCTTTGTAGAGTTATGAGTTTAGTCATATATTAATATATTTTCACTATTTAATTGAACATATTATGTTAGTTAAGATATATCAATTCATCGAAGCCATTTGTTTAATATGTAAAAGAGTATAAGTTGATCAATGTTTATTCAATATTTTAGTTTGAATCCCTCCATGTTAATTGTAAATTGATAAAGATTTTAATTTGTGATTTATTATGTAGAATGAGTTTCCATTTTCAGAGATTTGAGAAGAATTTATGATATTTAATGATATGTTAAAAATAAAAGGGATTGTTGCATGTCATCCCCCAGAAAAGTCTCATTTTCGCACTTTCCCCCATATAATTGAAAAAACATGACAGTGCCACCTAGAAGTTGACAAATGAGTGCACTTTGCCCCCTGATCATTTTTAAGTAATTTTCAAAGGGTAAAGACGTCACTCAGGGGGTTTTGTGCGACAACAAAAATAAATTTAGATGGTTAAGTGCACAAAATTCTAAAATTTCTAAATGTGACTTGCAATTTGAAAACATAAAAAATAATAAAAAAAATATTTAGTTATATTTTTGTATGAAAATTCAAATTTAGAAGTTTTTTTAACGAAACTTTCATAATCTTATTTATTTATTTACAAATAAATCATCTCTATAATCAATATTTTAATCTTAATCAAATCAAAGAAATTTGAAAGTAAAGCAATTAAAATAAAAAATATGTTATAAGACTAAAATCAGATTACGATGTGATTATCAAGGTAAGGAATTATATGAAAATGTGCTTTGAAATGTTAATATTCTAATAACTTAAATTAATAATATTTATGCACTTAGGCCCCCAAAAGATTAAAATTATTGCACTAAGCCCCAAATTTACATTTTTACCCTTTGAAATCCAACAAAATATTGGCCAGGGGGCAAAATGCACTCACTTATCAACTTCTAGGGTGTACTGTCATGCGAACATGAAACTTTTCTGGGGGTGACGTGCAAAAATTCCAAAATAAAATATACAAATTTGAGGTTATAAATGATATTTTACCTAATCCATATCCACCCGGATTAACTAATTTGCACATGCCTAGGTAGATTATAATATAGTATTAATATCGGGTCGTAAGGATTTAATCTATTTGACCCGGTATTAGAGCAATGCAACTAAAGTTTGTATTAACTCAAATAAAGTCATATAATATAACTTAATACCCCCTATTAGGTGCTACTAAACGGCCCTACTAGGGGTGGGCGTCGGGTTCGGGTAACCCAAACCGTCCCATCCCATTTTATAAAAACCCGAACGGGACGGATATCTTTGGGTTTGGGTACCCGAACTTAAAAACTCGTATTTTATCACCAAAATACGGGGCGGATTTGGGATTGGTCTCTCCAACCCCGAATACCCGAACCCGCCTAATCTTTTTAATATTATATAACCTATACAATTTGCTTAACTAAAATTACAAAATAATCTAGTTAATTAATTAATATCATTTAATTAAGGATTTGTTTACTTAAACATAATTTTTTTTTAAAATCCTACCACTCTTCTACATACATTATACATTATGACTTTACATAAATATTTGGTTTGATATAGATAGTATGGATTTGAGTTTTTATTGAAACATGTTTTAGATTGTATTTTGATATTTGTTCATTATAAGTTTTAGATCGTATTTGGATATATTTGAAATGATTGATAATTTGTTATGTTGATATGTTTATGTACATATTAATAGATTAAAAAATGATTTATTTTAGCTAAAGAAGAAATATGAGAAATTAATAAGTATATAATTTACTTTTTATAAGTCCGTGGAGAATTTATGTTTAGAATAATTTGGAACCCGCAATCCCGATCCGTTCCGTCCCACAATAATTCAGGTACCAGAAAGTAGGTATCTGAACTATTACAGGACGGGCTTGGGATTGAAAGTATCAATCCCAAATTACTATACCCGCGTCTATAGTTCCGAACCTGTCCCAAATCCGCCTCATACCCACCCCTAGGCCCTACATACATATGGCATGATTTCTAAAAATGATTGTTGGTAATTGCTTAGCATTTATGACAAGCAATTTTATGATTTCTAAAACTTGACGAAGTCGTAATTACATTAGCTATAACTATGGAAATAATTATGGAATGATGTTGGGTGTGTTATGATGATTAATTAATTATATGGTGATTACTCTGCAAATAAAATACATTAGTTGTAACCATAGAAATAATTATCCATTTCCAGTTAACTTTTATCTCTATCTATACTTATAATGCAAATTAACTTTTCGCTGATTAGCTTGAGTTACGGAATGATCTTCCGTTCCCAATTTTCCATCACCATTTCTGTCTTCTATCTTATTGAAGATTGGACACGCGCATGACAATAGGTAATATAGTTTGATTAATAATTTTTCTTTTTATTTAATTGTACAACTGGACTGTAAATTTTATTTAATGGTTCTTTGTAATAAATTTAATTTTTTATGCACATTAATTTCTTGGAGAATTTTGTGCTTCTACGATGAAAATTGGAAATTCTCCCCATTGTTTTCTCTAATACATTTTATGTTGCCTCCACTTTTTATATTTTTATACACTAACTGTTAATTTTTTTTTCCAGCCATTATCATGATTTTAGGAGGGTGATCATTATTTGTATTCAACTAATGACACTTCTGATGGAGTAACAAGTCCTCTCTTTTATAGTTTTGTTGATTGATTTTTGTTAACAAACATACTTTCTTTGCTAAGTAATTTGGTCCTATTAAAGCAATCTGACGAGGGTGATCATTATTTATCTTCAACTAATGACACTCATCTCTTTTATAGTTTTGTTGATTTATTTTTGTTAACAAATTCATCTCTTTGAATCTTGATTGTGCTTTATATATAGTTTTGAGTCAAATTATTTCTTTTTTTGTCAATTATAACCATAAAGTTCATTGAAGTCCGAGTGTGATTTTATAATAGCATGTTTAATTGGGGTCATTTGGATCATATTTTAGATCGAAGTTTTTAAATTTAGCGGTTAAAAATATAATGAAAATATACTCTATTAGAATATATATTTATTTTTCATAGGATATTCTTGTTTTTCGTGGTAGTTTATTTGTATTTACACATTATTTTTGTTATTTCTAAATTACTTAAAAAGTTTAATTATCAAATTTTGTGAGAGTTTATATTAATTATATTTAATGAAATATTATTTCATTTTCTGGTGTTTCGAAAAGTAGTCTAGGAGAGTAGTGGAGGTTTGTAAAATAATCTCGATTTGCGTAATATTGTTTGTTTGAGTTTTGAGAGAGTGGTTTGAGAAAAAAGTAGTTATAGGTTTTTTTTGGAAGAGTTAGATTGTAGGTGTAAGATGTATAAGACTTTATGTCAAATCATGTTTGTTATGTGAGATAAATGGTGTAAGTAATATGTTACTTTATGTCAAATCATAGTAGAGTTTGTGTAGGTTTTGTTTGAAAATTGGTGTTTGTTTGGCTTTTGAGAGAGTAGTTTGAGAAAATTGAGAGATGAAAAATTTATTTCAGAAAATAGAAAACATGTTTTTTTGGCATTTCCCAAACACGAAATTTTTTTGGGAAACACCAAACAAACAGGCACTAAATCTAAAATATTTAATAGAAAAATATTTTATCTTAATGTCTTAACAAACTTCGTTACATTTAAAATTGTTTTGAATGAGCTGAAAATATAGATTTAGTGCATACTCCCCTGTGATTTCTCCACATGGTTCCACATTTGATGTCATCGTTCGTCTAATCAGAATTGTAAATGTACGTATGGGTAAACGTGAAATGAAATTACTGAAGATGGTATTTGTTGATCAAGAGGTAAGAATTGCAATTTACACTTGCATTTGATAGTGTACGAGTTTCTTTTCATTATTTTTATTTTTTAATAGTGTGTAACCCTAATGTAACTAAATTATTCGTTTGCTAGGAATTCTGCAATGTAACTAAATTATTCGTTTGCTAGGAATTCTTCATGCAAGGGGTAGTCTTCAATGATAATGTTGTTCACTTCAACACAGAGTTAGTAGAGGGAAACATATATATATATATATATATATATATATATATATATATATATATATATATATATATATATATATATATATATATTTTGCATTTTCCATATATTTTCTTAAAAGAATGGTAAATTGCATTTCATGATAAAATACATTGAGATTTTGACAATGCAATGTATTATTGACTATTTTATTAGTAAAACAAATATTCAGACTTTTGCATTTCTTATGAATTAATTCATATATGCACTGGTATCTATGTTATTTTTTTATTAATCTATTAACATCATCATATTTAATTTTAATATTGTATTATAAAATAGATAAAAGTATCAATTTTTAATATAGTGTTAAAATCATATACTAAATAACTACTATAATTCAGTGCATAGCACGGGTTTTAAGTTAGTGTATATATATATAAGTATGATCTTTTACTTTAGTTGGACCAAATTCTAATTTCTGGTGAATTTGAATTATTTTTAATTAAAAAATAATGTGTGTAATTAGTTGGCAACTAAAAATTAATTGTAAGTCATATTATTTTCGCAAGATTTGAAAATTGTTAATAATGATTTCCTTCATTTTCTATATAAGTTCATTATTATTAATTTATCATCAATTATGATTTTAAGTTTAAATATCTCCCTACAAATCATGCTAAAAATTAGGAAATTTACGTAGTAAATTTGTTAATGTAACTGATAAATCTAATACGTAAAACTTTGCATCAGAATAAGGAAATTTAAGACAAATTGTTCCTAAATAAATGGCACATTTAATAGGATTGGAAAAGGAAAATGTACCGTATATAATTACCTATAAATATTCACATTCTTTATATTGCATTTTGCATGATGGGGGCTATTTCGCACCCTACATATTACTCGAATCGAACGAAGATGTTAAGATCGATTAGACCAATCCGAGCAGATCGAGATCGTCTAACAGACCCGGCCAAGCACAGCTCTCTTCGATCTAAAGATAATACTCCGGACCCATGAAGGATATTTGGGCCGAGTCCTTTTAGGACTATGATTCCTTGTAAAACTAGGTTAAACATTGTATAAATACCTAGTTAATGATTGTATTAGACAACTACGAAATCCTTTACTTCAAGGATACACAAATATTCTCAGCCTAAGGCATTATAACTGAATAAGAATATATATTATTCATAGTATTTTGATCTCCATATTGATGTGTTATTAGCTTTACTTGTGGTTTTACTTCTTGTTCTTAATCATGGCTTTTCTTTGTGATTGATCCATCCGGAATAAAGTAACAGAGCCCTACTAAATATATACACCAATATCGTAAACCCCACCGATATTACAAATTCACTGATATACAATTAACCCGACGAAAACCGGTTAAATCAGTTGGCGCCCACCGAGGGGCTAGGTTAATTATTCGAATCGACACATGGCTCGCCCAAGGAAAAGCGCTCGCGTTGGAGCGAGAAGCAATACGACCACAGGCCACAACACATCTGAAGATCCACAAGACAACAACGATAACAACAATCCAAACACCAATGAAAACCTCCCAGATACCCGTTCCCGTCAGCAGGAACACCAAGGAGGTCTTACCGGTACAATACCAGAAGAACCGGAGCTCCCCGAAATACCCGCTCCTCTCCCTGGCGCTCAGGAAAAACTGAAACAAATAGCGATGCTCTTCAAGTCACTCTCTCCAGAAGAATTGCTAGTTTTAGACCAAATTCCTCGAAACGTTACGGCTCCCGGGGCAACTCCCGCGACAGGAGTGCCAAGGCCGAACGAACGGACCTCTCAACAAGCTGACAGCCCAGCAAGTGAGCGTCGCTCGCTGCACAGCCCACAGCAGGTCAATTCTAAACCCTCCGACAACCGTCCCCAAAGAAGAACTGGTCGAAGAGTACCACAAGCAGTTCGTAGCGGATCGAAGGAACGAACGATCATCCCAATCGAAGATGATATAGATGATACAATCCCCTATCGACCGAGAGCGACTCGATTCTCAGAACGAGAAATCGAAAGGATGGTACAGGAGCGACTTGAACAACGATTACGATCTGTGCAGAACCCCTGGGCCCGGACTACAGAACTCCAGGAAAGCCTTGCGGCTTGCTCTCCTTTCTGCAGGGAAATAAAAGAAGCACAGTCCGCAGGACAGGTCCCGGGAAGACTACCCCGATATGATGGAACCACCGACCCGGACGATTATATCTTTAGCTTTACGAACATAATGAATTTGTATGCCCACTCCGCCGAATTCACCGCCAAGCTAATGGTAACAACATTCGAAGGACTCGCGCTGGATTGGTTTGCCAAACAGCCGGCCAACTCTATATTCAGTTTCCGAGAATTATGCAATAAACTAATACAGCAATTTGCCAGTCAGAGGAGGCAAAAACTTCCGATGAGCTACCTAGGAACCATACACCAACAAGAGGGAGAATCCCTAAGAAATTGGTTGGCGAGGTTCAACGTAGAATTACTCAAAATCGACTCACCGAATATCGATTACATAATTTCTATCCTCTTCGACCTCACTAAAAATAGGCAGTTTGGAAACGCCCTCAGTCGAAAACAACCGAGAACGTTTGCTGACATTATGAGCTTGGCCTCTAAGTATATGACCCAAGAAGAGATGAATTCCTTTAAGGATAAAAACAAAAACAAAGCCACCACCTCAGGCTCCAAACGGCATGAGAGGTTTCCTACCCAAAAACCTTTGGATTACGAGCGATCTTCCAGGAGAGGTAATGTTTTCCACCGACTGGAATACAACAAAGCCGACCAAGACAGACAACATAATTTCTACCAAAGACCAAGAAACCATGATCAACCAATCAGAAGCAGGGTGAATCATGTAGAACACCCAAGGTTAAATGTTCCAATGGAAGAAATATTGGAAGTCCTAGAAAGAAATAACTGGATTCCCGAAGCGAGGAAAATCGCGCAACCGAGACCAGGCTCTCGAAACTACGATCAATACTGTAAATACCATAGGGCACATGGACATCGAACGGAGAATTGTTTTCACCTTAAGAGAGAGGTTGAGAAACTTATCGAGCAAGGAAAACTTGACGAATACATAGAGCGAGATAATCGTAAAAGGGAAAGAAGTAGAAGCCCTCGGAATGTTGATCGAAGGAGAAATTCTCATCAAAGATCACCTGAACGACGACCTATTCAGGAGTCGAACCACGACCAGATCAATGGAACTATCCATACGATCTCCGGGGGTCCCGCGGGTGGAGATAGTCGTAACGCCCGGCGAAGAACTGCCAGGTCCATAATTGGAAACTCAAAATACCCAAAAGAAATTTGGACCTTGGAAAGCAGGCCGTCAAACGACCAGCAGATCAGTTTTAATGAAGGCGAAGCACCTAAAAATATTGTCTGGGACGCAAGAGAGGATAACCCCGACTTCCCTATGGTAATATCGCTAGAAATAGCAAATTACAATGTCAAGAGAATCTTAATAGATAATGGGAGCTCAGCCAATATTATCTCCCGAGAAGTTTTAGCCCAAATGGACTTGGGGCAGATAAACCTGCAGAAAGTAGCTACGCCATTAATAGGATTCGGGGGGTCCGAAATCATCCCCAGCGGAACGATAACCTTAAGCGTATCGCTCGGAAAAGTACCCCACCGGACAGTGAAGCTAGTAAAATTTCTAGTAGTAGAAACCCCTTTCGCTTATAATGCAATATTGGGACGACCTGCTCTCAATCTATTCCGAGCTGTTGTCTCTACTTATCATCAAAAGATAAAGTTTCCAACCGATACAGGCATCGGAGAAATAACAAACGACCATTGCATGGCTTGGGACTGCTATAGTACTTCGTTAACTATGAAAGAACATCCTAAGTCCATTACTCCGAGCAAGAGAAAGATCGAAGGCGATCTCATTAGAAATGAGGTTGAAATTCCTAGTACTGATCGACTAGATAAAAAGGGGAAAGAACCGCTAGACTTATCTTTGAAACCCCCTGAACATAAAGATATAATTCTAGTAGAAGGCGACTCATCCAAAAAGACGAGAATTGGTACGGAGTTGAGCGAAGAAGGAGAAATAATGCTGATCGACTTCCTCAGAAACAAGGCCGATGTCTTCGCTTGGAGCGCAAATGAC
The DNA here is from genome assembly GCA_003313485.2 of Penstemon barbatus. Taxonomy (NCBI): domain Eukaryota; kingdom Viridiplantae; phylum Streptophyta; class Magnoliopsida; order Lamiales; family Plantaginaceae; genus Penstemon; species Penstemon barbatus. The sequence continues at coordinate 21,951,597 of CM064877.1, read as the reverse complement.
ATTGAAGGAATTGATCCTCGAATAATAAAGCATTCCCTAAAAATAGATCCTTTGGCGAAACCCGCCAGACAGAAGAAGAGAAATCATGGACCGGTGAAAGATAAAATTATCAAAGCCGAGGTAGAAAGGTTGCTCGAGGCAAAACAAATCCGAGAAATTCATTTCTCGGAATGGCTATGCAATGTCGTACTAGTCGCTAAAGGAGATAAAAAAAGATAATAAATGGAGGATGTGTAATGATTTCACCGACCTCAACAAGTTGTGTCCGCGCGACCCTTACCCCCTGCCAAGGATCGACTTATTGGTCGACTCGACAGCTGGCTTCGCATTATTCAGTATGATGGACGCCTTCCAAGGGTTTTACCAAATATACATGGATGAGCGGGATCAAGAAAAGACCGCGTTCGTAACCGAGCAGGGAGTATATTGCTTCATAGTAATGCCATTCGGCTTAAGAAATGCCGGAGCTACTTACCAAAGGTTAGTAAACCTAATGTTCAAAGAATTAATCGGAGAACTGATGGAAGTCTACGTGGACGACATGCTGGTCAAAAGTATGAACGAAGCAGATCATGTAAAGCATCTCGATCGATGCTTTCAGATCTTAAGAAAATATCGTATGAAGTTAAACCCGGCAAAATGCACCTTTGGTGTCAAATCAGGAAAATTCTTGGGATATCTAGTTCACCAACGCGGAATAGAAGCCAACCCAGAAAAAATCCGAGCCATAACTGAAATGAAACCTCCTAAAACTATCTCTCAAGTACAAAGCCTAGTTGGAAAGATCGTAGCATTAAACAGGTTTATATCAAAGTCTGCGGACAAAAGCCTCCCTTTTTTCCAAACTCTCCGAAAGGCAAAGAACTTTGTTTGGACTGAAGAATGCGATCAGGCCTTCGAGCAGCTCAAAGAATATTTGACGACACCTCCGATGTTGGCAAAACCAACGGAAGGAGAACCATTGTATATGTACATCTCCATCTCCAATGTAGCGATTAGTTCAGTACTAATTAAAGTTGAGGGCTTAGAGCATAAGCCCGTATATTATCTCAGCAAGTTATTACAAGGGGCGGAGAAAAATTACTTAGAAATAGAAAAATTCACACTGGCCTTAGTAGTGGCTGCACGAAAACTCCGACCCTACTTCTTAACTTACAAAATCATCGTTCTGACGAATCAGCCGCTAAGGCAAGTTCTAGCTAAACCAGAAGCCTCCGGTCGACTAATCAAATGGGCCATCGAACTCAGTCAGTTCGAGGTAGACTACAAACCAAGGATTGCCATCAAGGCCCAAGTGTTGGCCGATTTTATATTAGAAACACCGACACAGGCTACTGAATCATCGAGCTGCCCCAACGAGGATGTTTTGATCATTGAAGATCAAACTTGGCTAATGCATGTCGATGGTGCTTCATGCCGAGAAGGAGGAGGCGCCGGAATCAATTTCACCGGACCAAATAAGGAAGATTTAAATTACGCGATAACACTGGACTTCGTTGTGACAAACAATGAAGCTGAATATGAAGCATTAATCGCAGGAATGGAGATGGCGATCAAAGCCAATATAAAAAGTCTTAAGGTACTAACTGATTCAGAATTAGTGCAAAGACAGATAGAAGGCCTATACGAGGCTAAGGAATTCAACATGGTCAAATACCTCGCCAAAGTGAAAACTCTAGCTGAGAAATTTGAAAGTTTTAGTATCCAGAACATACCACGTTCGGAAAATAAATGGGCCGATCAGCTATCAAAATTCACAGGATCCCATGACGGAAAAACCGAACGGGTGATCAACTGGTTGGTCTCTAATACACCAGCAATCGACATCGACGAAACGCCAGTAGTCGATATAATGGAAATCGAAGAAGCCGAAGAAAACTGGATGACCCCAATGATAGACTATCTTCGAGAAGGAAAATTACCACCTGACCAAAATGAAGCTCGAAAAATAAGATATCGAGCTCCGAAATATACACTGGTAGAAGGAAAACTCTACCGAAGATCAGTATCAGGGATTCTTCTGAAATGCGTACATAAATCACAAACCATCGATATACTACGAGAAATACATGATGGGGATGCAGGAAACCACAGCGGATCAAGAGCATTGGCTTTAAAATGTCTCAGGACGGGTTACTATTGGCCGACCATCAATAAAGATGCCGCTCAATATGTCCAAGAATGTCATCACTGCCAGATCCATGCTAACATATGTCATCGACCAGCAGAAAACATGCACCCTATTCCAGTTTGTTGGCCATTCGATCAATGGGGAATGGACATCGTGGGACCTTTCCCAGTGGCCAGATCAAAGAAATCTTATGTCCTGGTCGCCGTAGAATACTTCAGCAAATGGATAGAATGCATCGCCCTCGCCCGAATAACCCAATTCCAAGTTATCAATTTCCTATGGAAATTCATAGTTTGTCGATTCGGCATCCCAAGGATCCTTATCTCCGATAATGGAACTCAGTTCGCAGGGAAACAGATAATAGAATGGTGTACAAAACTTGGAATTCAACAAAATTTTACCTCGGTAGGACATCCTCGAGCAAATGGACAAACTGAAGTAGCAAACCGAGAGATAATAAAATCTTTGGAAAAAAGATTAGGAGCAGCCAAAGGAAAATGGCTTGATGAACTCCCAGGAGTATTATGGGCTAATCGGACGACAGTAAGGAGCTCAACCGGGGAAACCCCATTTAGCTTGGTATATGGGTCGGAAGCGGTTATCCCTGTGGAAACCCTAATCCCAACGCCAAGAGTAGAAATGTTCGATGACCAAGAAAATAAAAAGTCAAGAGAAAATGACATTGATTTAACAGAAGCTTTAAGAGATAAAGCTGCTGTGCGCTTACAAGCCACTAAAGCTAATATGGAGAAAGCATACAATCAAAAAGTACGCATCCGAACCTTCAAAGAAGGAGATTTGGTCTTGAAAAAGGTAGAAGTATCCAAGCATGTGGGAAAGTTACAACAAAATTGGGATGGACCTTACATCGTCATTAGCGTGGGGAAGAAAGGTTCATACAGAATTGCACACTTGGATGGAACTGCCTTACCAAGAACCTGGAATGCTGTCAACCTTAGGAAATACTATGGTAAATAAATTTTAGCAGGTTATACTGCATTATTTTACTTTTTACTTTATCAAATTTCAATCTTTGTAATAAAGGCCTTGGCCTAAAGTTCAATTATTAAAGATCTCTTTGGCATTTTATATATATCGATTATATCGGTTAAACATTCATCGGAATCGCACAATCATATGGTCAGAACGAAACGAGTCGAGTAAACATTGATCCGCTCAATAAAAACTCCTCGATATATCTAAAGACTTTTGGGTTAAAAACCTAAGTCTAATCAAAAACGAGTCGAGTATACATTGATCCGCTCAATAAAAACTCCTCGCTCAAACTTAACGATCAAAAAGACTTTTTGGTTAAAAACCTAAGTCCACAATCAAAAACGAGTCGAGTAAACATTGATCCGCTCAATAAAAACTCCTCGATATATCAAAAAGACTTTTTGGGCTAAAAACCTAAGTCTACAATCAAAAACGAGTCGAGTAAACATTGATCCGCTCAATAAAAACTCCTCGATATATCAAAAAGACTTTTTGGTTAAAAACCTAAGTCTACAATCAAAAACGAGTCGAGTAAACATCGATCCGCTCGATAAACACTCCTCGATCTATTTACAACAATCTAAAGACTTTTTGGGTTAAAAACCTAAGTCTAATCAAAAACGAGTCGAGTATACATTGATCCACTCAATAAAAACTCCTCGCTCAAACTTATCGGTCTAAAAACTTTTTGATTAAAAACCTAAGGGTAAGATCAAAAACGAGTCGAGTAAACATTGATCCGCTCAATAAAGACTCCTCGGTACATAAAAAAGACTTTTTAGGTTGAGAACCTAAGTCTAAAAAGAGTCGAGTAAACATCGATCCGCTCGATAAACACTCCTCGAACTATTTACAACGATCAAAAAGACTTTGGGTTAAAACCTAAAGTTCTAAATTATGACAAGTCGAGTAAACATTGACACGCTCAATAAAAACTCCTTGATCTGTTCCTAACGATCTAAATGATCTGCTAACACTCCTGAAGTTTTGAAGATAGACTAAGTATAAAACCGTCTGCTCCGATGAAGCTACTCATAAGTAAATTATGACAGAATTAACGACAAGGAAGATACGAGGGATAAAGTATATTTTATTCATCAAAACAGTTACATACAAAATCATACGTTACAAAGGTCTACATACTACTTAAAGATCATTACAATGATTTAAATAAGATGATCCTCTGTTATCGGCGATCTTCACGACAATGTCCACGGAAACACCAATCTCCTCCCTAGTACCTCGTCGATTACGATAAACCACCTAAGAAGCATGCTGCTCAGGATGGTCGACTTCTTTGGTTCGACGGCCAGGCTCTGAAGATCAAATGTTCTTCCAGAGGAAATGAACATTACCAGCCAGATAGCTAAGCAATGCTCACTCACCCGCAAGAAGATACTGCTTTTACTTTATCTATAAAACATTTTACTCTATAGCAGCATCTCTTCGGGACCGTCGTGAAACGGTAAGTTTACCAGCCACCCCGGTGGACTATCACTCCTGAGGTTACATCGAAGAACAGGGGTGACTGGCAAGTATGAACCCACCATGTGCAAACGGAAACCACGGACCTCTAGCATGATGAAGACTAATGCAGAGATCTCATGGGACCCGTCGATACAAGGTAGGGTTGGCATGGGACCCGTCAATACAAGACTGGGAACGACTTCACTATTTGGAACAAATAATTCATAATAATGTGATTTTTTGAAGACAATGGGATCAGAGGGCAGAATAAAATCTAAGGAGTTGGAGATCTCCATCCTTTTTGGGTAAATTGCAAATGAAGAATATAAACCAGCCCCCTATTTATAAGGGTAGATCTAAGAGATCCAACGGCTGAAAAAGTATTTGATCAACGGACATGGATACGACCCTTTGACTCCCCGTAATAAATGCAAATAAGTTGGAACGGCACCATCTATTCGCCTCAACTGATCAACAACGAGAGAAGTCTTGAATCGAAGCGATCACCCAGATAACACAAGTAAAGTTAAAGAACTCCAGACCGGTCATACTGGAACGATCATACTTCATGGTCGATAGTTTAAAAACCTAGAAGCCACAAACGAAGTAACATAAGCTTCAAAATCACAGCAAAAACGACGGTTGCTCGATAAAAAGATAGAAGATAAAAGACCAAACCCTTCACAATACGAGGGACGTCACTGCCTCATACATTATATGACTGACCATTGACTAAGCTTTACAGAAACTCCTATGGAGCCCAAGATATCTGACATAGAAATCAGGAGAATAGTCCTCCTATTTCTAAACGGCAAAGACGTCACTGCCTAATATACCAAAGAATTGCTTAAGAGGGTCTGAACAGGGTAGATCTGGCTAAAACACCTACGTTTTCCAATTCCTCCCATATCAAGAAAGTGATATAATGGTACACTAGCCAAGGAGCATACCGTTCAAATATTGATGCTGGGGAATATAAGGATTTGCAAAAGATTGAAAGGGACATTTTTCTGTAGAATGATGTAAAGAAAACCGACGATCAACAAAGGGACAATAACCTCTTTATATAAGTTTTAGATCGCAAAAAGACAAAAGTACAAGGCTTAGATTGAGCATCGACCAAGACGATGAGCATTATCGATATAAATAACCTATTGCCTAAAATATGACGTAAAACATGCTGGTGCATGTAAACCAAAGGAATATACTGGATTTTGATCAACAAAGGTCTTGATTTGCTGAAGCGAACATTATATTTATGCACGAAGGAAGCATGAGCATAACAAAGTACATATACAGAAGACAATTGATCAAGGCAAGAATCTGCCTATAAAAAGACAATCTTTTCCAAATTTACAGCTTCTCCCATTACAAAAATTTTTGCCCAAATAATTGCACAAAAGTCGGGCCACACAAAAAAAAAAAAAAAAAAAAAAAAAAAAAAAAAAAGAGACAGTCCAAGGCCTGTCAGGTCGAGCAAAGGTCACTAAGAAGAACGGTCAGCAGGCCGACTACCAGAAACAGCTTTCCGAGGAGTCAGACTCCCAGCAAAAGCCATCAATTCTTCTTGACGCTTTAGATAACCGGCGTCATAACCTTCCTCATAGGACTGCCGACGAGATTCTTCCGCCAGAACAGCTGCCTGAGCTAAATTATCTCTCTCCTTTTCAAGGACAACTTTTTCGGCCTCCAATTTTTGAAGATCATCTTTATCAAGTTGCAGCTGCAACTCCAAACCCCTGCTTTTAGCTTTCTCGGACTCCAACTGACCCTGAAGAACTCTCCGACAACTCCACAGTTCGTCGTTTTGCACACCCAGCTGGAGTGCAAAATACTTGCCCTAAGAACAGAAAGAATAAGAGAAACCGCCTTACAACAAGGAATTCTAAACGAAGAACAGGAAAAATATTCAAAATATATTTACCTGCTCACATATCTTCACCAAAGATTGAACAAGGCGAACATTGGAGGTACCTTCGAGCTTCCTTAACTCGCCAGGCAAAATAGTACTCATACCTAGGTCCCATGACAAAGCATCAGGTTCAACAGAACCAGGCAGTTCGCTGGTCAAAGGGACACCATCAGAACGTGGAGTCTCCGACAAAAGAATGTCATTAACTTGCTGAAGGATGCATCGATCATCTAATTGACGAGGAGATTCTCTCCCGTCGGGACTAACAGAAATTTCCTTGCCCGAAGCAGAAAAAATGGTTCGGCGGCCAGACCTGGAACCGGTTCGACCTCCGGAAGGTCCCCCCGATTCAAAGGAGGTAGTCATCACTGTAGTATTATTAAACAAATATTCTGGGCAGTCCTGCACAATAGATTGTGTTACGGAAGGATTGACAAAAAAGCCATCACCAGTTTGCCCTCCGCTGGTGATTGGGGCAGTAGAAACTGACAAAGGAAGGGAAACAGTAAAATTCCCCCCATGAAAAACATGCTCAAAGGAAGGAGCATCTGAGCTAACAGCTATGTTATAAGCTGGTTCCTCGTTGGACATATCGCCAAAAGCAAACCGACCAGGCGAAGGCATGCTTCCTACTTGAGTTGAAGCGGGATGGATTGGTTCAGGAAACGACGAATTTACCACAGAGAGAGGTTCAGAAACAATAACACTGGAATCGATCTCCGACCTAATTGTTTGGGACGAACGAGGAGGCTCCATCGACGGTCCGTCCCTTCGATGCCTTTTGGATCTGGTGTCCCGAGCGCCCTCACGGGAAGGTCGCTTCGAAGTATTGCCAAAGAGGTTACTCATGGTCGGATTATGAAAATAAACAAATTAATATCGAGAAAATTTATCGACTAAGTAAAAAACGAGTATTCTGTCAAGAGAAGAGTATAGCAGTAAAAACAAGTCAAGTTTTTACCTTTCGTATTTATACTACACGAAAGGACGCGTCAGACCTAAAGAACGGGCGCGAAACAGGAAAAATGACCTTGGAGCAAACGCTAGAATATGAAAAGACACACGCATAATGATTACGCCAGATTTAATGACTTGTCTGAATTATTACGGCGAAGCCGAAGAGACACGACTGTCAGAATACGAAACGTTTAGCGTACAAAGAGAAGAAAAGGTAAAATTACAATTAATACCTACGAGTAAAATAATTACAAGGATTATTCAAAAATTCACTGTTTTAAGAAGCCTGCTCGCTATCCGAAATTCTCTGGTCGGTACCGACGACCTCAGTCGTACCAATATCCTCTTCCTCTTCTTCCTCGACTTCGGGATCAACAAAAGTATCATCAAGCTCTTCGTTGACGTCAGAAGGAGGAACTGGCAATGGGTTTCCAAATTCTTCGACAAGGTGAGCTAGAGGAAAACCTTGATATAGAACATCTGGGACCTCAGAAGAAGAATAAAGTTCACCATAGCGATTCAACCGAATATGAGCAGCCTTAAAATACTCTTTTCGACGATCATCGATCATCTCCAGAGCGACCAGCTGATGAATCGCCTTCTTAAAAGTATTTTCAAGTAAAGGACCGACCATCCAATACACCAACGCCGTATGAACAGGAGAGTTGAGAAATTCGCGAACAACACATTCGTCAGATTTCCTGACATATCGATCTCTTTGCCTAAGAGGGACATCGTTTTCGTACTCCTCTAAAGAAGCTTCGAGGCTTGACACTTGAGATTCCAGCTCACTAATTCGAGCCGTGCTCTGTAACTGAAATTCCTCTAACTTTCTAGCCATTTGATTGGCCTGCTCTTGAGCACGGGAAATCTCCATCACCTTGTTTATCATTTCTTGGTCTTCAGTCCCAGTAGCACAAGTCTCTACGGTGGGAACCAAAGAAGATGTTGAGGGACCAACCTCTGAACCGGAGGATTTACGAAGCAAAGCTTTATTCTTCTCATCCAAGAACTCGCACTGTTGTTTCCAAAGTGCATTCTCATAGGCGTATGACGCAAGACACGTCTTAGTCTGAACAAGCAAAGAGGGCAAGAAAAAGAGATGGATTAGTAAATTAAGGAAGACCCTTAAAGTTATCTGTTAACATGATTAAAGGAAAAGGATATCACCTTTTCAGCATAAAGACAAGCTCGTTGGAATTTCTCCAGAGGATCCTTATGAAGAAGTTTATTCAGATCACGGGTAAAAACACCTGACAAAAGAACACGAGTTGCCTTATCGATCGCATTCTCATTATCATCGTGGATAAGAGAGTCCTTCTCGGAATAACCAGCGGCTCTCTTTCCCTCCAAATGTTCCTCGATCATTTCGACAAGAGTAGGTCTTGGGTGTTTTTCTCCGACTAAAGAAAGATCCTGACCGGAACGTCCATAATAACTCCTCTTTCTATCGACTGGATTATTAGTTGGATGAGGCTTCGACCAGGTGTGACATCCTCGAACGCCTAAAGATGTTCTAAGAGAAAGAGGAGGATAACCAGGTCCCGTGCCCTGACGAATAGGGGGCTCCTGAGGAGATTCTGATGATTCCTCTCTGTCCTCTTCGGATTCATGGCCTAACTCCAACTTCCTTTTTCGTGACGCTCTCTGCTCAATAGGCGCATTCTCGGCGGATTTAGAAGATTTCGAAAGCACCATCTTTCCCTTCGAAGAATGTCGAGAATTCTCTACCATATCAGCTGAAAAAGAAATTAATCATAAATTATGTACCTTCCCAATAAATAATATCATCACAACACTAAGATCAAATAAATTACTAACCAAGGGGTTCAGATGGTGAATTGATGGGAAAACTATGAATGCTTAATCCCGCCTTACGAAGGAAAGCTTCCCCAATCAAAAGAGCACTTTGAAATTTGTTTGCACGCAATTCGGAGATATCAGCGATAAACTTAGCATCATCGGGAATCAGTTCGCCTGTCGCTAAGCGACCTCCGGAAATCCAACTAGAACCATGATCCCATGAAAAAGGCACACTCGTACCATCCGCTAAACGAAGATTAGAAGGAGGACGAACGAAGAAGAAATGAGATTTCCATGAGGGATTACTAGAAACAGGGGCATCAAAGATTGCTCGGCTAGGTCGTTGACTAGCAAAGAAATATCCACGATTTGAAGAACTAGAAATATTAAAGCGGAAAAGTTGTGTAAAATTACGGAAAGAAGGTTTAAACCCCTTGGCGATCATCAAAACCGAAAAGCAAACTACAAAAGCAACGGAATTTGGAACCAGCTGTGTCAAGCACACACTAAAAGTTTTCAAAACTTCCAGAAAGAGGGGAGACAAAGGAAGACGAAGTCCACTGTTAAAGTGAGCCGTATAAAAGGCTCGACATCCTTCCGGGGGAGTTGTGACCCTGTCAGTAGAAGAAGGAAGAATTATCTCAGAACCTTCCGGAAAATATTTGGTATAGTTATTCACAACCTCCGGAAATGTCTCCGCTGTATAAGCGCAAGCGACGTCCTCAATTGGTTCAGAAATTTGAGGAACAGTACCTTTGCCCTTTTTGGCTCGGGCCGCCACATCCGCGTCAGTAAGGATCCGTACCTTGAAAGTATCCTCTACAGGGATGACAAAATCAGTTACATTAGATTGCAACTCCTCCTCATTGTCGGGGGCGACAACCTCTCTAGAAGAAGATCTTCTCACAGAAGCCATATATTCTGGTTCTCGGAAAATGAAGGTCGATAAACGGAAAAACTTAGCGTGATAAGCGACTAGTCAAGAAAATGATTACGAGTTATAAGGAAGTATAAAAGAGAAATGATGAACTATAAAGTCACCTATTTATAAGAAAATGAGAAATGACGTTTCGAACTTATGGCAACTACTGATATTCCCGCCGAAAAGGAAGGATACGAAAAGCTTCCAAATAGACGCGTGGCGATCCATAACTGGACATAGAAAACGACTATCTATGATATGTAGCACTCTTTTCCTTATTTAAGATTTTTTCCCACAGGGTTTTTTCTTAAGTAAGGTTTTTAACGAGGCTCCATTCATAGAAAAGAAACAGTCGTAAAGATCTATCTACTTCTACGAGCTTCTATTATCTATACGCTCGAAGAAGTGAGGGAGTACTGATGGGGGCTATTTCGCACCCTACATATTACTCGAATCGAACGAAGATGTTAAGATCGATTAGACCAATCCGAGCAGATCGAGATCGTCTAACAGACCCGGCCAAGCACAGCTCTCTTCGATCTA